>JARHVA010001086.1:2110000-2455000 GCA_037957365.1 Torreya grandis | reverse complement strand
GTAGATTTATGTGTGATGTTGATTAAATATGTATAACTTTGAGTTATACTATTAACTAATTTTTATGTAATTATGTGCCAAAGTAATAAGTGTTAGATGTAGAATGCCTTATGAAGTTATTTATATATGATAATATTTATTTTGGATGTGAGACACCTATTCATAGGTTAATAAGGTAAAAATATAAATAGAATCATAAGATTATACCTAAAGGAGTGTAAGGATTATAAATAAGTTAAAATCATGAGCATTAGACAATAGAACTGAGGTAGATAGTAGTGTTAAGCACTCCTATCTAGGACCATGCTATTGTCTTGTGTGAAAAAAACTAGGTTATGATTAGGAAAAATAGGCCAAGTGCCCCTATGGATAGAAAATGGATGACATAAAATTTTTAAGGGTGTAAAATAAGGAAAAAAAGTCATAATTGGGACCATACTAACATCAAAAGACCAAAAGTGACACATATGAATAGGACTCTTATTCATCATTAAGAACTTCTTGTGAAAGAGATACAAAAGACATAGTAAATATGTTTTATTGAATAAACTAGGGTGTGTACAATATCATATTTAGTAGATGTAGTATTAGGCATAGTTCATAAGATTTACAACCCTAACTGGAATACATGGGAACATGATTGGTGAAGATTATTCTTTTATATTCATATATATGTTCAAAAAAAAATTAAAAGGATATGTGATGAGGTATATCCTCAAGTTTTTCCATAAATTCATGGAACTCTAATGTTAGGTTGTCTAAGAACCTAAAAAGGAGTCTTAACAAAATGGGGGACTACTGGTATTACCCCAATGTTACTATCATTAAGATAAAATGAAAATGAACATCTATGTTATTACTACGACACTATATCCTAGATAAAATTGTAGAGTAGGAAATAAGATATAAAATTTACAATAGTATCGATGAAGAGTTAGGACATAAACACTTGGCTTATTACTTTAAAACTACTTTAAGCATTAGGAAACTACAATATGTGATTAGGTCACATTCTGTCCAAGTTGAAAGGCTAGGACCATTTAGGGAATGGGATCTTAGGAAGAGGATAAGGGAATACCTATAATATATTAAGGAGAAGGAAAATGTGAACATTTCATATGATCACCATGAATGTGATCATGAAGATGTATTTTTGAATGCATCATATGACATGGAGGTATGGACAAATATTAAGAATAAGATGATGTCTATGATATGGGATTAAGCCCTTTAATATGATATGGAGGTTACAAAGAAAAGGTACAAAGGGCATAAATCCATTGGTGGCCTCTATCCTAATCACAAGATTCATAGGTGCATGATCAACAATCATGTCCTATAGGGTAACAAACTGACTTACAAGAATGGAAGTCAAGGAGTTAGAGGTAATTTGACCCTAAAATAATGAGGGAAATTTTAAAAGGTCTCCCAAGTCCTTGGTTTCCTTCTACATCTTCATCTGACACTACTTAGGCTTTGGGAAAAACTACAACAAAGGATACATCTACACCTCCTTTGTATGGATAGAGGAAGAGCACTTTTGTTATGATACCTCTACCACCCCTTTAAATAGTTAACCAAGTTACTCTCCATGAGTTTATATAAGATTATTTCTTATCTATTCCATTTTTTACTGATTCTCCCAAGTCTCCTCAAGTAATTTCACCAACATTCACAAACATATATGATGGTACTTCTCCTCAAACTCTCCCTACCATGCCAAATCTAATCACTTTTTCCTACACCTATGTTATCACACCAACAGTTCCTTCACCACCACTTATAGTGGTGTTTTCCACCACTATTTCTCCATCAACTATTTCACCATCTCCTCCACCTCCCACTCCTCCTTAGTCAATGACAAAATTAATTTCAAATATATTCCCACCTCCTCCAAGGGAAAATAATTAGAATAAATTCCATCACTTGGTATTACCATAATAGAGGAGTCCCTTGACAAGGAAGAGGATGAGGAAGAAGTAGAGAAAGAGGATCCCAAGTAGGTAATATATTTATTTGATTATTCAACTAATGAGGAGGAAGAATATGTAGAAATAATGAAGGGGTCAAGGTTAGAAATAAGTGAATAGGCACCTCTATATTATGAAGAGTAAGAATTTGAGAAAGTTAAAGATATGAGTCTAGGGCACCCACAGGTGGAAAAAACCATAGTTGACACTTTGGATCAACAAATCCTAATAGGATAAAAAACTCAAAACATAAATGAGGTAATTTCTTCTCTTTTTTCATCTATTATCATTATAGATATTCAAACTATAGATTTACCTTTAGATACTCAAAATATTCTTTTGTCTAGTTCTATTAATTCATCTATTCTTTATTATTATAAGCAAATAAAGACTCCTAATAATGTAATATATTTTATAAATATAGTTATAGTTTACATTTTTAATCCCAAAATGCCATTAGTTTATAATAAATGGTCAATTTAACTAGATCTACCAATGTCCCAGTCATCACCCATGTCATCAACTACTATGAATGTTGAGAGGACCTCAGGCTTAATCAAGTTTATGACTAAGGTTAATCCAATAAAAGAACCATCACCATGGGAGATAATTTTGTACCCACCTCTCCAATTACCAATTAAAATAAGTGTATCATTGGCACCACCATCAATAACACCCCCTACTGTGACTCCACCTTTTGTATCTAAATACCAAGGTCTAGGTGAATAAAAAAGGGTACTTATTATTCCCTAATGGGTAAAGGAAATGCATAATATAAGGTATGATAGATAAAATTTGGTCATCAAAGAGTTACCTATAGTGTCTACCTAGTTTTACATGAAAAGTATAACCATCCAAAGGTTAAGGAAGAGGAAGGATTTGAATCTGAACACCAGGGAGGAAATGGAATTTGAATATAGGGATAATCTATTTTCCTTATCAAAGAAACCCAAGATGGATCCCAATCATCCCACTAAGTATAATGAAGTATTTAATTTTTTGGATACTAATGGTGAAGCCATGAAGTAAATTTATTGAAACAAAGAGGAAGCACATGGAAATGTATCAAATTAAAGAGGAAACACATAGAATATTACACCAAAAACAAATTATGCATGCTCCTCAAGAAATAATTTATGATGTGCATAGTGAAGATTCTAAGATATACAATATTTTAAATAGCATATGGGTTTCTATAATAGGTAGTAAATCTAATAGGTAAAATGTAACCAAGTTTTGGCATCAAATGAGAGAATTAGAGAAGAGGTTGAATTTATTGGTTCAATATTAGAGAACCAGTGCATTCCACCAATTAAACTTGGTGACCAACATGGATAAATCATGGTTTATTAACTATGTAATTACAATAAGGAATGCTTCCCTCATTTGGTATAATCAGATGAAGACTTTATTGAGATTTTTTTCTAATCATGAAAGTAAGGCCTTAGAGATTTTGAGGGACATGAGGGTCACTAGTGTGATCTCTCCTATAGGTAAAATAGTTAATAGGTCAAATTTTGAGAACCTTATCATAATATTTTCAAATTAATTTAAATAATATGTTGAAGGTATGACATATAGAACTAATGATGAATTTTTACAATTGGTTAATTGTTATAAAGATAGGGTGGCAAGAGTCAAAGCTCAGGGAGTAGAATTTAAGAGCTTGAAAGTTGAACAAGTAAGTTTGATGGATAAATCCATCAAAATATTCAAACCTTGATCATTTTTGACATCATAAATAAAAAATTTGATACAACACATCTGTTATTTAAATAACTGAAGGAAAAATAGGTAGCTTCTAGATCAAACCCTATTAATTGACTAGTTATCAATATTGCCATGAAAATATAGGCTATCTTCTATTTTTGGTCTTTTAAATTTAGATGGTTCTTGAGAGATGAGGCCTTCCCCATCTCAAGCCTATTTATACTTGTAACCTCCCAGTCCCAAAGGGATGATAATTTTGGCTATTAGTATTAATAATAAATTCTTAGAAGTTTTACTTGACATAGTCTTTATATGTAAATCCTGATTCTTATCCAATTCTATGGAGTGTGTGGAATGTGGTTTCATTATGGTATCTTAGTTATTTGATTGTGCATGAGTTATCTTTCTAATACAATTATTAATTTTAATCTATAACTTATTTGAATTCTTTTTGCATGATAATTATAATCCCCACTTATATATGTGAAATAGTAATCTAGCAAATATGGCAAACATTAATTTTGCATGTTCATGTTTACTATGTTTTGATTCCATTTGACTCATTACTTTGTTTAATTTTTGGTGTGCTAAAATATCTTACAATAAATATTCTTTTGATTTCTTGTCCTATCTTAGTTCAATTGATGGTCTTGAAAGGTTTTCATCTTGTGTGGTCAACAAACCTATTTTATACCCTTCCTTTCCCTATTTTTTTATTTTCTCTTAAAATTATTGTCCACCTTAGTTAAAACCATCATCCTTCCATCCATCTTAATTATATTTACATTCATCCATAGCTAACCCATCCATATTTAATAATCTACTTTTCTCACCATCATTTCACCAATAGGTTTTTATAAAACTAAATAACCTACAACTCATGCATTGGATTTAAATATTTCACAGATCCTAAAACATTATAATCTACCTCATAAAGGTCTTTGTGGTGTACATAAAACCCACATCAACACTATGTCAGCTTACCACACCAAAGAGAAGGCCTTGTAATTAACCTTTCGAGTTTTTGGAGGTGCTTACCTGCCTTAATACAGATCTTATAAGTCATCATTTTCAATTCCTATAATTTATTCATTTCCTTAAATTAGGTCACAATAATCATCCTTTCAAATATTTGTACGCTCTTCCATTCATCCAATAACAGGAAAGGACTCGTCACTCTTTTGATTTTCAATACCATGAACCTCAAGAGGTGTTAATGAATATACTTGATATTCATATGGTTGAGATATTAAAGGACCAATAAACCTTGAAAAATGACACTTCTTATTGTACACATGTTCAATGGGTCCTATACTATTATGGGGAAAAGTGTCATCTAGGTGTAGGGGCAAGATTTATTCTAATTTCTCTAGAATAATGAGTCACACCATTTTCTTTCAAGCTAGACTTTGAGTGTATAAATAATGGGGCCAAGTATGAATTCATATTTCTTGACATGATCATTGAAAAAAATTTAGTAATTTATAAATTTAATATGTAAAGTGACTCATAGTTGGTTTCCAACTAGGTCTCTAAGTTCTATCAAACTAAAGTTGAACATGTTCATAAAGCTAGTGTGCATGAAATTACTAAAGACATTGAATTTGTTTTTATAGAGGTAGTCCCTAGGGAAATCAACTATATTTTTAACTTTGTGACTTATTCTCCTTGACACTTTGACCTTAATCCCAATATACCATAGTTTGATTTCATATCTTTAGTTAATACAAAACCTCTTGTGTACAAAAAAACTAGTGACCATATTGTCTCCCATATTAGAAGAGATGACAATTTGTTAATCCTTGATGTAGATGAGACTGATGAGTTTATTATTTATTTCTTAAAAAAATTATTACCTCACATAATTTAAACATAATAATTATTTTTCCTGCACATGTTATCCCACATCATCCTTAAGGGATGAATATTATGATTCTTACTATGAGGTTAAGGATTATATATCCTATGATGATGAAAAAAATGTTTTCAATTTGATGAGTGAAGATCTAATTCTTTCCCCAACACTTAATATTTTTGAGGATGGAAATGCCTTCCTCATTTAATAAACCATTGACATTAACATCAAGACTAAGGAGAGTCCTAAACTTCTCAATCTTGTGTCTTCACTCTCTGTATAGTAGGTGTAAAACCACAAGAAACTACTGAATGAGATATCAAAATATTTCAATTTGTATTACACTAACATGGTAGGAATCAAAATTGATGTGGTTATCCACAACCTAATTATAATGCATGACACCAATCCACTTAAACAAAAGCTCAGTCCCATCAACCTTAGGGTTGTATTGATGGTAAAAGAGGAAGTTATCAAAATTTTAAAAGTTAAATTTATTAATCCAATAGACTATTCTAATTATATGTCCAACATTTTTCTTGTTATCAATAGGAATAGTAAAATAAGGATATATATATATATATATATATATATATATTAGGTGTAAAACCACAAGCAACTACTGAATGAGATATCAAAATATTTCAATTTGTATTACACTAACATGGTAGGAATCAAAATTGATGTGGTTATCCACAACCTAATTATAATGCATGACACCAATCCACTTAAACAAAAGCTCAGTCCCATCAACCTTAGGGTTGTATTTTGAACTTCGTGGGTACTCAGGCGAGAGCGCATTCCTCCTGTTTGGTCCAGGTGGCCGCAGATCTGGGGGCTGGTGTGGATGATCCTTTACCAGCGAACGGGGAAAGGATTCTGGTTGTGGATGGGGGTTCTCCTCCATTGAAGGATTCTATAAATGGTTCCCCTATTTTTGGGTCTGTCCCTGGATCTAAGGGAAGATCTTATGTGGATGTGGCTGCTTTTGAAGCCAAAATTCATGAAGTGAAACGCCATGCTTCTGTGGGGAGACTAAGCGAATCACCTGTAAGTGCTTTAAAACCTGTCAGGGTTAATCTTGATCCTGATATTGTTAAGGAAATATTTGATCAGGCAGAGTATTTTTCAAAGTCTGTGGCTATTTGTAGATTTCACGGCTTCTGGCCATCTCATGCCGATTTACATGGCTGGATATCCCAGACATGGCTGCCACTAATTGATGGAAATGTTGAAATTTATCCTTGTGGTAAAGGTTTATTTATAGCTTTATTTCACATTGTTGAGGACAGGAAGACCATTCTTTCCAATAGAAATTTCTTCTGGCAGGGTAAATACCCTCTCTTCGCCAAATGGTGGCATATGGATTTCAATCCTGTAACGGAAACTTTCAACAAGATCCCTGTCTGGGTTTGGCTCCCTAATTTACCATTGCATCTATGGCATGATTCGGTGTTTAAAACCATCGGAAATGCTATAGGGGAATTTTTATTTGTGGATGCGGAAACCAAGAGGTATCTCAGATCAACCTGTGCTCGCCTTATGGTTGAGGTAGATGTTTCTAAGGGCCTTCCTGAGGTGATTTGTCTGGATTCCCCTAGGGGATCTTGAATGCAAATGTTAGATTTTGAAGGGTTACCTTTCCGATGTAGAAAGTGTCATCTGATGGGGCATGTTGTAGCCAGGTGCACTGCAAGGAAATCCAGACCCAGAAGATCTCCATCTTGGTGGGCAGAAGCTGATCATGATCACTATATCGCAGAACAACCTGAGGAAGCTTCGACTAATTCTGAGAATGAGAAGGATAAGAGTATCTTATCTGTTTCGATAGATCAGGAGTCTCAGCTGGAGACGATTCCTGTTGAAGGTTCGGAGGAGATTGGATTATGTAATCTTTCTGAACCAATTTTCGAGGAGGTGGTGGTTCCTCCACCTATTTTGAAGGTTTCTCCTAGGAGTCAGTTGGTGGCTGGTTCTCCTAAGGCTTTGGCTAAGGATTTGTCACCCCCTGGGCTTCATGATTCTTGGCCTTCTGTGGAATGGGCTGCTGAGGCAGCTAAGGTAGAGGATGGCTGGACTACTGTAAAGAGGAAAAAATCTAAGCTTCTGGTCCCTCCTCTAGATATGAAGCTTCGGTCTTGTAAAAAGAAAAAATAATAACTAATTGTTATTGTTTGTCTAGCTCTTGTAGGCTATTTTCTGTTTACTAGCTTATCTGGTTAAGCTTTTGTAAGTTCCAAGTTATTTGTTTCCTGGTTGTGCTTAAGGTTTATATCTATCTGATGTAAAGGGTTTTGGGGCCCCTTCAAAACCTATTTTTACCTTTAATCTAAAACCTTAGGGTTGTATTGATGGTAAAAGAGGAAGTTATCAAAATTTTAAAAGTCAAATTTATTAATCCAATAGACTATTCCAATTATATGTCCAACATTTTTCTTGTTATCAATAGGAATAGTAAAATAAGGATATATATATATACAACATTGATATCAAAGGATGGGAGAGGGAAGTCATCTCTAGGACACTATTTATTGGTATCTAATATATATATATATATATATATATATATATATATATATATATATTAGATACCAATAAATAGTGTCCTAGAGATGACTTCCCTCTCCCATCCATTGATGTCATTATTGATGCTACAATAGGATAGGAGTTACTATCACTCATAGATGGATTCTCATGATACAATAAGATCCACATTTATGATGAGGATAAGATAATACCTCATTTACTATGTCATGAGGGATATTTTGTTACATTATAATGTCATTTAGTCTCAAAAATGTAGGGGCAACATATTAAAGGGCTATGACCCACATATTCCACATTATTATTCACAAGATAATGGAGGTCTATGTAGATGATATTTTAGGGAAAGTGAGATGATGAATACACAACTTAGATGTGTTACATACCATATTAACATGCTTAATAAAATATATTCTTACTCTTAACTCAATAAATGTATTTTTTGTTTCACCATCAGAAAACTCCTAGGGTATATAATCTCCCAATGTGGGATTTATATTGACCCTACCAAGATTGGAGCAATATTGGAAATGCTTCCTCACATAGATGAATCAATCATTAGATCAATCCTAGGTAATTTGGGATCCATTTGATTGTTTATTCCTAATCATACCTATGCCATTCATCCTTTTAATAGCCTACTTAAAAATGCAATTGTCTATGTTATTAACCTATAGTGCATCTAGGGATATGTGTGGCTAACTTGTGGCTTACATATCTTCATATTATCTTATTGCATTTCCCAATGTTTTTAGTATGTTCAACCTATTGAATAACCATGACTAAGTAGAGTATATATAGAAAGTAGTGGTTAGTATTTTATGATCATATTGATAATTTAGTTCTTATTACATTATTGTGGAGTTTTTCCCCTCGAAGTGGATCAATCATAGTATTAAAGTATTCTGCTCTTTCACCAATTGTTGTTATGGATCTTATTATTTTGATATTAATTATATGATATGTTATTCTATTATTTTGAATAACATAGGTATTTTCATTACAAGTGGTATCAAAGCTTATATTTGGGAAATTTTCTACAGCATGAAATTTTTTGGATTTGGCATCCTAAGCACTAGAAGGTAAGAAAAAAATAATTTGTGATATAAGAAGAATTGAATTTTTTCACCACTATAGTTTTGTTTGTGGATTTTATTTTCAAAATTATATATTTTTTTTACCTTATGTAAATTATTAAGCATTGGATTCATATATATAATATGATCATAATTATATATTATACTAGTAAACTTTTTTAGGAGAAAAAATTTCACCATTGTGCACATTAGCAGTCATTGGATTCATATTACCAAGGCAATCATAATGGTATCATCTATAGATATACTTTTTAATATGTCACAACCCTAACAGGTTTTGTACATGGTTGAGCTTAACACTCATGGACATGATAAAGGGAAATAAAATCCTAAAAATCCTCAAGAAGATGACATGGAGTCTAAAACTTTGGATCTGAGTATTTCTAAAGTGGTTTGACACCTTAATCAAAGTTACATTTCATGGTACAAAAATATGATCTTGATGTGGGTCAAGGGGAAGTCATGGGCATAAGAGGGGAGATGAATGGATTGAGGGATCAATTGATATGACTATGTAGCATAGCCTTTGTAAAATAACTCTCTAGCACTATAGTTGGGGTCACCAAATTCAAACAATTCTACCACTAATCCAAACCTAAAACTGATGTTGCCAAAAGTGGACTTGCACAAGTTTGATGGTAAGGATCAACTCTCATGGCTTACTCAAATTGAAAATTTATTTGATCTACATCATACTTCCTATTTTCAAAAGGTGATCATTTCTTCTTAGTATCTAAAAAATTGATTAGTTTATTTGGTATCATTGGTTTTATTCTTAATATAAAAATAAGATTGTCCTAGATTCATGGTCAATATTTTGTAGGAGTTACAGCTCAACTATCACAACAATGTCTCTAAAAAATAATTCAATCAACTAGACAAACTGCATAAAACTATGATTGTAAAGGATTAAATTCATAAATTTTAGAATATTTTGTTGTGTGATGGACATCACTAAGGAAAATATTACTGACCTATTTTTGGGTGGTTTCAAATATAAATCCAATTTTAGGTTCACATGTTTCATCTGAATAATGTATTTGAATCTATACCAAGGGCACACATGGTTGAGAAGAAAGATTTGATCCAACAAAGACTTTCAATAGTATCTTTGAACACATTTTCCCAACACCATCATTTATATAACCTACAAGATTCACCCCTCTATAAATTTAAGAAAAGTGTGAAAAAGTATTGTGTTTTTTCTATGATAGCAAAAGTAAAAAAGGACTTTGATGTGTTAAAAATTAGTTACTTTACATTAAAGGTGATAATGAGGAAGAATAAGATGATGAGGCTTTAGGTGAAGGTTTTTAATAACTTGAAGATTAATCTAAACATTCTCAACCTACAATTTCATATAATGAACTTTTAAGCATTATTACTTCTTAAGCTATTAAGGTGGTGGATTTATTGAATCAATAGAAGGTGACTATGTTGATTGAATCTAGGAGTACACATAACTTTAGCAATAGTTAGTTGCATACTCATTTGAACTATTTCATTTACCTAGCTCTAGAATTTTAGGTCATGATTATAGATGGTGGTACAGTCAATTATTCAAGAAAATGCCATAATATTAAGATTTTTATGGGATATTAATTATTAGATTCCCCTATGTTTTTTATTCTTGTAGGAGGAGTTGAAAATGTTTTGGGAATGTAGTGGCTCACCACTTTGGAAACTATTGATATGATTTTCTAATAATTATTCATGAGGTTCCATTCAGAAGGTAGGACATTATAACTATGTGGATTATGAGATAAATGTCCATAACTAGTTAGCTCCCATTAGATGATGAATATTATCAAAAAAGGTGTTAAGGGATTTCTTGCACACCTATTTTCCATAGAGGTTCAACCAACCAAGGAGTCTAGACATCCTAATTTTTAAAGAGTTTTGGATGACCATTCTATTATTTTTTGTGACATGTGAAAAGGTCTTCTTCCAAGACACGTGCATGATCATGCCATCAATCTCATTTTGATAAGTACACCACCCAACATCAAACCTTACAGGTATTCTTATGCCTAGAAGAGTGAAATTGAAAATATGGTACATGAGATGTTAGAGGTAGGAATCATTAGACATAGTTAAAGTGATATTTCTCCCCTATGTTCATGGTGAAAAATAAATATGTCTCTTAGAGGATGTTCCCAGACTATAAGTAACTCAACAAGTACACCATCAAAGATAAGTTTCATATTCCATCAATTGATGATTTGATAAATGAAATTCATGGTGTTGTTTATTCTACCAAGTTATATATTTTCTTATGGTGTCATCAAATTTAAATCCATGATGAAGACATACTTAAAACAACATTTAGAACTCATGAAGGCCATTATGAATTTATGGTCATGCTTTTTGGCCTCACAAATGCACCATCTACATTCCCAAGTTTCATGAATACTATTTTTAGGCCATTTTTGATAATTTTTTTATTGGCATTTTTTTATGATATCCTCATCTATAGTAAAAATTAGAAAGACCATTTGAAACATGTGAAATAGATTCTTTCAATTTTGGAATAACATTAGCCTTATGTTAAACCTTATAAATGTGTTTTCAATGTCAATTAATTGGAGTACTTGGGTCATATTTGTTCACATGACTAAGTGAAATTTGATCCTAAAAAAGTCTAAGTGATTATGGAGTGGAAAACTCCCAATACCCTCAAGAACCTTCAAGGATTTTTGGGGCTAAATGGTTACTATCATAGGTTTGTCAAAATAATTGTATAATTACAACCCCGTTCACCTCTTTTTTGAATAAATACATGTCCTATAGGACTAATGCCACTACCAAGGAAATTGAACATTTGAAAATGGCTATATGCACAACTCCAATTTTGGTTGTTCATGATTTTTCAAAAACTTTTGTTGTGGAGTGTGACACATCAGGACATGGCATGGGGGATGTACTCATGCAATAAGGTAGACCAATATAATTTTAAAGTCACCAAATAAATTTAAAATTATGCTCAATATAATCTATGATAAAGTGATGATGTTTACTCTACGTGTATTCAAGTAATGGAGACCTTATGTAATGGGTCATCACTTTCAAGTAAATGTTGATTATGATAGCCTCATATATTATTTGGAATAATGATTATCATCTAAAGAACAAAAAAAATGGGTTACTAAAATTTTATTATATGATTTTTAAATAGTCTATAAGAGAGGAAAAGAGAATGTGGTGGTAAATGCACTAGCTTGGAGGGATGAATTAGTTGAGGCATTGTTTTGTGAAACTCGTATTTGGTAGGTAAATTAGCTAGAGGAAACAAGATGAAAATGGGAGAATGATGGTATTACCTATGATTTGATTCAAAATATTTATCATGTTTTTGAGGTAATTGAAAAATTTACATGGAATTGGAACTCATTATGGTATATTATACCTATGTAATCATTCTCTCCTCAAACATAAAATCCTTCAATAAATTCATGCATCTCCATTAGGAGGTCACATGGGATTTTTGAAAACATGTCATAGAATCAAGAAAGAATGTTTTTAGAAATGAAGAAAGGGGAAATTCCATAAATATGTGGATTATTGCATGGTATTTCAATATAATAAAGGCAAAACAATTAAGACCCTGGGTCTTTTACAACCTTTATCCATCCTAATATAGCATTGGGAGGAGGTTTCCATGGATTTCATTATTGGGTTACCATGATCTGATGGTAAAAAAATTCATGGTAAATATGGATCAACTCACCAAGTATGTTCATTTTTGTTCCTTATCATAACAATTTGTTTCCAATATAGAAACTTTTGATTTTATTAATACAATTCACAAAATACATGGTACTCCAAATATCATTGTAAGTGACCAAGATCCCATATTTATTAGTAATATTTGGACTAAATTATTTACATATTTGGAGGCACCTAATTGGCCTATAGCTCTTCTTATCATCCTCAATATAATGTAAAAATAGAGGTAGTCAAAAAATGTCTAGAAGGGTATCTTCATTATTTTATTTCTAACAAATGAGACAAATAAGATCATTGGCTACCACTTACTGAATGGTGGTATATCACTTATTTTCAAAATTCTTCAAAAATGTCTCCCTTTATGGCATTGTATCAATATCACCCCCAATCAATAAATTCATCCTTGATAGTGCATCCCGAGTTTGATCTATTGAGGAATACATTCACAATCAACAAGAGGTACTCATTAGTTTATAAGAGAATTTAACAATGACATAAAATATAATGAAGCATCAAATGGATCAACACTAGAATGAGAAGAATTTTTACATAGGATATTGGGTCTTTTACATTTGTATCCATATAAATAGATGTATAAAGAAACATAAAAAGGACAAAGAGTTATCCCCTAAGTATTATGGACCTTATCATATCTTGTATATAATTGGTGGTGTGGCCTTTAAGTAGGAATTACCCTTATCCACTCACATACATTTAATATTTCATGTATCTTTCTTAAATAAGATAATTAGACTTTTATTTTCCATTCAAACTAAGTTATCTAAATTGAATGAACAAGGTTGATTCATTTTGGAGTCTATAGATATTTTTCACATGCACACTAAGAAACTATGGAGTAGAGTGATAAAGGATTATTTCATCAAATGGAAAAAAATGCATTCTATAGATGCAACATGGGAGTATGAATCATTATTGAAGAAACACTCTAGTTTGATTCAACATTGAGGAAACATTATTTTGAAGGAGAGGATCATGTTACACCCTTAACCCATAATTCATCTAGGGATATGTTTGGTCTACTTTTGGTTTACATACCTTCATATCATATTATTGTATTCATTAAAGTTATTACTATGGCTATCCTATGGAATAACCATGGCTAAGTAAATTATATACATGAGGTAGTGGTTAGTCTTTTATGATAATATTGTGAATTCGATTGTTATTACATTGTTGTGGAAGTTTCCCCCTTGAAGTGAATCAGTCAAAATATTCAAGTATTATGCTCTTTCTCTAATTTTTGTTGTGGATATACTTCTTCTATTTTTAATTCTATGATATATTATTCTATTTTTATGAATCATCTAAGAGATTTCATTACACAAGTGGCTTAACTTGGATAGATTTTTTTTAGGAGGCATTTGTAGTGAAAAACCTCCTTATTTTTCCCCCATGCTCATGGTGCCTAAGTTAGATAAGCCCTTGATATTTTACATTAGATAAACTAAGGTGTATCTAACCTGCATATTGGCTTAAGAAGATTATGAGATGTAATGTACTAAAGAATAAACTAAATGCCTAGTTATAGTGTTTTTGACCAAATAATTACAACACTATATGCTTAATAAAGAAGTAAGATTTATCATGAGGTCTCAAATAAGGTACTTTTCTAACCCAATCAGCTCTCTAGGAAGGCAAGGAATTTATCATGCTCTTAAGTGAGTTCAATTTAAATTACACTAACCAAAAGTATACTAATGGACATATCATTTTTTATTGGTTGGCTAATTCTCACTTGGAAATTAATGATCTCATCAATACTAAATATCTTGATGAATTGATATACTACATAGAAAAAAATATTATTATATCTTCTTCTTATTATTATATTATATCATCAATTACCTAATTGACCATACTTATCCCAAATTTGTCAACTCTAAATAGAAGAGAATATTCACATCATCACATCCAAGTATATGATTCCAAACACAATTATCTACCATAAATCCTTTGATAGAATTCTTCTCAAATGTGTTGACCAAGAGGAGTTAGAAAAAGTCTTTTTTAATTATCATAGTGGTGTTGATGGAGAACACTTTAGTGGCCACATAAACACTCATAAAATACATAAGATGGGTTATTTATGGCTTAATTTATACCATGATTCCATAGAATACATGTGAAAATGTGATAAATTTCAACATTTTCCACATGAGATACATATCCCCACTAGGGCATTACATCCCATTGTGACTCCATGGCCCTTTTCCACTTAAGGCCTAGATTTAGTAGGCAATCTCTCTCCTAGTTCTTCAATTGGTCATCATTTAATTATCACATCCACTAAGTATTTTACCAAGTGGCATAGGATATTTTGTTAACAACCATTACTAGTTTAGATATTAATAAATGTATTATGAACCAATTCACATATAAATATAGATTCCAACAAGTCATTATCACAAAAAACATGTATTATTTTTAAAATATTTAGGTGTACAAACTGAGCAATAATTTTTTCTATATCACATAACTCAACCTCATTTTACTACTCAATCCAATTTTTAGGTAGAATTTACTAACAAAACCTTGAAGTCATTTTTGTTCAAAATAATCAAGGACTCTAAACTAGATTGGCACTTACAACTCTATCCAGCACTTTGGGATTATAAAATAACTATTAGGACACCCACAAGGGTAAATCCATACTAATTCATGTTTATATCTAAAGTTATACTAATTTTATATGTAGATATACTCAACCTTCATGTTTCTCTACAAGGTCTCCTTGATCATGAGGAATACAAAAACACATGGCTAGCTAAATTAGAAACTATAGATGAATTTAGGATCATTGCTATAAAATAACATTGTTGGTTGAATATTTTATCGATCAGCATACTGATAAACAAAATAGGTCTGATCAGCCAAAGTAGGAAAAGTGGTCATCCAATTGTGCAGTTTTTACCACATCAAAAGGGGACTAATCTCTCCTCTCATCAAGGGGAGGTTCCCTATAGATATGTTAGATATATATAAATAGAAAATAATACTCAAGGTTAGGATAAACCATCCATCTCTCTTTCTTTAGAGATAATGTGTGTAAATCAAAAGCAAAAACTCAAGGGAAATGATAGACAACACTCCTCTTCTTTTAGAAGTACTATTCAGCAAACCACAAGAATACTCCTGGTAGTAAATGCAAAGTGTAACCAAGGATGTAGTAACTAAAAAATTGAGATGTAACACAAAGTCTCCACCTGAATTGCTCAAGAGTAAGATACAAAGGACAATGAGGGCACAAAGTCATCCCAAGGTCCTTTACATAGAAATGAAAAGAAAACACACTAAAGGCAATTATGGGGGCACAAAGTCTCTCCATAGTTGACTCTTCAGGACACCTTCCTGACTGTTGTCACTAATTCTACTTATTGAATTAAAGGAACAAAAGATATATTAAGTAAAAAGACATAAGAATAGTTTCCTCAACAACAAAGATATCATAGCACAAAGTTTGAAAAATCACTTGCTTTCTTATTCAATAACAAAATATGATCAACAATCTGAACTCAAAGTCTCAGTAATACCTTTCAATTTGGGCAAAGTTTTGTTCTGATTATCAAAAAGAGATCTATTTACAATAAAGAGAGTCTCCCTTATATAGCCACTTCAAGAAGGACTTGGGAACAGTAACACATCATGTTGCATTGAAAACTGTTAGGAAGACATGCTAGAAATTGGGGGCATCTACCCATTTATTTTTCTCAATGCAGAGAAACAAGTCACGCTATTGAAAGTTTGTAACTTTCAATGTCCACCTAGCGATCTGATCCTTCTTTCATCGTTCCTCCTTTTTTGGTTAATTGAATTGGGTCTTGCATTCAATTTGTTGTTATGTTCTTTAGTCACTTTTTACTAGTCTTAGCCTTAAAGCCAATAAATGCATTCAAGTTTGTAGATTACAAGGATCAATGACTATTTTATGATCTTTGAAATTGACATTCGCATGCTCATCACTACATTTTCAACAGCTAGTTCGTTGTCTTGAATTTGACGTCTTCAGGAACATCACCCCTTGGTCCTTCTTTAGCTTTTCTATTTGGAACTTTCCTAAAATAACTTTCCCTTTTGGGCCTTAAGAAATTATCCACTTTGGGTCGAGAAGAGCCCCCCCACAAAGGTATCCGCCCTTCGAGTGGTCTTTGAATGGCCTTCAGGCTTCTTATTTTACATCTTGTCGAAGGGAAGGTGACCCTTCAATTTGGCAGTCGAGAGTCCCCTGCAAGGGCACCTACCCTTTGGGGTCCTTCGGCAGGCCTTTTCCTTAGAAGTCTTTCACGGGCTTTCCTGCAGACTATTCTACAGACATTTTCCCTGGGCTTTTCCCCAGGCATTTTCCTCAGGCAAATTCTCGTGGATAAATTTTCATGAACAAAAAGTCCATGGATAATTTCCCACAGACAAAAAGTCCACAAAAATTTCCCATGGACAAAAAGTCTATGGAGAATGTTTCGATCGCTTTGCTTCTTTGAAAATTTCTTCGAGGATTTTGCCTGCAGTTGCTTTCTCAAATTCCTTTAGACTTTTTGTCTGAAGGAAGATTCAATGTAAAAGTTTAAAGAGCCTCCTGAAGGACAGGTGCCCTTGCAGAGGGCACTTGGTCGACAAAATTACCCTTCAAAAGGGTCATTTTCAAAGAAGGCCGCAAAGGTAATTCTTTCAGATCTTTGTTTAAGGAATTAAAAAAAGGCTAAGACAAGAAATAATTCCTTCAAATTTTTTGTCTGAAGGAATTCCTTCAGACAAAAAATTTGAAGGAATTATTTCTTGTCTTAGTCTTTTTTCAATTCCTTAAACAAAAATATGAAAGAATTACCTTTGCAGCCTTCTTTGAAAATGACCCTTTTGAAGGGTACTTTTGTCAACCAAGTGCCCTCTGCAAGGGCACTTGTCCTTCAGAGAGGCTCTTTAAACTCTTACATTGAATCGCTCCTTTGAACCATCTGAGTGAACCACTTGGTTGAACCAAGTTGTTGAATCATTTGGTTGAACCAAGTTGATGAACCACTCTGTTGAACCACTTCATTGAACCAAGGCAATGAACCAACTAGTGATGAATTAAAAACTTTGAACCACTTGGTTGAACCAAACATTGAACCAATCCATTAAACCAAAATGGTTCAAGCTGATGGTTCAAGCTGATGAACCAATTGAATGAACCAAGCCTTTAAACCATTAGACGTTAAACCAACCATTGAACCAATCTTTGGTTCAATGGTTCAAATGAAGCCTTGAACCAAAGCACTGAACCATTTGATTGAACCAAAGGATGAACCAAAGCATTGAAACAAAGTAGATGAACCAACTGAGTGAACTGCTCCATTGAACCACTTGGTTAAACCAAGGCACTGAACCATTCTTGAAAATGACCAAGTGTTGGAAATTGATTCAATTTGATTGAACCCACTTGCAAAAGCCTTTAAACCTGTAGAAATGAACCTACCTGTAGAGTCCATAGATTCAAGCCTATAGATTCCATAGATTTTTGAGAAGCTTGAAAAATGAGAAATTTGAATGCCCAGGACAAATTTTGAAAAGGGAAGAGACAATTTTGGTCTGTAGGACCAAAATAGTTCAAATGTTGTCCCAAACATGATTGATATTTTTGGGGGACAACAGCTAGCTCTAGTTGGGGAACTTTTATCAATTGAAAAAAGAATTGAAGGGAGTAGAATCTAGAATCTCTAGTGTCTTCATGTGTACCATTGGGCTACAGAGTCATGCTACCCAAAAATGGAAGGCATCAAAATTGAAAACAAACATAACAAAATAGAATTAAAAACTATACAAATATACATATTTATAGATGAAATGATCTGATACTTCAAGAATTGAAGTATTTTAGATGCTACTTCTTGAGAGACAGTGAAAATAGTGCACCATCTTGGTAAACTAGTAGGAAACCATTTTGCCCCCAGAAACGGTGACGGGTGAATGAAGCTCTCCACCAAGGAACCAATTTTTTGCATCTTCCTATTGACTCTTTCTTCTTCTTGCCCCATGGCAGGATGTGGTCTTCAATTTGAAAGCCATAACTCCTTGATTTCTTGGTGAAGGGTTCCTTTGCCTAATTTTGACTTGCAGCAGCATGGTCCATTACCATAATTGGTTGTTCTTCTAGTTCAGTCTAGCATATGATTGGATTGTCCATATCAAATTCCTAACAAATTATTAGCTTAGCATCTCCTTTGATGTGAAGGAGTTTGATTTATTCATCTTGAGAAATCTTCAATCCAAGCAATAGAGATTCACATCCAGCTGTGTTGCTGGTGTTGCTGACTTGAAAATTACATGAAGGAAGAATATCTCATTGAGGAGATATCAACACAGTCCCAACTCCATCATTGGTGGAAAAATTTTTGCCATTGTATTTTAGGATCGAAGCATCATCAGACGCTAATATCCTTTCAGATTTCTCTTCACTAGAGATAGAAGATCCTTCCTTGTACTGTGCCCTACCAATTATCCTGAAGTCTTGTTTGGATCAATTCCTAGAATGTCAACTATAGGAATTTCATCTATAGAAACATGAACATCATCTATGGTAAAGAAATAATTACCCCTGCCTGAAGACTCAAACAGAATTTGTGTTACAGGGGCTGATGTTTGGGTGACCACATATTTTGCCTCCTTTTTAGGGAGCAATCTCTTCATTATGCCTTGGATAGGGATCCTTGCCTCAGACAAGTCCATGCTTAGTTCTCCTCCCACATCCTTATATAACTTTTGTCCAAGTAAAATGCCATAGGATCTTGGGACGTCAGCCACCAAGACAGTCATCTTGATTCTCTTGTCTGGAAAGGCTACCAATGCAAATTGGGCATCTTTAATTTTCCCCAGCAATGGTACTTGCTTGTTCTCCATGGAGAAACATCTCCCAAAGGTTTTGGTCAATGTGAGACCCAGAGACTCGGCTAATTTAGTAGGCATGACATTGTCAGATGCCCTAGAATCAATAATGTAATTGTTGAACTGATAACCATTTATTAATAAGGAAACATAGAAAGGTTCTATTTTCCCAAGGGTAGCTGGAGGAGTAATGACAAGATTATTTGGAATGAGCATGTTCTTTGGGGAATCAAGGATTATTTTCTTAACCTCTTGTCTTACAAGGATGGTTTGTTTCTTGACACATTGGACCAACCTATCCAATTGATCAGGATTAGCTTGCAAATATTCAAATTTAGACATTTGTATTTTTGTCTTTTTGACATGATTGATTATGTCAAATGGTTGAATTGAGCTAGGTACAGAGAAAGGTACTTCAACTTTTTGAGTTTTAGGAGGGATGGGAGGAGGGCTAGTTTGTGAGATTAAAGTAGAAGGTGAAGGTGAAATTGATGTACTTACATTCTGGGTGATCACTAGATCCTTTGATTGAAAAGGCAGAGTGGTTCCATGCTTAGCAATTGTAATTATTGGTTGAGGTTGCTCCTCTATCTTCCCTTTATCAGCTTGCTGGACTAATTGGTTCTTAGACTTGGTAAACACTGCATATGATCCATCAATAGCTTCTCCTTTGCTTCTAGGTTCATCTTGGTAGTTCAAGAAAACTAATGTGGGAGTTGTCAGCTGATTATTCTTGATCCTCCGTGAAGAGATCAGCATCATTTTCTTGCTCAAACTCAGGTTGGAAAGAGAAATCATGTTCTATTTCCAAATATCTAACTACTGAGTTGGTTGGAGGAGCTTCAAGGGCAAGTTTCCCTTGTGGGGGAGGAAGGTGATTCTGTTGCCCTTGATTCCTTGCAACATTTCCCTGATATGACTAATTTGAGAATGTCCTTCTTGGCATATCTCTATATGAAGGAGCAAAAGACATTCCTTGCGCCATTTTCTTTTTCAAGGCTAGCACTTCGTTTGCCAGACTTTTACACCATTGGATCAGTGGTGCCTATAGATGCATATTTAGAAGATGATGAAGGTCTATTTCTATTTAGATCTCTTATTATCTTCTCTGCTAAGATGAGATCATCTTCTACCTCAGTGGCCAAATGTTGGGCTGTAGCAAGATCTATTTGACTAGCACATCTCAAGAGAAAACTTACTTCAGGTAACTGAGAATTAATGAAGAAACATTTGAGATTCTCAGCTGTAGGTTCAGCAATTATAGGAATTCTATTTCTCAGTTTATCAAATTTGGCTATGAAGTCTCTCATAGGCTCATAAGGCTCTTTCTTCATCTGTGTAAGTTGAGCCAGAAGTGCATGTACATCTTCTATAGGTTTGAATCTGACTTCAAACTTATCTTTGAGAGTATTCCAATCAGTCACTAACCGAGCCTGTAGATGATAAAACCAATCTGCAGTAGCACCTTGTAATGTTTCCATAAAAATCTTGACTACTACATCTTAAATTCTACTCCGATTACTCCACAAGCCATGCTGAAGGCTGCAATGTGTTCATCAGGATGAACTTTGCCATCACCATAGAATTTGGGTAAATTCTTCCTTGAACTGCATGGAAGCTCATGTAGAGGTGGAGTAAGATTGAGATGACCAAAAATATTACCCCAGGGGCCTTAAAATACCATTGTAGGATTATGAAAAGGAGGAATAACAAATCTCAGAGGGGTAATTATTGGAAAAGCTTTATCAATAGCAGAAGTAGATACTTCATCTGGAAATGGAGATCTAACTTTAGTAGGAGGAAAGCTCTTAGTTCATTGGAGATGAGATGGTGAAGGGAACAGATCAAAATCACTTTGTTGTACCAACTCAAATACAGGGTCAATAATACATTTATCCCTTTGGCTTTGTGTATACCTTAAATCTGCCAGATTGTGAAACAAAAATGGAAAAGAATTGACCTTGCTTCAGTTAAAGCTTGAGGCTTTAAACTATGCATTCTTTCCTAGTTAGTGTGGAGGTGAATGGATAGATTATAAATGGATAATGGATATTATATATTATTATATATATATTCCCCAGCAGAGTCACCAAAAACTATTGGTTGAATATTTTGTCAGTCAGCGTACTAATAAACAAAATAGGTCTGATCAACCAAAGTAGGAAGACTGGTCATCCAAATGTGTAGTTTTTACCACATCAAAAGGGGACTAACCTCTCCTCTCATCAAGGGGAGGTTCCCTATAAATATTCTAGATATATATAGTAGAAAATAATACTCAAGGGTAGGATAAACCATCCATCTCTCTTTCTTCAGAGATGATGTGTACAAATCAAAGGAAAAACTCAAGGGAAATGACAGACATCACTCCTCTTATTTTAGAAGTACTATTAAGCAAACCACAAGAATACTCCTAGTAGTAAATGCAAAGTGTAACCAAGGACGTAATAACCAGCAAATCGAGATGCAGCACAAAGTCTCCACCTAAATTGCTCAACAGTAAGATACGAAGGACAATGAAGGCACAAAGTCATCCCAAGGTCTTTTACATAGAAATGAAAAGAAAACACACTAAAGGCAATTATGGGGGCACAAAGTCTCTCCACAATTGACTCTTTAGGACACCTTGTTGACTATTGTCACTAATTCTACTTGTTGAATTAAAGGAACAGAAGATATACTAAGGAAAAAGACATAAGAATAATTTCCTCAACAACAAATATATCACAGCACAAAGTCTAAAAAATCACTTGCTTTCTTGTTCTAATAACAAAATATTATCAACAATCTGAGCTCAAATTCTTAGTAATACCTTTCAATTTGGGTAGAGTTTCATTCTAATTGTCAAAAAGAGATCTATTTACAATAAAAGAGAGTCCCTTATATAGCCACTTCAAGAAGGACTCAGGAACAATAACACATCATGTTGCATTGAAAACTATTAGGAAGATAGGCTGGAAATTGGGGGCATCTACCCATTTTTTTTTCTCAATGTAGAGAAACAAGTCACGCTATTGAAATTTTGTAACTTTCAATGTCCACCTAGTGATATGATCCTTCCTTCATCATTCCTCCTTTTCTAGTTAATTGAATTGGGTCCTGGATTTAATTTGTTGTTCTATTCTTTAGTCACTTTCTACTGGTCTTGGCCTTAAAGCCTGTAAATGCATTTAGGTTTGTAGATTACAAGGATCAACAACTATTTTATGAGCTTTGAAATTGGCATTCACGTGCTCGTCACTACGTTTTCAACGGCTAGTTTGCTATCTTGAATTTGATGTCTTCAGGCGCATCACCCCTTGGTCCTTCTTTGGATTTTCTATTTTGCACTTTCCTTAAAAGAACCTGCCCTTTCAAGCCTTAAGAAATGATCCACTTTGGGTCGAGAAGAGCCTCCCACAAAGGTATCTGCCCTTTGGGTGGTCTTTGAATGGCCTTCGGGCTTCTTATTTTACATCTTCTTGAAGGGAAGTTGACCCTTCAATTTGGTAGCCGAGAGTCCCCCACAAGGGCACTTACCCTTTGGGGTCCTTCGGTGGCCTTTTCCTTAGAAGTCTTTTGTGGGCTTTCCTGCAGACTATTATGTGTAAATTTTCCTCAAGATTTTCTCCAGGCATTTTCCCCGGCCAAATTCCCATAGACAAATTTCTGTGGACAAAAAGTCTGTGGACAATTTCCTGTGGACAAAAAGTCTGCAAAAATTTCCCGCAGACAAAAAGTTTGCAGAGAATTTTCTGATCACTTTGCTTCTTTTAAAATTTCTTCAGGCTTTCTACCCACAGTTGCTTTCCTGAATTCCTTTGGACTTTTTTTTAGAAGTAATTCCTTCAAACAAAAAGTCTGAAGGAATTGTTTCTTGTCTTAGTCTTTTTTGAATTCCTTAAACAAAAATGTGAAAGAATTACCTTTGCAGCCTTTTTTGAAAATGACCCTTCTGAAGGGTACTTTTGTCGACCAATGGCACTTGTTTTTTTGGGGGGCTCTTTGAACTTTTACATTGAATCACTCCTTTAAACCATCTGAGTGAACCACTTGGTAGAACCAAGCCATTGAACCATTTGGTTGAACCAAGTCGATGAACCACTCTGTTGAACCACTTCGTTGAACCAAGGCAATGAACCAACTGATGATTAATTAAAAGCTTTAAACCGCTTAGTTAAACCAAATGTTGAACCAATCCATTGAACCAAAATGGTTCAAGCTGATGGTTTAAGCCAATGAACCAATCGAATGAACCAAGCCTTTGAACCATTAGACGTTGAACCAAGCTTTGGTTCAATAGTTCAAATGAAGCCCTGAACCAAAGCACTGAACCATTTGATTGAACCAAAGGATGAACCAAAGAGTTGAAACAAAGTGGATGAACCAACTAAGTGAACTGCTTCGTTAAACCACTTGGTTGAACCAAGGCACTAAACCAATCCTAAAAATGACCAAGTTTTGGAAACTGATTCAAGCCGATTGAACCCACCTGCAGAAGCCTTTGAACCTGTAGAAATGAACCTACCTGCAGAGTCCATAGATTTCTCTTCCTATAGAGTCCATAGATTCAAGCCTGTAGAGTCCATAGATTCAAGCCTGTAGACTTTGTAGATTCAAGCTTGTAGAGTCCATATATTTCTAAGAAGCTTGAAAAATGAGGAATTTGAATGCCCAAGACAAATTTCGAAAAGGGAAGAGACAATTTTGGTCTGTAGGACCAAAATAGTTCAAATGTTGTCCCAAAAATGAGTGATATTTTTAGGGGACAATAAACATAACACTTATGCCAATCATATTGGAACACACTAAAAACAAATTCCATGAGTTCCATTACATGTAGGAGGCTTCAAAAGTGTGGAGAAGGTGACAAATTCAAACCTGACTAGGTAGGCCCTTACCTAGTGAATGAAGACTTCAAAAGTGAGCCTATCTGCTATGTAGTCTATAGGGAAGTAATTAAATAAATCTAAAGACTCTTTTCACCTAAAGTGTTTTTATATCTAGTTATTACATATCACATTTCCCTCATTACATAGTTTTTTCCATTGTTTTTGTGTTGCCTTGCACATTATATGTTGAGTTTGGTGATTATTTAGTTGATTAATTTGTATAACATGAAACTTTTAGAATGTAAAATATCATATCATTCCATTCTTTTACTACCCTATCATCCCATATAAAACATTATCAAAATCAAAATTATATTGTTTCTTTCCTTAGTTAGTATAATTAGATTACACCTATTTTCCATACATCTTGCACAACTTAGAGACAATCTATTCTAGAAGCTTGTCCATGGTAGAGTCTCATCTTATAGTTCCTTCTAAAGTATAGCATTAACATGCTCATAAATAGTTAAATTTAATCACCTATATTGGCATTCAATGATGAGCCATTACATATTACTAGTTACATAATTACAAGACATAGGGTTAAAGGCCTTACAAATTAAAAAACACTCTCATCAAAAAAATTATGCAATATTAAAATCAAATATCCCATATCTCACCCTTGCTAACCTTTAATGTTTAGACCTTGTATATTACTAATTTTATAGGGTTATAATTGTAGAGAGGTGACCTTAATCACCTACATCTAGCCTTAGGTGATGATCCCATGTGTATTCATATTCAAATAAGACTAAGTATACAGGTTCATAAAGAAAATTTATATCTAAATGCATAAGAAAAATCAAATTGAAAAATGTCCAGACATAAAGTCCTTTATAAATATTTTTTGCAAGTCTAGGCTGAAAAAGGGTAACCTTTTCCCATTTACCAATTCTTTTATGGCTATTTATCTCTATATGAAGACAATAAATTTATTATTTTTAAGTCTAAGAATAAGTACATTTTCCCTTATAACTATAAGGATGAAGTCATCCTTTTTTTCCCTAAATTATTGGTTTATGGTTTTCATTATTTATTATTTTTCATGTATCCTACTCCCCTCTTCATTCCTTACTAAAAATTCAAATTCATATGTTGTGTAAGAAAAATAATTATGTAATCACTTGAGAAATAGCTATTAGATCATGATATAGGGGCATCCTTGTGGATCCTAATAAGGACTCATTTTTGGATTTATTGTGTCTAATAGGAGTTTTTTTAAGTCTATTAGGTCCTAATTTTGTCCTAGGAGTGATCAAAGTTTTTCCAAGTGGCATAGAATTTGAAATATAGATTTTCCCTCCAAAATGACACTTTTGAATATTTGAATTTCTTAAGCCTATAAGAAGGGTTCCATGCATTATATGAAGTTGGTGAATTTGTAAAACATTTTTATAGGGTGTCCTATAGGTATTAATATTTTTAAAAGGTCCTAAGTGTCTTTTTAGTCTATAGGTCAAGATCATACCTTGGATATAATGTTAAAACATACAAAAATGCAGTGTACTTCAAGGGAACCAATGTAAGAAAAATCTAAGAATTAGTTATAATTATTGGAAAAGGTGGTGGAGTTAGTTTTTTAATAGTTTTTTATGTTATTATTGTGTAATTACTTCGTATAGGAGAGTGAGCTTGTAAGCAACAAGAGTTGAAGAATAAAGAAGACTGTATTGAGAAATTTCTAAGTTTTATTGGCTTGGATGTGACTGAGCATTGTTTGTTGAACCATTTAGTATGGTAAGTATTTGGTTTTATATTATTTAAAAATTTTAAGAATAAATTTCATTTTATTATGTGATACAGATAACTCTAATTTGAAGGGGAAAGGTTTTTTTATAGTGATATTCAGTCTGAAACAGGGTAAGGGTTGTTATAGTTATGTTCATGCAATTGAATAACCTTTTGATCCTTTTGGTATTGAGTTTTGTGACTAATTAAAATTGATTTATTCATGGTTTATTTTGATTAAACTTAAATAAATTCATATTTGACAAAATATTACACTTGGTCTTTGATTATGTTAAATTCATGTTTCCTTCTAGCACTGTCTACAACAAAGAAACATATAGGCTGGGTTATTATCCTTGAAATTGTTTTAGATAAAAAAATATATAAAATGAAGGTTGTGATATGTATATAAATTTTTAATAACATAATATTAATATTATAAATAATTTTTAAGGTGAAAGGATTGCTAAAACTCTATTTAACCCATGTTCACTTCATAAATACAGTCAAATAAGACTGAGATATCTATATTGTGAGTGAAAAAAAGGTTTGGTAACTTGATTAAAGAATGAAAAATATTAATATTTCCTAGATAGATATTTTACAAATGGTGTGGTTTTAAACCCTATATAAATAAAGATATATCATTTTTATTGCTTTAAGCCTATTTAGTTGGCACAAACCCTAGTAACTAGGGTTTTGAGATTTCTAAGAGAACCAACGATGTAAAATTCACAAAAAATTGTATTATATTGTATTTTAAGGTTACTTAACTGAATAAATATGTTATAGGATTGTATTTTACCTATAGTATGTATTTTTTTAAAGAGGTCTTAGGAAAGGGATAAAAATGCCTAGTTTGAAAGAGCTACAAGAGAGAAAAATGACCTAGAGAGATAGGGTCTCAAATTTGGATCACAATTGTATTTAGTTAGGAAAAAATATATTAAAATGATTTAAATTAATATTTTTTTCTAATTTTACATATTAACCCATTTATAGGTGGAAAAAAGGCTACAAGGAAGCTTGTTTGTAAGGCAGAGTTGCATAAGGTGGTGAGTGTTGAGTAAATACAATTAAGGAGTATTGGGAGTTATTTGATTCACTCCTAATCATAATAAGGATCTTAAATTCAATATAAATCTTATCATCCTAAAATTTACATGGTTGGTAATCTCTTAAACCTAAGACTTGAAGGAAGAATCCATTATTCAAGGACAAGAAAGTGAACCTTGTGCAAGCTATGCATCATTTGGTAATAGAACCTAAGGAAGGTCAGAGGAAAAGATTAAAAGGAAACTATGGTATAAATTTAAAGGAAATAAATAATACCTCAAATAATGCAACAAAACATAGTAAATTTTCTCAATGAGATGATGAACATGCAGGTTAGGATGGAAGCTATGGAGATAGCTCAAAGAACAAGGATCATAGATGAAGAGGATAGTGATAGAGAAGAGAAAGATCCTAAATGAGAAGAGGAGGTATAAAGAGAAGAGAAAGTGGAGGAAATATTGATCAAAGTTATGATGAATTTGGGTTCAAAACCAAAGCTAGATGTGCCCATGTATGAAGGCAATCTAAATGTGGATGAGTTGGTGGATTGGATAGTAGCCATGGACAAGTTTTTTGAGTAGGAGGAGATATATGGCACATATAAAGTGAAATTTTTAGTCACAATATTGATAGGGCATGATTCTTTATGGTGGGATGGAATCCAAGAAGAGAGAAGAAGAGGTAAAGCTAAAATTCAATCATGGGATAAGATGGTGGTGAAGATGAAGGCAAAGTTCATACCTAAGGACTACCATACATATTTGTTTAGGAAGCTATAAAATCTTAGAAAAAAGGAGCATTCATTGAAGTAATACACATAATATTTTCATAGGTTAATAATTAGGATAGGACACTTAGAAAAAGATGATGAGAAGGTAGCAAGGTATTTAAATGGTCTCAAGTTCTCCGTATAAGATGATATCAGTATATTGACATTGAAATTAGTTGAAGAATCATACCAAGAAACCTTGAAATCTGAAGATAAGTTGGCAAGAAGGCATACATAGAAAGCAAGAGGAAGAGGCAAACAAGTGAGAGGAAGAGGAGAGTATGAGGGATGGAATGCATATGAGAAAGGTGAAAAAAATGGACAAAGACATGAAACACATCCAAGAGGTGGTTATAGAGGTAGGAGACCATACTATAGAGGTGGAGATGCATTTAGAAGAAGAGGAACTAGTGGTTTCATAGGTAAATGTTTCAAATGCAACAAGTATATAGGCCATAAGTATTGGGAGTGTCTAGAGGAGAAGAAATAAAGGAGTTATAAAAATGAGGTTAGAAATAAAATGGTGCATCTTATAGAGGAAGGGAGTGTTGATTAAAATTCACATGTGGTGGTACTTGAATAAGGAGAGGCACTCTTTATTAGGAGAACATTTTTGAAGCCACCATTGGAGCAAGAGCCTACATAAATAAGAACACTCTTCAGGACAACATGTAAGTCCTATGGAAAATGTTTCAAGATGATAATAGACTCAAGAAGCATGTACAATTTGGTTTCCAATGAGATGGTAAGTAAACTTGGTCTCAAGAGATTACCTCATCCTACACCTTACAAAGTTTCTTAGCTTCAAAAAGGGTATAGTGTGCTTATGAATTAAAAATGCTTAGTATATTTTCAGATTGGGACATATAAGGATCAGGGGATGTGTGATGTAATTCCTATGGATGTGTGTCATGTACTATTAAGAAGGCCTTGGTAGTTTGATAGGTCAATTAGTCATGATGGGGTGAAGAACACATATTCTTTAGAGCATAAGAGAGTCAAGTACACATTATTACCTTTGGATAATGACGAAAAAGTTGTGGGAATCTACTCTAAGGTATTGGTTGTATGATTATAAGGAGTTGGTGTAGTAGTAAGATGAAGAAATAAAGGTGGAAGAACAATCCAAGGAGATTGAGGTAGCCCAAGTTGAGGAGTGTGAACCATTGGAAAGTAAGACTTTTTCAAGTAAATGAATGAGTTATTTGAAAATTTGTCTCATCATTTATTGAATATTTCCAATTTTGATTTCATGGAAGGATTAATATGAAATCTCCAATGCATGAGGGAAAGTCTTGATAAGGAAGGAGGTGAAAAAGAGTTGAGTAGTGTACAGTAGGTCCAAGAAGGACAACCAAGTGAATGGAATGGTATGACAGTGATGAGTCAAGATAATTATAATATGGAAGGAAAAAATCATTCTTTGTGTAAATAGGAGGAAAAGTGTAGTTATGTGGATGAAATAGGGAAGTAAACCAAGCACTTATGCAAGAAATTGGTATGCAAGAACCCAAGAGTTGACATGCATGAAATAGAGTATAACAAGCAAGGAGAATGGGTGAAGGATAGAGAAAACACATTTACATAAGTGGTGTCTTATGGAAGCAAGGTTGAGATGAATTAGTTTGAAGGGATGGAAGCATGGTTTACCCATCCAAAGTAGGTATTAGAAGACAACAACAATGTTTTCTTTAACAAGTTTGTTGCATGTGAAGGTACACCAATGAAGATTAAAAAAAACTAGAAGAGGCCTAGATGTGGGGCCTAGGAACACATTTACCTCTATGAGAGGTAAGTGATAGCATCAACTTTCCATTTGGAGGTACAAATCAATTAAGGAATAAAATACACCAAATTGACTTATACAAAATTTCTTCAGCTTGGTAGTATGATGCAAGGGCATCCTTTTTTATCCCAATAAGGACTCATTTTTGGCTTAATTTTTTTTAGTATGGGTTTTGTATGTCTATTAGGTCATAATTTTATCCTATGATTGATCAAATTTTGTCCAAGTGGCATAAAATTTGAAATATGGAGTTTCCCTCCAAAATGACACTTTTGAAAATTTAAATTTCTTAAGCTTGTAAGAAGGGTTCCATGCATTGTATGAAGTTGGTCAAGTTGTAAAACATGTTGATAAGGTTTCATAGATGTCTTAATAGTTTTAAAATGTCCTAATTTTATTCATAGTCTATAGGGTAAGATCATACCTTGGATATATTGTTAAAACATACAAAAATGCCATGTACTTCAAGGGAACCAACATAAGAAAACTCCAAGAATCAGTTATACTTCTTGGAAAAGGTGTTGGAGTCAGTTATATAATATTTTTTGATGTTATTATTTTTTAATTCCTTGGTATAGGATAGATTTGTCTTGTAATAAATAATATTTGATGAATAAAGAAGATTGTATTGAGAAAATTATAAGTTTTCTTGGCTTGGTTGTGATTGAGCATTGTTTGTTGAACCATTCAGTATGGTAAGTATTTGTTTTTAGATTATTGATAATGTTTAAGGAGAAATTAAATTTTATTATGTGAGATAGGTAAATCCAAGTTGAAGTTGAAGGGTTTCTTTATAATGATATTCAATCTGAAACAGGGAAGGATTGTTATAGTCCTGTTCATGCAATTGAATAACTGTGTGATCATTTTGGTATTGAGTTTTGTGAGTTATTTAAAGTGAGATATTCATGGTTTCTTTGGATTTAAATTAATAAATTCATATATAAAAATATATTAAACTTTTTCTTTGATTATGTTAAAACCTTGTTTCCTTCTAGCATTGTCTATAATAAAGAAACCTATAGGTTGGGTTATTATCCTTGAAACTTGTTTTGGATCAAAAGTATACCAAAGGAAGGTTGGGATATGTATACAAATGTGTAATAACCTAATATTAATGTTTTAGATTAGAGGTAAAAGCAGGTTTTGAAGGGGCCCCGAAACCCTTTTACAGAGAGCAAAAAAAGAACAACAAAGCCCACAGGCAACGCCTAAAAAACACTACAGAGAAGTAGCAAAAACATGTTTAGAATGGTCCTGAAACCATAAGAGAAACATCCGATCAAAACCCAGAAACAGAAGTCTAGAGGTACAACAAACAAAAGCAAACAAAAGAAGAACAAAGATCTATACCATTTTCCTTACCACCAAGAAGGACTAGATTATTCATCCAGTTCTAGTATCAAGTTCTTGGCTTCTTTTTCTTTCAAAGTAGTTTCCTGGGTGGTAATCTCCAGCAAAGCACCTTTTTGTGTATCTTTCTTTCTGGAAGACCCTCTAGTGCTTTGGTCTCCTCATTGGCTCGTTTACCTATATTGATAGCAGCTGCACAAATGTTGGACGTTACTTCCTCCATTTTATTTCTATTATCCTTAATTAACTCCCAGAGATTATTTTTGTAAGCTTTGAGCTTCACAGGGATCTCGCTTAACTGATTTTCCATGTTGTTTACTTTGTTCCAAGCAACTTTCAGAGAATCTTCCAAAGTTTCCGCTTTTTTCTTGAGATCAATGATCTCCCTACACAACTAGGAATCTAATTCGAAAGAAGACTCAGCTTTACTATTAACCCAAGTCATAGGAGTGTGTATTTCATCATTCTGATTCTTCCCTCTCCAATCCTCAAACTTTTTATTTGGGCTATTCCTAGCTTCTTCAAAGAAGTCATCTTTGCTCTTTTGTTCCCGCTCATTGATTCCATCTCCATGTTTTGAATATCTCCCTAGACAGATATTTCCTTTTCTTTCTTAGAAGTTGAGTCCTCACCATGATCTTCTTGTCTTCCTCTACCACTTTCTGGTTTTCCTCCATCTCTTCTGTTCTGGTAACAGAATCCTCCTCAGTATTGACTTTATCCTTTTCAATTTCCTCCGATCCTTCATCATCATTACTAGAGTTGGTATCCCAGCTCTCTGTTCCATCTTCTTCCTCCAATTCTTCCTTCTCGGGTTCCTCAAATCTCTCCCGACCCCTTTCTTCTTTTGCATTCTGTTTATTAGGACTAGAGGTCTTAATTTTTCCTCTTCTGCTTACATTTTCATTCTTTTTATTCCCTGGCAACTTATTTTTCCCCTGTTTGGGATACTTAACCAGTGCCCTATTCTTACAATAGAATTCAATAACCTAATATTAATGTTATAAATATTGTTTTAGGTGAGATTATTTCTAAAACTCTATTTAACCCCTATTTACTATCATAAATACAGTCAAACTAGACTAAGATATCTATATTGTGAGTGAAACAAAGGTTTTGGTAACTTGATTAAACAATGAAAAATATGAATATTGCATAGATATATATTTTCCAACAAATTTCATGGTTTTAAACCCTATATAGACCAATATATATATAATATTAATTGCTCTCAGCCTTTTCAGTTGGCATAAACCCTAACAACTAGGGTTTTGAGATTTCTAAGAGAACCACCCATGGAAAATTCACAAAAACTTTTATTATAGTGTATTTTTAGGCTCCATAACTGAATAAAGTGTTTTTATGACCTTACCATACCTTTAGTATGGATTTATAGCAAGAGGTCTTAGGAAAGGGCTAAAAAGGCCTAGTTTGAAAGAGTTACAAGAGAGAAAAGTGACCTAGAGAGAGATATGGTCTAAAATTTGACACGTAGGTGTATTTCATTAGGAAAAAAGAGATTAAAATTATTTAAATTTATAATTTTTAGTACTTTTTTGTACTAACCCATTTTTAGGTGGAAAAAAGGCTATAAGGAAGCTTGTTTATAAGGCAAAGTTTCATAAGGTGGTGAGTGAGTGTTGAGATAGTTTGAGTAAGGAGTATTGGGAATTATTTGAGTCACTCCTAAGAAGAATAAGGATATTTAAATTCAATAACAATATTTTCATCTTTCACTTTACATGGTTGGTAATATTTTAAACCTAAGACTTGAAGGAAGAATCCATTATTCAAGGACAAGAAATTGAACACTTGTGCAAGCTTTGCATCAAAGCATCCCTAGTTTAATACATATCTACCAAATTACATTTATTACACACATTTTTTTCTCACATATATAAACACTATCCATAAAATTCTATCAAAAGAAGAAAGATGCATGCTATCATCATAAGCCTAGTCATTTATATATTCATAATAAATATTTATTTTATAAAAATAATGTCTAATATAAATATCATTATGGCGGTCCAATGTGATTCAAGGCATATTAAAAAGAATCAACATGTACAATGGTATAACAAAACATCTATAAAATGCATTAGGATCCTATCCTCATCCTATGAGAATGTCCTAATATAGATTAATGTCTAGGGTTGCCACTATATGAATTAAAATAACACATGCTAAACTATGCACTCAAATCCCTAAGGTGTAGTTGAGGAAACTGACATAATGTATGGGCTAGGGGTTTGTATTAGTTATTCAGTGGAATAGGATTTGGGATAAGTGGTGGTAATGGGTTTTCATGATGAAACCATAAGACATTAGCAACATCTTAATTATCATTAAAATTTTCAAGCTATGTATAAATAAAGTTACAAGGCCCTTTTATCTCTAATATCATAAGAAAGTGAAGCTATTGGTTAATACCAGGACTAAGAAAATGATGGAGACCAGGTTGGACAACTCATGATAAAAGGTATACTCTATTAGGTTAACTCTACCCGATCAATGTCATGCACTAAGTGTGAATGATATAATAAGAGGATATAAATGAGAATAAAAAGTATATGTTAATAAGAGGCTAGGATTGGATGACATTTTATTCACATCCTCTATTCTTAGGGAGGAAAATGATAGGTGGATCAGGGATGCATTTGTGTTCTTCTAATGTAGCTAAGGAGTCTATGATGAGATGAGGAATGGGGGTAGATAAAAATACCTCATTCCTTTACTCAATTTTGATTTCATATTTTATGGAAATGAAGGTACTAGGTTCTCTAATTCTAGTTAATAGACCATGTTTGGTGATACCTAGTGTCTCAATAAGGGTCATCTGAAGGAGACTAGGTAGAAGCCAAGGAAAAGTGTATAAGCTTATTCAAGAAATGGCTTGTAAGGTGTGCTTATTTTATTTTTGAGCAAGGCTTTGCATGTCATGCTTTAATGTATGGATAATTATTATCTATTATTTTTTTCTTGAATGGGTTGTTAAGGATTTTGATATGGCTTGTGTGTGTTAGCAAAGCTTTTGATATTATTCTTGGTTGTTTTTGGGTTTTTATTGGTTAAGTAGAATTAAGTGCTTATTTTCTAAAAATTAAATAATTAAATTAAATTAATATCAAATCTAAAATTAAATGAAATCAAAACTTTTTATTTTAATTTCTAAGTTTTATAGTGCATGCAAAGGAGAAGAGAATGTAATTGTGTTGTGTGAAATCCATAATTTTCCTAGCTATAAATGTATTTAAACTAGATGACAATGTTTTTATTTGTTTTGATTTTTTATATGATATGAATTAAATGTTTAAATTTAATATATGTATGAAATAAATTTTATAATAAATATGATTCAATATGTCATCAACAAAATCCTTTATTTGTATTTTCTTTGTTCACATGCAGAACTAGACTAGTCTTCAAACTTCTCTAATCTGCTACAAACAAATTTTTTAAATTAATTTCTAATATGGAAGAAAGAGATGCAATTTATAATTTTATATTTTAATATATGAAAATTTTAATACCTTTACTCTCTAAAACAAATTAAATCAATGATATACTACCATTGTACATGCACATTCAGTTGTTTATGTTTTTATGATTGCCTAGATGATTACTTTAGGTGTAAGAGACTTGTTAAGATCTTGGAAATAAAATGTTTTATTGTCTATAAATAACTTTAAGATTTACTAAAAACTTTTCTAGAATGATTGATAAAATGTATCACTAACTAGAATGAAACTAATCTACTAAAAATAAAACACAAATCAAAGCGAACTGCCCTAATTTCATATCAAAGATAAATGAAAAATAATAGAGCTCTCTCACTATAAAATTTTATATTTTTTAATATATAAAATAATAAATCTATCATAACAATAAACTATACTAAATCTGATTAAATAGATAAAATAAATACTAGAAATTAAGAGAACTCTGACCTAATTTTGGCATACATGTGTTGAAGTGCATGTGATGTATTGATAGGAGAATCCTGCGTATGTTATCTCTATATTACATAGTATAAATTTTGGAAAATATCTTTTTGGGGTATGCACAATATATAAAACAAGGTGGGAAAAGAGGAGACACAACCACAAATGGAGAGTAGTTGAACTAAGGTTGGCTAATGTCGTTGTTTACAAAGTCTAAGTTGATTTCACCAAGAATGTTTCTTCACTTTAATATGTGTACTAAACTCAAAAATAATAGATCCTAAATATTTATAAAATTATATTAACATTGTGGCTACAAAAGCTTCATAATATCAACTTTTAATGGCAATTTTCTGATTTAAAATCATGCCAAAATTATCCTTCTTATAGAAAGAGTTAGGATATTGCATGGATAATTTAAACTAAGTCCAATAAGGAGTTAAACTTATGAGTAAATAAATATAACCAAAAATAAAAGAGGGAGTGAGTTGGACTTGATTGGAGGAAAACACAAGGTGATTAAAAACACGACATTAGTTATGCAAAATATATCAAAAATAGAGTCACATGAGCTAATTTTTTAAGACATTTAAACTATGACACAACCACTTCTTTATGTAGGGGTAGTTGTATAACCATTGATTAATATGATAAAACCACTATTTTAAATTATGTGACTATCTTAGTTTTAAAACAAAACCACCACTTTATCTCAAAATTGCCACGTAAGGCTAAGTTACACAACCACCATGATGATTGTGTAAAATATGGATTTGTTTGATAATGAAATAGGGTAGTTTCATCACCTAGATTGGTGGTGGTTATATCAAAACCAAGGGGATAAAAATGGGTCATGTATAAGAAGGGGAAATAGCTAGAGAGTTCATTATGGTCTCACACCACATAATTTTTTGTTGTATACCCCCCTCATTTTCAAATCAAGGTGAAAATAGTTAGGAAATTCAAAACCAAGGGGATAAAAATGGGTCAAGGGAGGAACAAGAATGAAAGCATAAGAAGGGGAAATAGCTAGAGAGTTCATTATGGAGCACTTGGAAAATAAAAGGTCATTGCATAATCATCATATATGTATCTTGAGTGTGGTTCAGTCTCACACCACATAATTTTTGTCAATGGTTAGGGTAATTGTTGGAAGATGGGGTAACCATCGGTGATTGGGATAGACTATCAAGGGTTAGAGTGACCATTGGTAGTTATTGTGGGTTCTACATATGCTTAAAAATTTTGATTTAATGAGGTTAAAAAATGGAATTATAAGAGATGGGTTTGGGTTGGGTTGATTTTGAAATAAAAATGAAGTAACTAATTACTGAAGATAAACACTTAGCTTGATAATTATTGATCTAATAAATAGTTGATGTGGATGATGATCACTTGATTCTTGGATCCCTAATTCACCCTCTCCTAATTCCTCTCTCTTTGTAGGAAAGAAGGAGAGGTGCAATAATATGTTAACTAAAGGTTCAACAAGTAGTTTAAATTTATCTTTTACATACATTGTCTCACACATGAATTAGATGAGATAAATATAAAAAAGTAAGTTGTAGTTGACTAAAATTTGACTATTCATGTGGTGGAAACCTAACTATCAATGGTTAGGCCCAATCATCAATGTTTAGGGTGACCATTGGTAGTTGAGGTTAAAATTTAAAGTTTGGTAAAAGGTAGGTTAGTTTGGCTTAGGTTTGGTTTGCAGTCGAAAGGTTAGGGTTGTTCCCTATGGGTTCTAGGTGTGTTTTGACACTTAGAACCATAGTGTGCAATTTTTTAGTGTCTACATTTTGCCCCTTTTTATAATGTAGTTTGTATCAACAAGTAGAAAAACAAAAATGGATTATGGGTCAAAGGTTTGGTTGCCCTAAGCATGGGAAGAGGTCTTCCCACTCAAATTGGGAAATAGGATCATGTTCAGGTTTGATGAATGATTAAGTTGGTGTTGAGTTGGTGATTTGATAGGTTAGGCACTAAAGTGAAAATAAGTACATAGAGTATGACTAAGAATGATATCTAAGATCATGCATTGACTAGGTTTCCATGATTAGTTGGTAAAAATTAAGGTTGGTACTAGAAAGATAAGTGACAAGTCGACTGCATGACTATATGTGACAGTTGGGTTACACTCATAAACTCAAGTCTTTTAGACAAGGTTAGTGTTTTCATAGGTATCCAGAGTAGCAATTTCTCCCATTAAGATACAAATTAGTCAGGTGTACATAAGGTAGCATAAATTAAAAAATGTTTTAACTTAGCAAAGTAGTTGGTGCAGTCAAAAGGACCAAGGTAAGGTCATTCTAAAATATGTGAGAGTTGGGCCAAAATGGCTAATGGTGAGGTTGACATGATTTATTATGTATGTCAGAGAAGGTAATTTCCTATAGTGGGCACTTGATCTGGTTTTAGGTGAAAAAAATTTGTATTAAAAGATTTTTTAGAGGATAAAACTCAAAAGGTTGGCTATCGACAGTCAGGGTTAACCCTCAGGGTCAACCATCAGTGGTCACCTTGATCATCAGTGGTCAAGCATCAACCCTAAAAGGGTGGGAAAAATAAGTACCGCCATGGATTTAGATTGATCATTTAATCATTTTGAATTTTAGTGATGGAATGTTGGTATTTTATGAGATAATTATGATGGTTTTTTGTTAGCAGTTGATTGGGTGAGGTTGATTGCACGGGATAAAGGTTATATTGATGAAGATGTAAGGTGGGTGAGGTAGGGCACATGGCCAGGCCATAGGTCCTAGATTTCCTCCTTGATGATGGTAAAATAATGATATAGGTATTGTTTTGAATTGGTAGATGGTATATTTAAATTGGTAAATACATTTGTATTTGAAATTTATTATTTGTGGTAGATTTGGTTTGTGGGTAGCGGTTAACCTAGGTTTAGGTTTGGGTAGTTTGGTGGTTAAATTTGAGGTTGAATTTGAAATTGGTGAGGGTAGGGTACTGATGGAATGATAGAATAGGTAGAGGTAAAAAAAAATTGATCATGGTCATTGGGTGGGTGTTTGGGGTGGGTAGGGTTTGGAGGTTCCATCAGTAGTCACACATAGTGACCATCAGTGGTCACCACTAATTGTCAATGTTCAATAAATGAATGTCAAGGTTTGTCAAACTATCAATGGTTGATTATAGGAATAGGAAACTATTAGTGGTTGAGTTTTTAAGGTTAATTATTTTTTAGGTTATATGGTGGATAGGTAATGGGTGATAGGGTTAGGTGTTAGCAGTTAAGTTTGAATATTAATCTCAATCATTGGGGAAATGTATGAGTTATGATTAATAGCTAAGGTAGAGAGGTTGGATGTCCCAAGTAAATGTCATAAGGGTGATGGTCAATTAATATTTAATGGTAAGGGTTAAGGGTAATAGGTCATGGTGAAGTGTCATTTTTCATGTAATGGTTAAATGATATAAGTTTATATGTAATGGTTTTAAGAGTAAGGCTAGGTGTGTGAGGTAATAAGGTAGATTGTGATAGGTTAAGATAATTGATGTAGATAAGTGGTAGGAATAGTTTATGGTAAGCAAATGTTTTCAAGTTGAATTGATTGGAATTAGGAGATAGGTGTAATAGGTAGAGTTTGTATGGGAGATATCACTTTAGTCTGTAAACTAAGACTTTTTAGTCAAATTTTTCAAGCATGGGAGAGGATCCAAATGAGATACTGGGTGCCCTAGATATTTTACAAGATTCATCAGGTATGATTGATGATGATTGGGCCCATATGGAGGAGGTGGGTCTCAGTGGTATGATGCATTATCAGCACATGTTTTGGAACATGGTGATGATAGTGTCACTCATCAAGAGATGGGATCTTACCACTAACACCTTTCTACTTCTGATAGGTGAGATGACTATCATTCTTCAAGATATACATAGGAGTTGTGAGGTTGTCCATATGAGGGGAGTTGATCTATCACATAGAGAGAGATGAGCAGTATGAATTCATGGAGTTGTTATATGGAGATAACCTTGATTCTATAAGGTGGCATGTAGGAAGCTTTAGCTATAATATGTTATACTAGAAGGATAGATATGATAGGTCGCTATTGACCATAATGATGATAGTAATGGTGTCCTATGTGTTTCCTAATTTGAGTAGAAAGAGGTTCCCTTATTTTTTGTTAGGCGTATTGGTGGAGATGTTTTTGGGCTACACATTATTCATGTAGGCACTTGTGATGTTCATCTAGATTTATAGGGAGATATGGGAATCCTGATCCTATAAGATGTATGGTATTAGTGTGGAGTTTGATCTGCATTACTGGGTGTATAAGCACATCTAAGTTATATGATTGATGGGGTTTTTGTGGGAGGGGTATGTTTAGATGGGCTTTTGAGTAAGATTTATGAGATGGAGAGATGATTTTTCCCTCTCAGTACTAGGTGGAGGGGTTCATGATATAGACTGGTTAAAGGGCTTATTATATGCCTTGGTTATTAGAGATGTGATTTGGAGACCATACATCAGGTTTCCAAGATGGGTGCACTATGTCTAGCACACATGTTCCCTATAGAGTTATTGATAGATCTACGATAAGAAAGATGGTAAGATAGAGTTAATGCCTTTTGATAGGGTATGGTGATATTTCATATTCGTATAGGGTATCCTTAGGGTATTCTTGAGGTACAAGAGGGAGGATGCAGAGATCCTACTACCTGCTCTATATCCAGTACATATTTCCTTGACCATGAGGAGTTATCAGCAAGGCTAGAGATAGATGACACCATCATTATGGCTAGTTACCCTGCATGGTACCAAGCATTATATGTTATAGCTGATATTGGTGGTGATGATTGTGTTTAATAGGCTATGGATGCTGACCCAACTAGTGGAGGTGGTTAGCAGGCATAGGGACAATGGGTTAACCCAAATATGTAGGAAGTGATTGGTCAGAGGGACTAGGTATGAGTGGCACTAGCCATGGTACAAGCTTCTATGATAGCATTATAGGAATCACTAGCAATAATGCAGGGTTAGTTGGCTACTTCATAGGTTAGAGAGATCAAGCCTAAGTTATTCTCACACTAATGACATAGGAAAGAGATTCTCTTTGGTAGATAGGGGTGGAGTACCAATAGTGGTGGAAGTAGTAGGAACTATCCCTAAGTAGAGATACATAGTGACTATGGAGGATTTGCATTATTATGAGGCCATAGTCTTTAGGCATTTTATAGATGAGCTCTAATGGGTTGATTATAGGGCTAGGATTGTAGGTGGTGTAAGTATAATGACACTTGGTCAGTGGGTTGCATCTATAAGTGGCTAGGTAGGTACATGAAGATAGGCTCTAGGGGTAATGGTGCACTAGGAGGTAGTGGTGCCTCAATTTCTTAGTTTTTTTATGAGACATTATACCTATTATGTATATGATATTTGATACCATCCTATGAATTGATGTTGCAAGATATGTGTATATTTATTGTATACATGATGATGATTATGGTTACAGACTTATGATTTATAGATATGATCCTCATTTATGGTTTGTGTTTGATGTATATGATGTTCATGTTGAGTATTTTTTATGATGATTATGCTCATGATGATGTGAATGTAGACTCACCTAGCTAATCATGTGATGATATTTCTCTTTATTCATGTTTATGATAATGTTTGGGTATGGATTTAATGTTATCTCATGTGATTATGAGGAGAATGTCATGTTTACTGATGACTATAATGATTTTCATGATTATGGTTCTTGATGATGTTATGTATGGATATGGTGATTAAATTTCATATTTGATATGATCATGTTTATGATATTTATATGATTATGGTGTTCATGCTGAAATGTAATGATTATATGCTTCCTCATTTAGATTTAGACATGTGGTGAAAAATGGTTTATTGCTATTTGTTCATGGATATTAGGATGTTGATATGATGTTGATGGTTATGATTATGCTCATGGATATGGTTTATGCTAATGATGGCTATTTTTTTTCCTGATATGATGATGATGTTATGCGATGTGGTGATTATGGTCATGTTGTTTAAAGTGAAGCACATAAATTAAGTTGAATAACAAAAATAAATCTATGAAAGAGAAGATAATCTAGAGACAAACATCTAAGTGAATATATCAACCAGTATGAGAGGATAAAAAGAGGTAATAATGCTTCTTCTTTGGTAAGGACTAAAATAAATTGAAGTTGGATTAGCTTAAGTAACATAATCCCTTTAAATGATTTGCATGAGCATTCGTTAGTTGGTTAGAAAGGTATCTTGATCAGATTATGTTAAGTGACCTCAAAAATCACTTGTTTACAATGGATAAAAGAGAGATGGATGAAAATGGAACCTTTTTATGAGATTGAGCATGCCTCTTTTATAGGTTACCAAATATTTAGTATAAATAATTCCATGTCATACAAGGCATAGACTAATTGATGTGGGAAGTCTAATCATGAGATCTGATTGCAGCTTTCAAAATTATTTTTCTTTTTCTATTGTTTGATAATGGCTCTTTTTCTATTTTGTTATTTTTATGGAGGGTTTGGGAAGTTGATCGATGTGAGAAGCTTTGAAGAAATTACCACACTTTGACAAATTATTTACTCATCCATTCTTCAAGGGAGTGGTCTAAGTTTAAGTGATTTATTTAAGGATTTTGATAACTATCCTTCAAGGGAGTGGTCTATGTTTAAGTGCTTTATTTAAGGATTTTGATAATTGTCCTTCAAGGGAGCAGTCTACCCTATATTAAGCAATTTTAATATGTTTGTGTAGTTTTCCTTCAAGGGAGTAATCTATAAATTCTAGGAATAACCCATGATTGTTTTTGGTTATGATTTTCCTTTTGATTTTGATTGATATAGAATTGCTTATATAAGCTTAAAGGGTCACCTTTTATGAAGGCAAAACTAAAATCACAAGAAGGTTGATTAGGTATAAAAGAGGTTTAGGTGACAATGACCATGGGATTCCATCCTAGGAAAGGGGTAGAAAGTACCATGAGAATCATGCCATGGGTAGAGCTATGGTACCCATTATAAAATGTTAGGCTATGATTATGATAGATAATCACATGATTCAATTTTAATCAATTGCCCCTAAAATAGGGATATGAATTTGGTTTGAAAGCAAGGGATGAGCGTAAGCTAAACAAAAGGTGAGTTTGATCCTTTTTAACAAAATAAAGGACATAGGTGCAAAGTATTAAGGGGTTCAAGTTCTGGGTTACCCTCCAAAGAGGATAACCAATAAGCTCTTGATTTATACTTGTGCATTATGATATAAGGTCCAAGTTAATTGAAAGCAAATTGTCCCTACTTGATTTTCTCCATATTGGTGACACATCAATTTTCCTTGAGGATGAGGTCTTTGATATTAAATTATCTCACTTTAAGGTATTTTTAGAAGCATATTTGATTTGTTCTTGATAGACATGAAGGTGAGTAAGAGCAACTAAATTATGCTCATTGAGTAGCTTAAGTTGGGATAAATGTTCTTGATGATAATCACTCTTAAAGATGATATTTTGAAAAGATATGTGAAGAGAGGGAATTTTGACTTTGAGAGGCAAAACATGCTCTACTCCAAATTCTAGATAGAAAGGTGTAGTACTCATATGGATTCGAATGCTAGTACGATATGCCCATAAGGCAAAGGGGATATGTAAGTGTCAATCTCGACCAGATGCATTAACTATTCAGTTAGCATGTTGTTGAGAGTTTTGTTAGAGGCTTCTACCTGTCTATTTACTTGAGGATGATAGGGTGAAGATAAACTTGATGCTAAATGTATCACAAATACCTTGGACTTGTTTGTTTTTAAAAGATTTTCCATTTTTTGGTGATGATTTTTATGAAGAACATCGAAATGATAGATGATGTGATGGTTGATAAAGTTGACAATATTTTTGGACTTAGTCTAGACAAGAGGAATATCCTCTACCCATTTGGTGAAATATTTGATTATAGTGATGATATAATGATGTCACTATGAAGAATGGGGGTTAATTTTACTAATAAGGTCTAGACCCCATTGTGAGAAGGGTCATAAATTTATGGATACATGAAGACTATGACTAGGTGCATGATTAAAATTAGCATTATATTGACACTTAACACATGTTTTCACATAATCATATTATACTTGGTTAATGTTAGGCCAATAATATCCAAGACAAATGATGAGTTTAGTGATATCTAGGCCACTAAAATGTCCCCCATTGATCCCATCATGTGTTTTGTTGATAGCATGAGAGGCTTTGTGACTACACAGGTAGTGGAAGAGGAGACCATTAAAGATGTGTTTATAAATAATTCCCCTTATAATGGTATAATGTGAGGTACTCTATATAAATGCTCTTCAATCATTCCTATAAATATCAGAAGGAATGATGGCAAAGTTAAGATATTCAAAGGTATGTTGATACCAAAGGTCAGGTTGGGTCTCCTCCACATTAAAGATGGTCGAGAGAGTCTAATTTAACATAATATGTATGGGTAAGTCTATGGTAATTATATATATTTTAAATTCATAGGGTGAAGACAAAATCTAAGAGGCAAGGGAAGCCATCATAACGACAAACTTATTCATAGATCATGGGGTGGTTTGGATATGGTAGTGTTCAAATTATGTTAAGAATATGTCAGATATTTTTTTTTACTATTGAAAAACATCATTATTACACTGGTATAATCCATTTATTTTATTTAACACAAGTTGAGAGTCACTAAAAATGTTAATCATTTTGACTCCCAAGCTTGACGTAGTTTGAAAGTCTATTACTAGGGCTTTGTACATAGTTATTTTATGATACATTAAAAATCTAGCTTTAAGTATACAAGAAGAGTTTCATAGTGAAGGGGGATAAGGATAATGTTTCCTCCCCCACCACATTGACACTTTGATCCATTGAAGAACATGGTGACTAAATAATTGAATTTTACCTGAGAGAGGGTTATGATGGACTCATCTGGAAACTTAAGGGGAGGAGGTTGATTATCTATTAATGGTGCCTTGGCCAACTGGTTAGCAATGACTTTCCCTTTAATTGACTTCTATTGAATAAACTCAATGTCAAACCTAGCCAAAATCATGATCCATTTTGCCATACGTTGGTTTTAATATGGCTTGAAGTGCATATACTTGAGTGGGTCGATATTGGCTATGAAATAGGTTTTTAATGTTTGAGAAGGTAGTGGCAAAGTTTGGTGGCCATGAAGACCAAAGTTATGCAAATATTCTCAATATGGGTGTATCGAGTCTCATATTCCATAAGCATATGGATGATGTATTAGATGGCTTACTCTTTATGTTGTTCATCTTGATGACCAAGCATTTTCCTTAATGAGTGGTCAGTGGTAGAGATATAAAGGTAAAAAGGTTGATATTTTTTGGGAGGAGTGAGGATAGGTGGAGACATAAGGTACTCATTGAGTGAATCAAAGGCCTTTTGATAGTAATTAATCCACTTAAAAGAGACATCCTTCTTTAGAATGTGAGGGAAGGGTTGACATCGATCTAAGAGTTGGGAGATAAAGTGACAAATAGATTGGAGCTTCCCTTGAAATATGCATAGTTGCTTGAGGTGGGTAGGAGGATGCATGTCAAGGATGGCTTTGATTTTGGCTGGATTGACTTTAATTCCCCAAAGGGATATAATGAATCTAAGGAACTTTCCTAATAAGACCCTAAAAATGCATTTCTTGGGGTTAAGGCAGACATAGTAATGGAAGAGTCACTCAAAGATAATCTTGAGAATGGCAAAATCATCTTTATGATATTTTTATTTCCCAATAAGGTCATCAACATAGCCTTTGATGATTTTGTGGATAAGGTCATGGAAGATGTAAGTCATAATGCTTTGGTAGGTTATACTAATGTTCTTCAATTGAAAAGGCATAACCCTATAGTAGAAGGTCCCTAATGGGGTGATAAAGGTAGTTTTATGTTGATCTTTAGGGGAAATTAAGATCTAATTATAACCCAAGAATATTTACATTATATATAACATCTTGTGGTTAGTTGTAAGATTAACTAGCTGGTCAATGTTTGGTAGAGGAAAATCATCTTTTATTCAAGTAAGGTTTAGGTCATAAATGTCCACATAAATGCCTTGTCCCCTTATGGATTTGGTTATAGGCACAACATTCGAGACCCATTAGGGATAGTCAATGGATTAAATGAATTTGACATATAGGATAATTGAAGTTCTTTAATGATAAGGGTTATGTGAGGGTCCATTCCCCAAATTTTTTGTCTAACAAGCTTAACATCATGGTTGGTAACTATGTTTTGGGTAATGATGAAGGGGGTCAATTCTAGGCATGTCACTATAAGACCAATCAAATGCTATGTTATGGTCCTAAAGGAATGAGGTTAAGTCCCAAATTTCCTCATAATTTGGTGATTGGCCAATTTTGATAATGTGAGGGGTGTCTAGAGTGCCCAAGTTGATATCCATGGTAGATTCATTAAATATGGTTGAAGTATTAAGAGGAAGAGATTTGTGGATATAAGAATCTAGTGTACCAAGATAGGTGAGAATGGAATCATCATCCTAACACTAAATAGTATTAATGGTAGTAGAGTCATCTCTTATCATCTTAGGATGGGTTAGAAGTATGGTTATGGTTGCCCTACCGATAAGCTAGAGGTCCAACGCTGATCATGTTAATGAAAAAAATGGTAGGGGGATGATGTCAGAATCCTCAGTTGTCGATGATGGAGTGGAAGGTAAGTACATGACTTCTTCATCAATGATGGTAATAAGAGGTGGGTTGTTTTGTTGTTTAGGTGGCATGAAACTAAGTCCATGTCTTTCATGAGGTTTTTGGGTTTTGATTGGAAGAAACTCATGTGGCCTATGCTCATACCAATCTAGACCAAATCTGATGTAGGGGCATCATGGGAAAACTCTAGAAAGTGCTTTGGATTCATGTTGGTGTAATCAAATTTGAATTTGTGTCTACTAAGATTTTTCCTACCTTTTTTGTAATTTGAATTTTCAAACTTGAAAATGAGGGATTGAGGGTGTTTTAGTGAGTCTAGGTGAGTGTAAAATATATGTATTCGATAAATGAAGTTTTAAATGACCTTGGTGGTCTTATTAAAGGTACAAATGTGTTTTATAATCATTAATATAGTTTTAGGTATGAGTTGGTAATCTTATTTTGAATACCCTACGTGGGTTTTATAAGTTGATGGATGTTTATTGATTCAATAAATAGTTATAATTCTTGTTTTAAGAGTCCTTTTATATATTATAATGAGCGTAGAGTATTAGAGAGTTTGGATAAGTGAGGATATGAAGAAAACAAGGGTATACAATTTTGAAAGGGAAGAAGGCCTGCCAAAGATTGTCTAGTGGACTATGTAAGTCCTACTATGTATTGATCTAATTTTTTAATGAATATATATATTAATAATGGACTTTTTGCGTCCCAAATGGAGTTGTGATGATCTCTCAATGATGATAAGTTGTTCCAAATTTTAAATTGATATGATGCATGATTGGATATGCTTATCCTACTTTATATAAAAATTCTATGTGCATTGATATTAATGACTAAGACAGAGTATTATGTGATTTGAATGTTCTATGTGGTAAGTGCATGATTGTTTGTTTAGTGATATTGACTAAGGACAAGTTGTATTCTCTTTAATTAAATAGTGAACCCCAAGGTGAGTGGGAGTTGTCACATTTGATGTGATAGTCAGGACTGAGAAAAGGAAGTGCACATTTCCAAATTTGTGCAAGAAAGATTCTAAGTATTTGATTTTTTTTTGAGTTTTCTGTGTAACTGTTAATGAGATGTTTATTTGGTTATAAAGGAAGATAACATATCAATAAATCATTTAGGTGTATATTTTTATTTTTGAGTGAGGATTTATATCAGTTAGTAGGAAAAAAACCTAATCATGCCTTATATGTTGTTTGAAACAAGTTATCATAAGAAGATTAATAAACTGACCTGAATACCCCTATACTCTATAGCTTGCTTGGTTAGATTGGATAGTGGTAGTGTGTTTAAGGAAAAGAATGAATTCCATATTTAAAATCTAATGTTTATTGTAATGAGATATGTCTTTGAAAATGTTCAAATCTCTTTGAATCTTTTTGTTGCTTGTCAAGATGAGTTATTTATCTACACAGGGTTTCTGAGCTGTTGACTGTATTTGCTTGAACAAAGTAAAGGAAATAGTGACTATAATGTCAAATAGAGGAGTTAATATAACTTGGAATTCAATAGGAAATGGTTTTTTATAGTCATTTAAGTTATTCATAACCTTATTACATGGATTTAATTCTTTTGTAGTAACCATGGACTAAGAAACCCTACCTACCCATGTTTAGTTAATAGAACACAGTGCTAAGAGACTAAGAATTGATGTTTTCCACTAAGAAATGAATTATATGAGATGTCTCGATTGTTTTCAAAGGATTATATGATTAATAGAGATCTAAAAAAATTATAATGGGTCTCTTAAACCTCACACATAAATATTTATGCCTTTTAGAAGGCTCTCAGCCCTAATAGTGGTCTAAAAACCCTAGATCTAGGGTTTGGGGCATAGAAAGAGTTTTAACAATACAAAATTTATAAAAATTTGTAATCCACCTATTTTGAATTTTATCTAACTGATTCAAGTGGTTTTTAGTTGACAGGGGTATGTATGGTATACATTTAAGGGACTGAGTTGGAATATGCTTAAGGAAGAGACCTAGTTAAAGAGGCTAAAGGAGAAAAGGGTATTGATGTTGAGGGTAAGACTAAAAAAATATTAGATTTATATGGAGGATAATTTGTGGCCAAAAATATTAATATCTTTCCTTGGGAGTTTGTACTTTTTTTATACCAAGGAGGTTTACCCATTTAGAGGGATAATTAAGGGGATAGGTAAGTCTACAGGTACCAAACTTTGCAAAGTAACCTAACATAAACACTTGTGTGTAGTAGGATATTGATAAAGGGTACTCAAAAAGGTATTTATTTTTCCTATATGATTTATTTTATGGAACAAAATCAATAATTTGTCCTGAAATAGGGCTATTAGTAAGACAAAGCAAGAGAATGACTTTTGAGAGAAAAGGAAGGAAATGGATGATAAAAATGGTTTGATATGGTTTGTATTAGTGTGATATAATTTATTGAGTGTCTTGAATCTATGATCAAGTATGTCTTTCATCTTTTAGTCCTTTGTACTCGATTGGCCTAGTGTTGGCTAAGGGAGGACTTACAAGTTTACAAGAAAGAATAAGAAGGATTGGAGGCTAGTGAGAAGATCTTTACATCATTTGGTATCAGAGCTAAGAGATGCCTTCGGAAATTTGTATGAATAGGTATAGGTTGATGATTTGATTTTTTTACTATGCATGTGAATGAAATTTTAGGAAAGGAATTGATCAAGAAGGAGTCTTTAGAAAGATAAAATTGAGACAGCAATTCAAGGAGGTATGATATGTTTTGTGATTGATTTATTACATGAATTCATTGTTGATGATGAATGGTAGGTAAAAAAAGAAGATAGTGAAATAAATTAGTGGAATCCTTGATTAAGGAGAGTTATTAACAAGTTCAAGTGTGAGAGATAAGCTCATAAAGAGAGCTTGTGAGAGATAAATAATCCTAGTGTAAAGGACAAGAGTTGTAAGGCCCAAGTGATGTTTTTTATAGGAGGTTCTAGGTGTTAACCAAAAGAGGGAAGTGGCCCAAGTGAGGCCAACAAAACAAGATGAATTGAGAAGTAGATATAAAGGTAAGAGACATGGTGAAAATGAATAGCCACAAGATAGAGAATTCAACTAGAGAAAAAGAAGATATAGAAATGGAAGAGGAAATGAGGGAAATGAGGAAATATATGATGAAATTGGAGAATATTTTGATGGAGTTTCTAAAATATTGTGAATAATGGGTTAGACAACAAGAGTTAGAAGGCCCAGGGCAAGGATGGGTGATGAATAAAATAGTAAAGTGGTCCATAGAGTTGTTGATGAAGAGGAAAAGACATGAAATGAGGAAGGAAAAGGTGAATAGACCAGACCATAGAATTTTGGAGACAAGCAAGTTGCCAAGAGAGAAACATGAGGATGAAGAAGTAGAAAAAGGATTTATCATAGTAGAGAAGGTGAAGGAGGAAGAATAAACAATGGCCAAGAAAACACTTGAAGAAGATGGTGAAGGAAAGAAGAGGGTATCCATTCAAGAGGCACTTAAAGGGAAATTATGGTCTCTTTGTTTTAGAGCTAATATTGTCTTTGAGTTTCTATATGAAAGTAAGAAGATGGTGAGAAAGAAGCCAAGTCAAGAATCAAGTGTGTAATTTGACAAGAGATGGGGCACTACTAGTACCCATGCAACAAAAAGAGTATGAAGATGATAAGAGATAGTTTGTAGCTGATCCAAAAGGAGAATATGATGCTAAGGGAGTCATTCAATCACTCCATGAAGAACTAGAAGATGAAGATGAATTTGTTGATGCCTCAGAAAGCATAGAAGAAAGAGAAGTGATAGTGGATAACATGAGAGAAGTTTTCAAGGAAATAAATATGAGTGTTTTCAGGTACAAGAAACAACATGAACATTAATAAGAGAGAGAGCGAAGGAGTAATTGGAAGAAGAAGCACAAGCATAGGTGTGGTAGAAAGAATCACACACATTTGTATGAGAATCTAAATGAAAGAGAACATTGGAGGAAAGTTATTTTCTCCCCTTTGGAGTATGATACATTTGCATCATGGGAGAACTCAATAAAGTGCTTTGGAGTCATGTTGGTGCATTCAAATTTGAATTTGTGTCCACTAAGATTTTTCCTACCTTTTTTTGTAATTTAAATTTTCAAACTTGAAAATGAGGGATTGAGGGTGTTTTATTGATTCTAGGTGAGTGTAAAAGATATGTATTTTATAAACAAAGTTTTAAATGACATGTTTGGTCTTATGAAAGGATACAAAGGTGTTTTAGAGTCATTAAGTCAGTTTTAGGTATGAGTTGGCAATCTTGTTTTGACCACCCTATGTGGGTTTTAGAAGTTGATGGATGTTTCTTGATTTTAAAAGTAGTTATAAGTCTTATTTTGAGAGTCATTTTATATATTAAAATGAGGGTAGATTCTTAGAGAGTCTGTAGAAGTAAGGATATGAAGAAAACAAGGGCCAAATAGTTTTGAAATGGAAGAATTTGCCAAAGATTGTCTAATGGACTGTGTAAGTCCTATTATGTATTGATCTAAATTTCAAGGAATTTATATATATATATATATATTAATAATGGACTTTTTATGTCCAAAATGGAGTTTTGAAGATCTCTCCATGATGAGAAGTTTTTCTATATTTGAAATTGAGAAGATGCATGATTGGATATGCTTATCCTGCTTTATATACAAATTCTATATGCATTGATGTTCACGACTGAGACAAATTATTATGTGATTTGAATCTTATATTTGGTAAGTGTATGATTTTTTTTAATGATATTGACTAAGGACAAGTTTTATTCTCTTTAATGAAATAGGGAACCCCAATGTGAGTGGGACTTGTCACATTTGAGGTGACGGTCAGGATTGAAAATAGGAAGTGCACATTTCCAAATTTAAGAAAGAAAGATTTTGAGTATTTGATCTTATTTTTATTTGAGTTTTGTGTGTCATTATTAATAAGATGTGTATTTGGTTATAAATTAATCTAAAATATTACTAAATCCCTTGGGTGTAGTTTTTTAATTTTGAGTGAGGGTTTATTCAATCAGTAGGCAGAAAACCTAATCTTGCCTTATATGTTGTTTGAAGTAAGTTATCATAAGAATATTGATAAATGAAGGATATGAATATATAAGAGGAATAATAAATATGGTTTCCTTATAATTTTCATCATGTGAATTGTGTAATCTATGTGATTAAACTTTTCATGTCATAAACTGACTTGAATACCCCTGTATTCTATAGCTTGCTTGGTTGGATTGGACAGTGGTAGTGTGTTTAAGGAAAATAAAAAATTTCATATTGAAAATCAATTGTTTATTTCAATTATATAATTATTTTAAAATTTTCAAATCTCTTTTAATCCTTTTGTTTCTTGTTAAGATGATTTATTTTTCTATAGAGGGTTTCTAAGTTGATTGTATTTGCTTGAACAAAGTAAAGGAAAGATTGACTATAATGTCAAATAAAGGAGTTAATATAAATTAGTATTGAATTGGAAATGGTGTTTTATAGTCATTAAAGGTATTTATAACCTTATTATGTGTATTTAAGTCTTTTGAAGTAACCATGGACCAAGAAACCATGTCTACCCTTGTTTAGTTAATAGAACATAGTGCTAAGAGACTGAGAATTGATGTTTTCCACTAAGAAATAAATTAGATGACATGTCTATATTATTTTTATAGGATTATATGATGAATACAGACCTATAAAATTTTTAATGGGTCTTTTAAACCTCACACATAAAGAGTTATGCCTTTTAGAAGGCCCTCAGCACTGACAGTGGTCTAAAAACCCTAGATCTAGGGTTTAGGGCATAGAAAGAGTTTTAACCATAAAAAAGTTTTGAAAATTTTTAATACACTTATTTTTAAGGTGATTGAACTAATTCAAGTGGTTTTAAGTTGAAAAGGGTATGGATGGTACGGATTTAAGGGACTGATTTGGAATATGCCTAAGGAAGAGACCTAATTAAAGAGGCCAAAGGAGAAAAGGGTATTGATGTTGAGGGTAAGACTAAAAAAAGAGTATATTTAGATGAAGGATAATAATCGGTTATCAAACATTTCAATATATTTCCTTGGGATTCTATACTTTTTTCATACCAAGGAGGTTTACCTATTTGGCGGGTTAATTAAGGGGATAGGTAAGTCTACAGGCACCAAACTTTGTAAAGTAACCTAGACTAAAAACTTTTATGTAGTAGGAGAATGATAAAGGTTACTCAAAAAGGTATATTTTTCCTAGATTATTTTTTTATGGAATAGAATCAATAATTTGTCCTGAAATAGGGCTACTAGTAAGCCAAAGAAAGAGAATGACTTTTGAGAGAAAAGGAATGAAATGGATGATAAAAATGGTTTGTAATAGTGTGACATAATGTTATAAGTGTCTTGAATCTATGATCAAGAAGGTGTTTTATGTTTTAGTCCTTTGTACCAGATTGGCCTAGTGTTGGCTAAGGAAGGACTTGCAAGTTTGCAAAAAGGAATAAGAAGAATTGTAGGTTAGTGATAAGAGATCTACATCAAAATCCCTTCCACGCACTCATGTAGAGGTATGTTTCAAAAAATTATGGTTTATCTAGATAGGATAAACTAGATGTGAATGGTCGAGGTAAAAAAGAGGTGGTGAAAGTGTTAAGGGGTTTATCAAGTCCTCCATAGATACAATTGGTTTGATAAGGTGAGGGTCTAAAAGGAATAATGGTTCCAATATTGGGGTCATAACAAGGTTATTAGTCAAGAATTCCATACTCTTGAGGAGTAATAAAGGAATCTAGTGTCAAAAGGTGATACTCCCCCAATGAAAGATGATAGAAGGTTGATTCCATAAGATCCATTATGGGGATTTAGGTGAAAGGGATAGAAGAACTAGTGAATGCTTCATTGGTAGAAGGAGATAGGATCTCATATGTTACTAGTGAAGGTTTGTTAGATGGAGGAAGTAGAATGTCATTGGGTCAATACACCATATTGCATGATGTGAAAGGACCTAAATTAGCTTATATGGTAACAACTTGACCTTCATGTTCAAATTTGACACACCAATATAGGGTGTATGGCACACAACCCATGGAATGAATCCAAGGGCATACAAATAATATGTTGTACTAGAAATCATCTTCTACTACATAAAAGAACTCAAGAAGCGTGTGGGGTCCTAAGTGAATGTCAAAGATGATATTTCCTAAAGTCATGGCCATGGTATCATTAAATGATTAGAGCACTGATGAGGTTTTTAATATTATGTTTTTAGGTAATATGAGTTGGTTGTAGGTGTGGGAGGAGATGATGTTGATATTATATCCTCCATTAATCATAACCCTCTTGATCTAGGTCTATCTAATATAGGTGGTAATTATTTAGAACTAATAGCTGGATTGACTCAGATGGATTGGGGTGAGAGGGTCCTAATATGGACACTTTGGGTTTAGATAAAGGTAAAGGTGCTTATTGTTGGCTAGGTAATTGGGTGGAGGAAGAGGGATATGTCCATAAAATGGACATATTTGTCTTCCCTTTATCTTTTGGTTGTTTTTGTGATCATTTGACCACATGGATGGTATGGATTGGGGGAGGAGTAAACTTAGGTGATTGCTTCAATTCCTCTTCACTCTGAGGTGAGAGTGGAGGGATTGGTAGGTGTTGCTTAATGGCTGTTGGTTCTTGGATCAATGTGGGGCTCATAGGGGGATCACATGATAATAAGTCATCCTTATGATATAGCTAATGGGCTAATGTTTGGAGAGCCTTACAATCCTTTGTGTCATGCCTAAGTGTCTTATGGTATGAATATATGAATTTTCCATTATACCAAGATGGTATAGGACTATGTGGTTCAAATGGTCTAATAGGTGGCAAAGCTAAACAAGATTATTTCAATAGCCTTTGTAGTATAATGGAGTAAGACTCAAATAATGGTGGCAGAGGCATGGAGGGCTTAGGTTTGGCAATGGAGGTGGAAGCCCTTTTAAGAATGGTTTTTATGGTCAAAGACTTGGGTGAAAGGGTTTCTTCGGTGGATGGTTTGTGTTTTGGTATATAAGTTTAGGTTTGGGAGTTCAAAATTTTTGGGATATAAATTTGATAGGTAAGCACTTTGTTTATAGACAATAGGGAGATACGAGGTATGGTCATGGGTGGTTCAGTGAAAATAGGTGTAGATCAAAAGATGAGTGATGGCATAACCAAAAGTGGTGGTTTGGTTTTGATTTGGATCATTGGTTTCCAAATTAAGGTAGAGGGATGGGGTCCTAAAATAGAGTTAAAAGTGGAGAGGGGAGGTAGAGTCTTAGTTTTTGGGTCTCTAGGTGGTTTCACCTTCTTTGTTATCATAGCTTAGGATTTGTTTGATAGGTATAGTAGGCTTAAATCCAACATTACTAATGGGTGAGTGATGTTATGAGTAATAAATATGCCAAGGTTTTTGGTGGGTTTGGTTAGAATGGTAGAAGGTGATTTGGTGGCTTTGGGAAAATTTGGCTATGGTGGTGATATTACAATTTGATGGGCAGAAGCTTTCAATGGTTGGGTTGTGGTGATAGTGGATTTAATAGTGATAAGTGTAGGTTGTTCTAAAAAAATATGGATCCGGCTTGGTTTTATATGGGAGCCCAAGTTGTTTCCAAAATGTGGCCCAATCTAGGTTAGGGTCGGATATAAATTATAAGTTTTTAACCAATCTAGATAAAAGTTTATAGATGGGTCTAAATCTAATGATAGTGGATTCAAAGGATAGATCCAAGGTTTGAGAGGGAGGAATGATTCCCTCATCCTCTTCCTACTCAAAATGTTCCAATATCTAGGAAGGTGATTCTTCAATGGGTGGTGTATGCAAAGTGGTCTCTTCTTTAGGAGTGATTTCTAAAGGAAGAGTGGATTGTTGTATGGTTGAGTAAAGTGATAAATAGGGAATGGTTTTCTCCTCTAATGTACATATCAAGGGAGAGGTTTCTGACTCCACTACATAGCTAAGTGGAGTAGGGGGAGAGGTGTTTTGGTCAATAGTTTCTTTATCAATGAGTTCACAAAGAATCATATTAATAGTGTAGGCCTCATGGGCATAAGAAGATTATGCTTTGATTTTGTTGTTGGAATAAGGATCATAGTTTGGAAATGGTTATCTAAAGATGTCAAGTGATTGGTTTGGGGGTGAATTGGGGTTATCTAACACAATCACCCCCTTGTCAAAGAGGGTTTGGATAATGTTCTTAAAGGTGTTATTATTAGTTATCCAAATATCACCCTACTTGAAGGCTTGGTAGATTTGGCTCTAAAACCTTCACATCTAGACTAACATTGGAATTATCTGAGTTGTAAGAACCTGAACTCATACCAGACCTCTAGATTTTGGTGAGGCTAGCTCCTTTAATGTATCAACTATTGACTATCGGGATGAAAATGGATAGAAGGAAACTGAAAGGGAAATCCTACTCTACTATTGGTGATACACCTATAATGTTGGTTCATCCTCATTTGAGCTCCTAAAACATTTATTAGACAAGTAAAGACTAAATCTACAACTCCAAATATATCCTATGCATTAGTATTTCATGTAGAGGTTTTATCAATTGATCTAGGTTTGATGGAAATGGTGGAATATGCCTAATTCAAGGAAATAACTAGCCACTTATATCCACTATAATCTCAGCCAAAAGACATTAAACACTAAACATGATGTGCATAATCTAACAAACTAGTAACTAGGTAAGAATCAATACTTGACAAGGGAGAATGCTCTACCACATATGCAAATCAATTGACATAAATACATTATACTAGCATAATGAAATATAAAATAGTCTTTTTATTTATATGAAAAGGTTACAAAACTCAATCTTGTCATAGTTTGGTCTTGCCAAAAGAGGGATGGATCTTGAAAAATGGCTAAAAAGCTAACATATATATCCAATAGGAAAGATTCTAGCCAAAGTGGAATAGAATAGAGATAAATATTAGTCTTGATTTAGTTAACTCAAGACCTAATCCCCTTAAAATATTAAATCAAATCTTTAAATATCTTCAAACTCCATAAAACATGCATGATACTCAAATTTGGTGTAAAAAAGAAGGTGGTGGGCCCTTGATGAGTTGTCAAATCCTCCTACATGTAAATCAATGCCAATCTTTGATGGAAATTCCACTTGAAGTGATTTGAAGCTGAGTTGGAACATGAGAAAGTCCTTTATAGGGAAAGCATGATAGATGCATGATCTAGTCAAAACTCAACTAAAGCTCAAGACGAATCAACTCCAATTAAGCTCCCTCCTTGTATGAAAATAAAATAAATACTAAAGTGATCATGGAAAGTGGTGTTGAAATTGAAAATGAACTACTTGATGACCATCTTCAACACCAACTCACTTTGCTTGATTGGTGAAATAGACCTATTAAGCTAACAAGGCCTAATAGTCTATATATGCACTTAAAACTCTATAATACCTATATAAAAACACCATGAAACCTTAAAAAATAATGGTATTAGACCTGGAACAACTTTTCTCATCACAATATATGTGATTTTGATGGGAAAATTCTTGCCATTAAATCAACAGGGTTGACTAGGCCCATTTTGCACCATTTTCCTACAGACTCACCATTTTTATTAAGTAATTAGGGGCACTTATCAGATGATTTATGACAAACTAAAGATTTTAGGATTAATAACAAGTCTCAATATTCAATCTCTATTTATTGGATCTCATTGAACTACCTTGTACTTCATTTTCCATGCTTTTTTCCTCAAAAAACATGATTTATACATTGATTCATACATATATATATGTAAAATTGGAATGTTTAGAATCCCCTCTAAATCCCCTCTAAGTTTAATTTATTTTTTAAAATATTTTAGGTTTATCCACGGTGATTTTATGGCAACAAACTCAACTTGTTGCAAAACTAGTTTTTTTAGGGATTAGGAGGGTTTTGAAGCTAAATCTTAAAAATGATGATTCATGAAGTACAAAACTCAAAATATAAAAATATTTAAATTTATGTGTGCCATATTTACCCCCCTAACACCCTTAAAAATATTGGGTTCCCATGCAAAAGATATGCAAAGTTATCATGTGGAGGAAATCTACCTGTAAGGTTTTGCTTGCATTTTGGGCTACCTACACTCTTAACAATTATTCATAAATTAGATCACCTTAAATTACCTAAATTTTTAATTAATTATAATTTAATATCTTTCCTTAAAACATACTAATATAATTCATCCATACTACTCATGTGGTGAAAGATATGAGCAACTGAATAGGAGGCTTGGAAGGGTGTCTAGAACTTCAAAAAGTGAAAAAATTCATCAGGATGAAAAATAATTTTCCCATAATTACCAAAGCCTTAAAAAATAATAATTTATTCTTTACCATGCTATCAAAAAACTTTGAAATTCCTCCTTACTTTAAAAGTCAAAAAAAATGCCTTTTTGGCCTAAATGCCTATTTACTTGTAAAAGCTTGTATGACCATGGTTTGCATAAAATTTGGAACTTAAATGGTCTTATTATGATTTAAAACATCATCCCATTCTTTTCAAACATTCACCTAATCTTATAGACCTTTGTGGCACTCCAAAACGTTGTCTGCTCCAATGGTGACCTCAAATGGACATGTTGATGACTGTGACAAAATAATGAGTATCTCCACTCATCTAATAGACTTTAAATGTTTCTATATTATTTTAAAACTCATTATGACCATTTTTACAAATTTAAATCCAAAATTCCACCTTTAGATGCTAGAATCTTCAATTTTCCCTCAAATTTACCCCCTATGCATGGATTGTTCATGAATTTGACTATATGTTTTACATACTGAAAGTAATTTCATGATATTTTTAGGTTTTAAAGGTTAAATTCATATTTATTTATCACAATATTCTCTTCAATAATATTTAAAACAGCCTATATCCCCTTCCAAGCATATTTTGACCTTTAAATAAGGCAATTAGGCTTGTATACCGACATATTCCATACAACTACTGTTTACCATCACCCTTGTGTCATGATTAAACATTACCTTTGATATTTTTTACAAGATATTAATATTTATATGTTTTTATTTTTATGCATAATCACCTCATAAGTCATTTCATGACTTGAATGCTCTTTTCCACACATCCTACAAGCATATGAATGTGTATGTATACCCTTTATGGTAGTTGTAGGTCACTATTGAGGCTAATTTTGACTACACCTATGCTTGATAAAATTAAAATATTCCCTGACAACTCCTCATGCACAATAAAACTTAAAATAACCTCTTTATGACATTTATTCCTCTAAACACAATCTTCCCCCTATGACCATACATCCCTTTATTGAGTATGTGACTACTTGTATCTTCAATTGTATGGATTGTAGCTGAGGGCATGCCTTAGAAGGTTATGATTGCTATATGAAGTTCTTTATTTTTACCCTAATGATTTATAATGATCTAACTAACCATTCCTCCCATAGACCCTAAAGAGGTTGTGAAACCCTAAGTAACTTAAATCACTATCCAACATCCTCCTTGCTAACTTAGAATTATGGTTGTAGGTGATCATTTTCCTAATATATATCCTTTAGAAGTATATAAATTTATTTCACATTTGTATTCTCTTCGTGAAATGACAATCTCAATTCCACTTATGCTTCTTGGATCAAATTTACCTCCTTGAGCTACTGAGAGTTCCTTAGGATTATAAAAATAAGCCTTCTTGACAATACCTTTTGTAGGTCACCATGACAGTGGTTGTATCTCTTGAGTCACTATACTTTTGATTTTTCTCCTTTAGGACACTATCATGCAAATTACCAATTATGAACACCTTTTAAAACTATGAAATATCAATGAATGCACATGGTCTTATGCACCTAATAGTGTTTATCACTATTAGTCTTGTAGGGTTTTGGTAACACTAGGCCTATAAGATAGTGGCTTAGGGCACTGAGGTTAGAATTTGGAAATGAAAACTCACCTTTATTTCTTTTTTACTTCATGAAATAATTATTTTCACTTAATACTCTTGACTTGGTAGGGTCTTATATTGATAACCTCCATGAAGTCTCCTTGATGACCAAACACCTTTCAATTATAGGTGAATGCATAGGCCTATAAGTCACGTTTTACTGCCTGTAGTGTATTAGTGTCCTTTTCAAGGTGTAATCTTGATTCAATCAAGTCTTTATTGTAACCATAAATGGATTTATTAGCCTTAAAACTATATCCTTGACTTTGAAATAATATTAGTGTCATATCAACCTCATAAGGATTTAGCCTACATCATGAAGATCACTATAGTACACCATTTGTATAGACTAAGCATGTATGTGACCTTAATCATGATCTTACACCTGATATGATCATGTCCTTCTTCCTTATATTCTTGATTAGGTTAGAGTAGTATGGTGACCATATGGAATAAACCTCACCACTACCCTTTAGATGGTCCTCACAACATATGATTGTATATACTATTGTAAGCTCTCTTTTGATGGATGTACCTTGTATTGTGTTACTCCACCATATTCAAAAGGTGACTTGAAACATTATGAAGCCATAAATGTAAGGGGTGAATCATTACCTTCCAACTTAATTTAATATCTCCATATAAATATACCAATCTCAAAAATGGTACATTTTTGTTATACTATTGTAGGGTACTATTGTACGGACTGTGCATGATGTTTTGAGTCTTTAATCATCCTGTCCATACTTTTGGTGGTCTAAACCAACCTCATGGATCTCTTAATGATTATCCATGGAATATAAATGGTATAAGGGTGGAATTACTATGAATGGAGAAGTGGTGGATGAAAACAAGATGGAGGATGAACAAGAAGCTTGAAAACAATGGAAAATGGCAATGTATGGAAGTGAGATGGGCTGGATGGGATGGTGGTGGGAAGGAGCATTGTGGAGCATGAAAAAACCAAGGTAATGATTTTTATGCAACCATATATACCAAAACATCATGCCACAATAATTTGGATGCCATTAGAAGAGTGCAAGGAGATGAATTGAAACATGTTTTTTCACAAAAAACCTTAAAATTTGTAAAACTTTCTTAATTTATACTAAGCAAGCGCTTTGGAGACACCTTGAGAACATGGAGATGAGTTTCTTGGCCATGAAACTTGGAAATATTCTAATAAAAATTATTTAAAATAATAAAAAAATTGATGGAACCCTGTAAACACAAATTTCCTACAAACTTGAAGCTAACTTCTTCTTCATGACCGTACAACTCTTCCTTGCAAGCTTGTTAACTATAGATTTAGACTGGCTAACTTTGTGAGATTTTTTATGCCTTTAATTACATAAATAAAATATAAATTAAGAAATTTAAAGTTAGAGTAAGTTCTAAAGACTTTGTAACAACTTGATTTGCCTTAAAACTCTACACAAGTGAGGAGAAACTGAAGAAAATTGGTTGCATTTTTGGATGTAGGGTTACAACAATTAGCCTATCTTCAACTAAATGGTTCATGATCCTAGTTAATCCAATTTAATATCCACTTATAACATCAGGAATCCCTCTAAGTCTAATTTTTTCACCCCAAATTTTAGACTAGTACCCTTCCTTAGCAGTTTGTACCATTAGAAAATGTATAGGCAAGTCCCTTTGTGCAAAGAAGCAAAGTGCAAATAGAAGACTGGTTTTGGGCCTGTATGGCCATGAAAATCCACGAAACTCTTTATAAATCCTAGATATTCATTTTAATTGATAACCCCTACCCCTGATGTATGGAATCCATATGAAATCCATACTTTTCTTTAAAAATGAGAGGAAAAAGCCTATTTTCTCCATTTAAAAGCCAACTAAAGCTCCCTACCACTTTAAATGGAAACTTTGAGCAGCATAAAGTGTTATATCATGAATAAATACACTTTTAAACCTTTTTTCATGCTTTAAATATGTAAATTACCATGTATGGGGGCTAAGAGGGGTCATTTTAAGCTTAGAAAGCATTTTAAATCACCTTTTCAAGCTACAAAACTTAGGACTTAAGTTAAAGTAATAATTTTGAATATGTTAAAATCCATTTTGAAATGATAATGACTCTTTTTTACTCCATTTTTTTTTCAAAATTTGTGTTTTTAGGCCAAAACTCACCGGTTTGACTAGCTGCAAAAGGTTCATGATTAAATTTTTTGAAATTTTCATATGATAAGGGTAGTAATTTGGCCTTGACAGGTCAAATTAGTAACAATTTTGGTGGCTCTCATGGGTTGACTAGCTAGCTGGTCAAAGAACTCACAGGGTTATATATGACATGGCAAATTGGGACATAACAACTTTGATTGGATGACTTTGTTGACTAATAAATAGACTCTTTTGAGATTTGTTATACCTTTTTTGACTCTGACACATCAAGACTAAAGGGAAACAACAGCCAAACTAGAAAACAAAGACAACTAAACTATGGAAAATAGGAAAACATAACAAAAGGGAAGTAAATTATTTCTTGTGCTACTCACTTATTGACATAAAGCAAACCTAGAACAACTAAACTAAATTGAAAAGCTTTCCTCCAAGATCAAATGGAAAGCTATTTTGTGCACCATGACTCCTTGAAATGTATTTTCTTCCTTTTGATAGCTTTCTTTTACAATATGCATGTCTTCTTGATGGTGTAGCTAAGCCTTCAACTTTCATTCTTAGGTGTATGGATTGAAGATATGGATCTAGGATCCAATCATCTTCCTCCCATATTCTTCTTCATTGCATCAAGACTACTAACTTGGCCTCATTCATAGGCTCGCTATGATTTGACACATTCTCATTCAATGATTATATTAGCAATTCAAATAGAATATTTAGATTGATTTCTTCATTAGGCTCTATTTGAGGTGGTACTTTGTCAAATTCTTCATATTCTTGATAAGCATCCAAACATGGTTGTAAAACATCTTTAATTTCTTCTTGATGAATAGTTGAAATAGTACTAATTATAGAACATTCTTCAATCTCCATATGAGGTGGAGATGGACTATCAAACTTTGCACCAAAACTCTCCAAGTCATCCCAAAAGGCCTCTTCATCATGATCAACTAAAATGACATGAAATTAATTTACAATCTTCCCATTTAAAAAATGTTGATCACATATTTATAACTTTTTATGGAGTCATATGAAATTTCTTGATCTATTACACTTGCTTCATCTTCATCTTCTATAGAGAATGGCATCTCATCTATCCACTCAATCTCCAGCTCATCATGTTTTGGGATCTCCAGAATAGCATTGTCTTCTTAACTCTCCAAAACATTGGTAGAATCCTCATATGAAGCATTAACTTGGTTCTCTATCTCATCATCAAAATCTTCCATCTTAAGCTCTTCAATTTCATTCAAGAAACCATGGTACCATAATACCCAATATTTGCAAAGTTATCATAATACCACATAATACCCATGAAAATATTGGGTTCCCATGCAAAGTTATCATGTGGAGAAAATTTGCCTGTAGGGTTTGGTTTGCATTCTAGGTTGAAAAAGCCTATGCTCTTAACAATTATTCATAAATTAAATAACTTCAAATTACCTCAATTATTCATGAATTATAATTTAATATGGGTCATAAAAACATACTAAAATTTTTCATCCAAACTCCTCACGTGGTGAAAGATATGAGCAACTAAACAAGAGGCTTGGAAGGGTGTCTAGAACTGCAAAAAGTAAAAAACTTCAGCAAGATGAAAAATAATCTTCCCCTACTTATAAAATAATTAAAAAATAATCATGTTTCTTTACTATGCTATAAAAACACTCTAAAATTCCTCCTTTTTTGAAAATTTAAAAAAATGCCTTTTTGGCCTATATGCCTATTTGCTTGCAATTGTCTATACAAGCACGGTCTGCATAAAATTTGGAGTTTTAACACTCTTTATAAGTTTTATTATGATTTAAAACATAATCTCATGATTTTAAAACCTTCACCTAAGCTTAGAAACCTCTGTGGCACTCCAAAATGCTGCCTACTCCAATGGTGACCTCAGTTTTGAACAGACATGATGATGATTAAGAAAAAATAAAAAGTATATCCACTCATATAATGGCATTAAAATTTTTATAAATGATTTTATAGCTCATTATTACCCTTTTTACAAAATTTCAAGCCAAAATTCCACCTGTAGATGCCAAGATCTTCAATTTTCCCTCAAATTTGCCCCCTGTGCATGGATTGTTCATGAATTTGACTATATTTTTTGCATATTGAAGGTTATTTCATGATATTTATATGTTTTCAAGGTTAAATTCATAATTATTTATCACAATATTATCTTCATTAATATTTAAAACAACCTCTATCCCCTTCCTAGCATATTTTGACCTTCAAACAAGAATATTAGGCTTGTATATCGACATATTCCATATAACGGCTATGTACCATTACCCTTGTGTCATGATAAAATATAACATTGGATATTTTTTAAAATCACTTAATATGTATATGGTTTTCTTCATAGTCATAATCACCTCATAAGTTATTCCATGATTTGAATGCTCTTTTCCACACATCCTACAAGCATATGATTGTGTATGTATACACTTTATGGTGGTTGTAGGTCACTTTTGAGTCTAATTTTGACTGAACCTATGCTTTATAAACCTCAAATAGTCTATAAAAACTCCTCATGCATTATAAAACTTAAAATAACCTCTTGACAACATTCATTCCTCTAAGCACAATCTTCCCCCTATGACCACAAACCCTTTATTGAGTACTTGTCTGCTTGTATCTTCAATTGTATGGACTATAGATAAGGGAGTGCCTTATAATGTCATGAATATTATATAAAATGATTTTATTTTTACCCTAATTCTTTATAATTATCAAACTAACCATTCCTCCCATAGACCCTAAAGAGGCCGTGAAACCCTCAGTCACTTAAATCAATGTCCAACATCCTCCTTGCTAACTCAGAATTATAGTTGTAGGTGATCATTTTCCTATTAGCTATCCTTTATAAGTCTAGAAATTTATTTCACCTTTTTATTCTCTTCATGAAATTACAATCTCAATACCACTTATGTTTCTTGTATCAAATTTGCCTCCTTCAGCTATTGAGAGTTCCTTAGGATTATAAAAATAAGCCTTCTTGACTATACCTTCTGTAGGTCATCATGACAGTGGTTGTAGGCCTTGAGTCACTAGACATTTTATTATGACTCTTTAGGAGACTATCATTCCAAATAATAATTATGAACACCTTTTTAAACTATGAAAGATATATGAATGCACATGGTCTTATGCACTTAATAGTTTTGATCACCATTAGGCCTATAGGGTTTTGGTAACACTAGGCCTATAGGATAGTGGCTTAAGGCATTGGGGTTAGCATTTAGAAATTAAAAATCACACTTTTACCCATTTAATTCATTAAATAATTATTTTCACTTAATTCTCTTGACTTGGTAGGGTCTTAGATTGATAACCTCCATGAGGTCTCCTTGATGACCAAACACCTTTCAATAGTAGGTGAATGCATAGGCCTATAAGTCACTTTGTATTGCCTGTAGGGCATTAGTTTCATTTTCAAGGTGTAATCCTACTTTTTTCAAGTTTTAAATATAGACATAAATTTATTTATGAACCTTAAAAATAGATCCTTAACTTTGAAATATTATTAGTGTCATATCAACATCATAAGGATTTAGCCTACATCATGAAGATCACTGTAGTATACCATTTGTACGGACTAAGCAAGTATGTGACCTTAATCATCGTCTTACACTTGATTTGGTATTATCCTTCTTCTTTATATTCTTGATGATGTTATATTATTATAGGGACCATATGTAACAAAACCTCATTTCTACCCTTTAGATGGTCCTCACAATATATGACTAAATATATTTTTGTAAGCTTTCTTTTGATGGTTGTAGCTTATATTGTGTGACTCCACCATATTCAAAATGTGACTTGAAATATTATGAATCTATAAAGGTAAGTGGTACATCATTACCTTCCAACTTCACTTTATATTTCCATATCATGATACCAATCTCAAAATGGTTACATCTTTGTCATACTGATGTAGGGTACTATTATATGGACTGTGCATGATGTTTTGAGTCTTGCATCTTCTTGTCCATACTTATGGTGGTCTCATCCAACCTCATGGATCTCTTGATGATTATATATGGAATAGAGATGGTGGAATGGTGTTAATGACTATGAATTAATAAGTGATGGATGAAAATAAGGTGGAGGATGAACAAGAAGCTTGAAAATAATGGAAAATGGCAATGTATGGCAATGAGATGGGGTGGATGGGATGGTGGTGGGAAGGAGCATGGTGGAGCATGACAAAACCAAGTTAAGGAGTTGTGTGAAACCATATTCACCTAAAAATCATACCATCATAATTTGTAGGCCATTATAGGAGTGCAAGGAGATGAATTGAAACATGGTTTTTCACAAAAAACCTTAAAATTTGTAAAACTTCCTTAATTTATGCAAAACAAGCCCTTTGGAGACACCTTTAGATCATGGATATGGTATTTTTATCCATTAAAATTATAAATATTTTGATAATAATGATTTAAAATCATACAAAACTTGATGTAACCCTGTAAACACAAATTGCCTAAAAAGTTGAAGCTGAATTCTTCTTTCATGATTGTATAACTCTTCCTTTCAATCTTGTTAACTGTAGATTTGGACTAGAAAAATTTGTGAGATTTTTTAGTCCTTTAATTTCATGAATAAAATATAAAGGATTTAATGGAAAGATATAATAAGATCCAAATATTCTATAACAACTTGATTTTCCTTTAAACTCTACCCAGGTGACGAGAAATTGAAGATAATCAGTTACTTTTCTAGTTGTAGGGTTGCATAATTTAGCCTATCTTCAATTGAATGTTTCATTATTTTGGTGAATCTAATTTAATATCCACTTCAACCATAAATAATACCTCTAATTATAGTTTCTTCACCCCAAATTTTAGACTTGTACCCTTCCTCAACAATTCATACCATCAAAAAACCTATAGGTAGGTCCCTTTGTGCAAAGAAGAAAAGTGATAATATAAGATTGATCTTGGGCTTGTATGGCCATGAAAATCCATGAAAATATTTTTTAATCCTATATATTAGCTTTAATTGATAACCCCTACCCCTGATATACAGAATCCAAATGAAATCCATACTTTTCTTGCAAAATGAAAGGAAAAAACTTATTTTCTCCTTCTAAAAGCCAACTAAAGCTCCCCACCTCTTGAAATGGAAAATTTGAGAATCATAACGTGTTATATCATGAAAAAATACAATTCTAAACCTTTTTTCATTCTTTAAATATGGAAATTGGCACGTGTGCAGGCTAAGGGGTCCTTTTAAACTTAGAAAGCATTTTAAATCACCTTTTCAAGTTATGAAACTTAGGACTTAAGCTAAATTCATAATTTTGAAAATGTTAAAATCCATTTTGAAATTATAATGACTCCTTTTTACTCCATTTTGGACATTTTTAGGCCATAACTCATTGGTTTGACCAGCTTCAAAAGGTTAATGATTGAATTTTTTGAAAATTTCATATGATAAGGGTAGTAATTTAGCCTTGATAGGTCAAATTACTAATAGTTACATATATTAACATCATTTCCAATGAATCAATGGAAGGCACATAATTCATTATCCTTGTACCAACCAAGTTTAAGATGAGAAGAATTGAATTACTATGGAGGTTTGATTGGGGGAAGCTGTATGATATTGGTTTTTAACAGTTTATCCAAGACTAAATCATATGACTCACCAAGAAGGGTAAATTTCTTCTACGTGTTATGGTTTGAATTCATGTTATTTTGATTAGAGTAATTAGAAGAGCTAGATTTGTTGACAATGGGTGGATGGGTGGTCTTAAGTATAACCGCATTCATGGTTCCCTTATTTGTAGAGTTAGTGTTGGTTTGGGTGTTGGTTTTAAAGGAATAAGTCTCCTTTTATTTGAAGGTAGAGTTCTTATTCCTCAATTTTAAATTCCCCTTATCAATGTCCCTATTTTCTATTTTTCATGCTATGGTGAAAGCTTCATCAAAGGTCTTGAAGCTTTAGACCTGTAAAGTAGAGAAGATGTGTTTAGCGTAGGCTTGGGCAAAGAGTTCAATTAGATTGGGTTAGGGTAGATAGAAAGAGATTTGGTTTATCAAACTTATCCAATGGGCCACAAAGTCAGTAATGGACTTTTCAACAAATTTTTGAATAGAGTAAAGATCATTTATGGAGACTTTCTTAGAGATGTTTATGGAAAAGTGATCTAGGAAAATCTAACCTAGTTAGGAAAAAGAAAAGAGGGAATGCTTCTTCATAACACTATACAAATCTAGTGTCATACCTAATAGAGACATGGGAAAGGTATTAATAAGGAGATCATCATCATAGGCAATCATATAACATAAATGCCTAAATGTTCATATGTGTAATTGAAGGTCCTCCCTACTCTGAAACTTTAAAAACTTCTTAAGTTCCCATTGAGAAGGATATGGTTTAATGGGGATGGATGGGTGAATTGGCTCATTACAGATTTGGTCATATGACAAAATATTATGATCTCTACAAATGGAGGACTCTAAATTAGTCATATTATCCTTAAAAATTTTGACAAGTTCATTTTAGGGTTATGCACCCCTATAGTTATAAGGTAGGTTGTGTTTGGTCTAGGTAGGTGCAATATATGCATAGCTAGTGGGGGGTTGAGAAGTTTCCACATACTAGTATGTGGTCATGGGTGGTTGAATGGTGGCACATATGAATATGTGGAGATAAGTGTTTAGGTGTAAGTTAAAGGTACATGCCCTTATGGGTTATAAATGTATCTTAGGGTTTGTGCAATGGGTGTTTGTTGAGAGGCTGGGTAGGAGGCATGATTGGGTTAGTAGATAGAGAGTAGGTGGTTACTTTTGTACTGATGGGTGGAAGGGTAGAAGGTATGGGAACCACCAAGCTCTGAAATAGAGTGGAGGTAGGTAGGTTGGAAATTAGAGGACTAGTGGTGGCACTAGTAGAGGTTAATCCTATAGTAATGGAGGTATCAGTGCCCAAAGGTTGGGTTTATCCTATACTAAGAAGTTTATTAGTTGGGGAAGAAGGTGCTTAGGTGTTTCTTGGTTATAGAGGTTGGTTTTGAATTGTAATATCAATGGGTTTATTGGTAAAGGATGATACTAGGTGACCAGAGATTGGGTGGAGATGGTGGCTATAAAAGTGTCACCCATAAGGTGGGATGGCATGTCGTAGGGCTAGTTAATAGGCAAAACTAAGATAGGGGTATGGTGGGATATGATGTTAGGGTAATGTTAGAGGGATACAAGCTAATTATCCAAAAAGGTGGAAAATTTTGCATCACCTTAATAAAATATTTGAGGGATGGTAGGGATTTCAAATATGTGGGGATAACTCTCTACATCTAAGATGTAATTCATGGATGAAGGAGAAGAGGAAGGTGGATGATTAGGAGGTGGGTCCTGATTTGCTTGGTTTCTTAGTTATTGCCTAGTTAAAACCATGTAAGTAATGGAAATAATAAGATACAAATAATCTCACAACTCAAATAAAGAGAATCCAAGAAAAGTCAAGGAAAAAAAACACACATTAAAGCATGTTAAATCCTAAGATTCTTTTTAGTCTCTCTTTTGGCTTATGCCTTAATCTTTATAAATTGTGTGACTAAACTTGGCTTATAGAATGGGTATTAGAAAATAAGTTTATGGTTGGTTTAAAGTTGTGTTTAGGATCTCAAATGGGTCTATATTTGAGATCATTACATGGCTTGATATTGGGGCTTACCCCCTCACTTCACACACCATAGTGATAAGGATGTCGGGTGCTTAGCCAAAATATACTATTTCCCAAAGATTATACTCAACAAGAGAGCTGAGTTGATTTTACCCATGGTGATGAGGTCCAAATAGGATGGTTGAGAAAGGTGATATCTAGGTAATTAAATCATATTTGAGCCTTATGTCAATGTTTGATGCTTATTTAGATATAAGTGGTTTAGTCTTATGTGTGTGATAAGAGTGAAACTATGGTTGATTACTTTAGTTTAATTAAGCTATGTGAGATAAAATAAGCAAGTAGATAATAGATGTAGTCAATTTTAATCCCAATAAGAAACTTTGATTTCATTGTATGGGAAGAAAATAATAAGAATAATCACATAAATATAACTATGAACCCAATAAAATACTCAAGGATCCCACAGGGAATGCCAGAATGTTTCAGAGAAATTTTGCTTATGTTCTTTGGAAGGAAGAGAAAAGAAACTCAAGAAGGGTATGGTAGAATAACCTAATATGTTGTGCACAAATTTGAATCATATGATCATAGATACTCCTCTTTAGCTTGAGAGGAATGACTTGCAAATATGAAAACATAAATGGTTGATTAGTTAGATAGTAGGGTGGATTGCCTACTAATCTAAATCCAAGAAGCACGAGCTTCCTTAGAGGCTTTCAATCCACACTTTTAAACAATCAAGTTTTGAAAGAGAAATATGAAGTACTTACATAAATAATATAAGTTATTAAAATTAAGTAAAAGAAGTGATTGATAAAATAATAGATGAAATTGACTAATTATAGCAATAAGTTGGTCAATATTAATGCTAAATAGCTCAAGAGTGGTTCAAAAAATAGGGTTGGGTTATATGATCAGGTAGAGGGAAAGAAGGTCGTATTTGTTTAAAATGTGGTGGATGAAAATAGCTTATTGATATTTTGTCACACATTAATTATTAGTGGTTGAGGTTACTATCAATGGTTAGGGTAACCATCAGTGGTTGGGGTAACCGTCAGTGGTTGGGATAAATTGTCAATGGCCAGAGTGACCATCGGTGGTTACTATGGGTTTTAGGTTTGTTCAAAAAGTGTGATTTGATGAGGTTATAGAATGGAATTATAAGAGAATGGTTTGGGTTAGGTTGATTTCAAAATAGAAATGAAGTAACTAATTACAGAAGATAGATACTTAACTTGCTAGTTGTTAATGTAATAAATAATTGAGGTGCTCAATTGATAATCTCATTAATGGAGTCTAGGGAACTTTTAGTAGAGTAATGATACTTAGTTTTTGTCTGATAGGTGGTAGTGTTTTGGGTCTCTTGTGTATTTATTGGTTCACTGGGAGAATACCTACAAAAGAGAATGTTGATGCAAGAGGCTTTGGCTCTAGACATGGATGATAATCATTTGATTCTAGATCTTGATTCACCCTCTCCTCTTTTATCTTCATAAGAGGTGCAATAATTTGTTAACAAGAGGTTCAAAAAGAAATTCAAATTTAGATTTTGCATGCATTGGCTCACACATTAATTAAATGAGCTAAATATAAAAAATCAAGTTGTAGTTGACTAAAATTTGACTATTCAGGTGGTGGAAACTTGATTATCGGTGGCCAAGCCCAACTGTCGATGGTTAGGGTGACTATCGATTATCAAGTAAAAGGTAAATTTTGGTAAAATGTGGGTTAGTTTGACTTAAGTTTGGTTTGTGAGAAAAAGTTTAGGGTTGGTCCCTAGGGAGTCTATGGGTGTTTCGACACTTGGAACTATAGTGTGAGTTTTTCTAGTGTCTACACCCATGATCAAGTATTTGTTCAAAACTAGGTAACTAAGTCATCAAACATTGAAATGGTCTTGTTCGTAATCATGTCTTGGTGTCATGGTTTTGTGTTGTATTTCATCTAAATGTCTAAATAGGGTCTTATTATAATGATGGAGTCCATGTGTGTGTTTTGTCCATCCAATTTCATGCCATGATATTTGAAGAGGTATTTTTCAATGTAGTTTATCAATGTTTAAGATAAATTTATAAAAAATAAGATTAAGTTGTAAAAGTCAAGATGGGATTGATCCATAGTTGAAGACAATGGGTTGGTGATCATATAAGAAGCATAGTGTTCTACAATGGATCATGGAGCTAGAAGAAAAGTTGGTAAAATGGTAACATTTCATTTTCAAGACTTGGGAGAGTTGAAGGCACTTTTAGAGATATTAAGGTTTATCTATTTTGTATTATATTGCTTGTTAAGTGTTGTAATGTAACCACCTTTGGAAACATCAGATATGAAGGTCAAATATCATACCTAAAGGTCAAAAAGAGTCTTTTGAGTCATTTGACATTTGTGAATATCATATTATATGTTTTATCCATATAGTCAAGGTGTTACAATGCTTCTTATCTAATGCATAGCTCACTTTTGAAACCATGTTTCTCATTGTCTAATTCCCAAACATAAGTATAATACAAGAAATATAGGGAGGAGGTTTTTGGTACATTAAAAAAACACCATACAAGATGAGAGGAACTCTATGGGAATTTGGTTCATAACTCTAACAAGGTATTTTAGTAGAATATGACAAGCTTTCTTGATGAAGACAAGTCCAAAATTGATTATACAACCTCAATATTGATCATGAGGCCTCATTGAAAGGATTTTTAAATTGATTATGGTGTTATAAACTTCCCACAACATTATCCAACCTCCTTAAATTTAAAATCATGAGAGGAAGAAGATTTACATCCAAATAAGGCAAAAGACCATTCAAGTTTCCACCAAGCTCCTTGCAAGAGAAAAAGGTTCAATTTCATAAACTTGGTTAATAAAGGAAGAGATGTTTTAGAATAAATTATCTTAGGGGATGTTTACCAACCCTATTCCCTAAAATCACTGACAATAATTTTGGTATTAGGGGGCAAGGCTTTATGAATCATTGCTAAGAAGTTAAACCTCTCTAAAACCCTTCTAAATCTCACTATCATAATTTTCATCTTGAAATGGCATGTCTAATATTAGTGAATGTATGTATATGGTTCAAAATTGTTCATTTTATGGATATTAGTCCCTAAAATATCAAACATATCACAAAATTCCAATGATCATGTTTTTACTAACAAGAAACTTCTTTGTACTATTGTTTTTGATATAATAAGATGGGTTTGTTCAGGTTGTGAGGTGTTTATAGCATGAAGGTGTGTAAAATAAAGTGTTAGTTATGTTTCTAAATTCATAAACACCTAATAAACCATCATACACCATATTCAAGTAGGCATTCATTACATGAATGAGTCAAATGTAAACCTATAGGTATATAGGGTTGAGAGAAAGTTTGAGCATGTTTGACACTATTTTAAGGGTTTAGGGGCTTATGAAAGAATCCAAAGTACTTGATATGAATTTTTACCAATATCTAACTATCTATTGTTAGAATAAAATGACTGAGATAGTGGGGGTGTGAATCAATCTTCAAAACTTTCTTATCAATTTCACTTTAGCAATCATCAGCATATAGATCAAATAATGCATGAGAAATCAACTATAAAAGCATGAAACAAGAATTCAAATTAAACACAACATATATGTGGTAAACCATCAATGAGAAGAAAACCCACTAATATATGCAAATGGACTATAGTACTATAATACAAATATCAAATTTAGTGAATCACCCATTTCACATGGACCACCAACCCTAGCTAGCTAAGCACCAACTTAGATACTTGATGACTTTGATCACCTTTATTACACCTTATTTCTCAAAAAAATAATTATTATCACTTCTTTAGCTCTTCACATTCTTATCCCTCTCAAACTTTCTTCTTGATCTATAAACTACACTAATTCAACTCAAAGTGAAGTTTTAAACGTACAGATTCTAAATTTCTCAAACTGATACAAATTATTGAAATACTCAAAAGAACTTGCAAATTGTTTGGCAAAGTATTCTCAATTATCAAATTGGATGAGAATTTTCAAAAAGACTGATATCTTCCATTCACCAATAAAATTGGATTTTGTTTTAAAAATTAAATGTCGTAAATTGTCAATTTTTCAAATATTGCATGAGTTCTTGATTAATTAAAAATCAGAATACTTGAAAATAAAACATGCAATCATGACAAATTACCACATGAAATTGATAACGGAGTTCGGCATTGGTTGCCTATGTCTCTAGGTCTGTCCAATAGTGAGGACTGTTTCTATTAAATTTGTGCAAAAAATGGCTTATAAATTCTTGAAATGCTACACAACTTCCCTCAGGCCTGATCTCTATCCAAGAATTCCACCTTCGTTGATAAACTCAAGCTCAGTCACACGGAATCCTTCCTCAGTCTTCAATTCCCTTCTGAAATTGCTTTGGTCCTTCATTCAATCTATTGGTATATCCAAATAATAATAATAATAAAATTCTCTTTTTAATTACAAAACATAATTAAAAAGGCTTACTTACTGTGTATAAGGTCAGATATTGGAGAAAATTCCATTTGGTAGCTATCTCCAAGCTTCCATCTAGCTCTCAGCCTCTTAAAAATAAAACACAGTCAGAAATCTATGTCAATACAAGTAAAAATTACTCCCTTTTATAACATTTCAACCACCGTGGCTGAAGTGGTCAAGACCTTAGCCTTTTAGGCACTAGGTCTCCAATTCCAAACTCTCTTCCTCCATTTTAGGCACCTAGGGAAGTGGGCAAGGGTGGCCTTCCTCTTTTGGCGTGCTTTGACTAAGGGATTAGTCCCACATTTTCTTAGAGAGTTTGTTTTGCATGCTTAAAATAACAAATTTTTGAAGTTTTCAAATGCCTACCATTTGGGTGCCAACTTTGGCTGCCGCCCAAGCTTGGTCAAACACCTAGGATTTGGGATGCATGTTTAGTGGAGTGTTTGGTGGGTGGCGTGGAGGTTTGGCACCTTTAACCATTTTAAAATGTCAAATACCATGTGCAAAAATAAAACACTTAACACATTTTCCCCCCCCATTTATTTTCCATGTGTCAAATGGAGATTGGTCCACTTGGCATTCCTCAACTGTGCCACGTCACTTTTGACACCTTGGTCGCATGACTTCCTCAACTGGTTATATCTTGAGCATTTGAGATCCATTTTTTGAACCACAAAAAGTGATAGAAAGATCTCGAGGAGCTCTATGCTATGATATCATTTTAATCAGATTATGGAAACTTTTTTTTCACAAATGGAGAGAACCACCTAGATCAAACCTCACCACTAAGTGCTTTTGGACCCCAAAAGCATGGTCTCCATTAAAAATACTTTCTGCAAAAACATCACTGCAACATATCATAGTAACGATTCAAAATTCAAATTGAATCCTTGAAATGTCAGTGAAAAACAAATATCTACCCATTGCCACATTGTGGATAAAAACACACTACTTGCTCAAATGTCGCATCTCAAAAATGGTGCATCTACCAATCACTACAAATTGTTCACCAAGTACAACTGCAAACCAATTTTTTACTGTAATAATTTTACACGCTATTTGTAACCACAATTGATAGTTACAATAAAATGCCCAAAAATGAATAAGGGTCTTAAAGAATGTGCAAATATCATGCATGGCTACAAATAGTTTGTATAATTAGTAAAATTACAAATGGTGCCCATAAAGGGTCTTATAAGCCTCTATTTACATAATATAAAAGACAACATATAAACTACAATGAAAATTTCTCAAAATAGACATACTGCTCATGTCCATATTAACTACATATACTATTGTCAAAATTTAAAAAAGAAGTTTCAAAATCTCAAACATGAGAAAATATTCCAAGTATGTTTAACATGTCCCTTGGTTGTTCTCTATGGGCCACTCCAATAAACCATATCAACATTCAAAGCATGGTGAATGTCCTTTTTGCATACAACATAGATTCCAAAATTGTTTTTCAACATGAATGCATCCACTAATCATGACAACATGAATGTCAAAAATTGTTTACCAACCCTCTTAATCAAATTTTCTTGATTAGTTGGTGAGATTTCTTTAGTGGATTTAGTAACATTTGTATGGGTTGATTTAAATTAATTAATTACCTCATTGATAGGTTTATAGACCATCTTAATCTTACCATTTCTAGGATGGTGTGATGGTTGAAGTCTCCAACACTTTTCAACCTGATGTCCACTTCTGTTACAATGAGTACAAAACCTTTTGTCCACTCTATTAAAAAACATATTCTTATTGCTACTCTCAGAACTCTGTCTCGGAGAATAGTCTTTCAAAATCTTTCCTAACAAAGATTTACATTTCCAACATTTGGCTACACAATGATTAGACAATCCACAAAAATTGCATGGATAAATGTGCCACAAATTTTGTGTACCATAATCAAAAGGAACATTGGAATATTTATGTTGTCTAGTAGAATTAGAATCAACATGATTGCAAGTGTGGCAAAAAGAATGTGTTTTACCTTCCATCCAAGAGGATTTACAATTCTCCATAACACACCTTGCTTCTACTTTCTCAGAGCATTCACTTGTTTCATTCTGAATCCTAGATCTGTATCCTAACCCTGCATGATTAGTCTTATCCTCTACCTAAATGGGGTTAATATCACCTTGGCCATCTTTTCCTAGGCATTTTCCATTAAATCCCATTTTAACAAGTAATCTTGAACCTATTCCTTTTGTATATTGTTCAAATTTACCAAAATCATTGTTACTAGATTCTTCATGGGAAGGAAAATCAATTGATGACTTACATGCACTTACAATGTTTTAATCTGTCATAGTGCTTGCATCTATAGTGGAAGGCAAATCCTTCACTTGTCCACCATTATGTAGTTTTTCCATGAGCTCATCCTTGGCTCGTAACTCCATTTTCAATTGGTCAATCTCCTCATCCAAGGAGTACAATCTTGCTCTCAGAAAAGCATTCTCTTCCTACATTTGTTGGTTATATGCTTCAAGCTCATCAAGCTTGGCTCTGTTTGATAACTTTCCCATTACACCTGTTGAATCACAAAAGTTGAAATAAATGCCAAAATAGAAGCAAAAACAATAACCAATTGTTAAATCCCGTTGATCAACTGCTCTAATACCAACTTGATCTGTAAACTACACTGATTCAACTCAAAGTGAAGTTTTAAACATACGGATTTTGAATTTATCAAACTGATACAAATTCTTGAAATACTCAAAAGAACTTGAAAATTGTTTGGCAAAGTATTCTAGATTATCGAATTGGATGAGAATTGTCAAAACACCAATAAAACCAGATTTTGTTTTAAAAATTAAATGTCATAAATTGTCAATTTTTCAAAGATTGCATGAGCTCTTGATTAATTAAAAATCAGAATACTTGAAAATAAAACATGCAATCATGACAAATTACCACATGAAATTGATAACGGAGTTCGGCATTGATTGCTTACGTCTCTGTGTCTGCCCAATATTGAGGACCGTTTCTATTAAATTTGTGCAACAAATGGCTTACAAATTCTTGAAACGCTGCACAACTTTCCTCAAGCCTGATCTCTGTCCAAGAACTCCACTTTGCTGATATACTCAAGCTCGGTCACATGGAATCCTTCCTCAGTCTTCAACCCCTTCCGAATGTGCTTTGGTCCTTCATTCAATCTATTGGTATATCCAAATAATAATAATAATAATAACATTCTCTTTTTAATTACAAAACATAATTAAAAAAACTTACTTATTGTGTACAAAGTCGGATATTGGAGAAAATTCCATTTGGTAGCTATCTCCAAGCTTCCATCTAGCTCTCGGCCTCTTAAAAATAAAATACAGTGAGATTTTCGTGTCAATACAAGTAAAAATTACTCCCTTTTATAGCATTTCAACCACCGTGGCTGAAGCGGTTAAGACCTTAGCCTTTTAGGCGCCAGGTCTCAAGTTCCAAACTCTCTTCCTCCATTCTAGGCACCTAGGGAAGTGGGCAAGGGTGGCCTTCCTCTTTTGGCGCACTTTGACTAAGGGATTAGTCCCACATTTTCTGGGAGAGTTTGTTTTGCATGCTTTAAATAGTAAAGTTCTTGAAGTTTTTAAATGCTTAGCATTTGGGCGCCAACTTTGGCCACCACCCAAGCTTGGTCAAACTCCTCAGATTTGGGATGCATGTTTAGTGGAGTGTTTGGTGGGTGGCGTGGAGGTTTGGCACCTTTAAACATTTGAAAATGTCAAATACCATGTGCAAAAAATAAAACACTTAACAAAAATTTTTTGCCCCCTATTTATTTGCCATATGTCAAATGGAGATTGGTCCACTTGGCATTCCTCAACTGTGCCACGTCACTTTTGACACCCTGGTCGTATGACTTCTTCAATTGGCTATATCTTGAGCATTCAGGCTCCATTTTTTAAACCTCAAAAAGAGCTAAAAATCTCTCGACGAGCTCTATGTTGTGCTATCATTTTTATCAAAATATGGAAACTTTTTTTTCACAAATGGAGAGATCCACCTGGATCACTTCTAGACTTCTTCGCTTAACTTACCCTCTTCTTGACTTGATTAGGTCATATGACCATGATTTTAATATATATTAACTCTATAAAAACTTCATCATAGTTCCTATACATACCTATGATTATCTACAATACCTTATTATAATTTCCAATTTTCTATTTCATTCGCATGTGTTCTTCACTTCACAATAGGCCTAAAATTGCCAAGTATTTATACAAGTCTCTTGTTCATATCCTTCTTAGTTGGCACAACACATTTATACTTCTTAGTTAAGCCATTAAATGGATCTTATGACATATCATATACATTAATAAAAAATTATTTGAGACCCTTTAGGTCTTATCTGCCTTAATTATGTCTTATCTCACCTTTAGGTCTCAAGGAAACCTAATCGTATTATGTCTATTTAGGACACGTTACACTTTGCCTTCCTTGGAGCAATTTTAAAAACTTCACATGGTGGGAAAACATCATATTCAACTAAAATATACCCATTATAATATCATCTAGTCTCTAAAACACTTTTTAACTCCAATCACCGCTTGAAGCATGTCATTTGCGCTAATCACAATTAGGCCTATGCATACCTAGAAAGTCTATCTCGAGAAACTGAATCATAAACATAATTTTTTTTTAAAACCATGGAAAAAATTCACACATAAAAAATCTACATGTCCTCAGGGTCATCACTATATGCTTTTTACTTCATAACTCAGATTAAAAGGACTCAAACCCTTCTCTCCAAATAACTCACTTAGAACTACCAACTAGCCTCAAAACACAATCATGGAAACATTCAATTTTAACACAAGAAATAAAATACTTAATAACTTATAATTAATGTATATGATCTTAAAAAATACTTATAATATCTTCTAACAATTATATCATAATCTCTAATAACAACTATTGCTCTTACAAACCAATTTATTATCTTTAGTACACACAGTCAAACCCGAACTAGTCAACCCTTTTTGGTTTCAATTTTTCAATATATTATAATGAATTCCAATCTTATGAAAATCATGTATATAACATACAAGGCCTAAACAACAACATCATCACTATAACTTCCTTACCCAAATCTGCCAATTTACCTTAAAATGTAGTGATAATGATTATGACCTTTAACACCTACGTAGATACTTTCAAAGACTTATAATGAATTTATATGATCTTATTATATCATTATAAAATTCTTAGATACAAATTTAACATGTTTAAATTTAAATATTGGTCTTGAAAACCAATCTCATAACCTTACACCTTCACTATCTTATCTGCACTAGACAAGTCAACTTATGAGCAACATTTTCATCATATTTACTGACCTCTAAAAATCTATCCAACATGAAAATGTCTTAAAAGTATTTAAAAAATTATCTATATACTTGTATTCATCCCTAATCCATGATAACACATCCCTAATCACATTTTCACTTATACCTAGTTTTGTCACTTTTTGCATCATTAGGCCTTTTAGCAATAAGTCAACTTGTATGACTGGTTTAGCACACCTGTGGGATAAAACCTACTCAAAAACCACCATGGGAAAAAAATAAAATTCTCAAGATTAAATAGTTATCCATTTGGCAAATTTGACTTGGTCAACTTTGACTACTACATTAAATCTATGAGAAACATGGCCTTTCTTATAGAGTCTACTCACTCACCTAATAAAATAATAATAGTTGGAGGTTCTTAGGAGAGTTGACTACAACATCCAATCACTTAAATATATATACCAATCCATTTTTATCACTTTATATCAACTTCTTTCATATTGGGTCATTATTAGGGTTCTTTCAGGGTTTAAACCATCTTTTAGTCTTAATAATCATTTATAAATATTACCACCTCATTCTAGAAACCAATTCTTATAAATTTGATCTAGGACCATTAACCATCTACCATTAATATATTAGGTTCTCATTAAGAGGTTACACATGCCAATGAACACTTTAAAGTTATTATTGGGTTGATAACCCTTCATTTTGTGCACTTGAGAAACCTTAAAACACTTTTTATTTCCTTAACCCCTAAAATTTGACCTAAAACTTGGTCACCATACTTGAAATAACATGAAATAACTCTATCAATTCTCATATAATCACATTTTCCTTGAAAACTGATACTAATACCCCATCTATCCACCATCTCTCTATTTACTCTTTAGGCCTTGACCTGCAAGTCACATTAGGCCTTGAAATTGACATTGTAGCCATTGTCCAAGATGTCAACACCTCATATACATGTCATACAACCTATAAAAATTCTAAAATACTACCATACATCCTTCATATGCCTTGACAATACCTCATTAGGTCAGGTAGGGTCTAGAACTAATCTAGTTGCATGTTAGGTCTATAGGTCCTACCCTTGTAGGATCACTCTGAGACTCTCATGAGTGCTCCAATGCCTCATATTCATGATCAAACAACCTCATATATCCTCATATTCATTTTTTCATCTATCTCACTAGACCTCCAAGCACATACCTTCTCTCAAGGTCTCTTCAAGTAATGACTAGTGCCATGACTAGGCTTCTTAAGCATTTGAAGCTTGAAAATTGACCTTAAAATAATCCTTGATGCTTATACACCTTTATCACAAGTATTTCATGATATTAAAATAATATCATGCCTCTTTTACTCACCAGACAACATTCTCACACCACTACAACAGCCTTGATAATAACTAATAAAAGAATCATTAGGTTGCCTTTAAATTCTCTCTTTGACCTACACATTGACATTAATGATATCAACCTTATTATCAAATGACATCAACCTTGACATAAATTATAACACATATCAACAAAATCCTCCATTTTCATTCATAGAAAAATATTCTTCAGTCTGATCACTGGTATCATCCCTAATCTAGTCAATCTCCCTTTTTTAATTTTCTCCCCCTTTGACATTAATAACAAAGGTCTTCCACAACTATCATTTGGAATAAAATCTTATTTGAAATAAAATATCAATAAATATAATATTAATAATTAAGGAAACATGTTCCCCCTTACTCCATGCATACCTTCTTCAAAATGAACTTAGATTATAAGACCATTATAACACAGATCAAGCTCAGTTAACAACCTGAATAGCTCTCCCTCAATACCAAGCATCCACCATACTTCTGCTAACTGAAGAGTGTCTTCATGAAGAATAAATGAAGTCACCCCTTTCTATAGGTCACTAAAACAACACTAGTTTATGATATTCCTATATCTCTATGCTCTCATAACACCGAATGTCCTTCAATATCCTTTCAGTCTTGATTGACACTATAGGCTTGATCTCTTCATCAACCATTTGAGAATCAATATGAGCTAACATCAGACATTCATGACTTGATTTCACATATGAATCATGCTTTACCATAATAAACATTCCATTTTATTCTATATATTGATCATGACTTACCTTTATTTTCTTTGGTTTCCACACATTCATTTATCTTTTTTCTGCACTCTAGGAGCTTCAAACCACTTATTTTGACTTGATAAACTTCTAACTTTTTAAGGACAAAATATTGTAATGTTTCCTACATTATGAAAACTATATCAAACCACCTCATACATACCTCTTGATTTATGTGAACTTTTAATCCTTATATAATCCCATGAGTACTCATTCTTAGAGGGTCTTCTACACTCTCTTACTCTATGACCAAATTGACTACATACAAAATAGTAACCATTGAATGAATTAGCATACCTCATATCTTTCAGATATTTAATAGGTCTTTTCATGTTGACATTATCTTCAATATCCTTCTCCTTGACTTGAGCTACCACCTTTTGGTCTTCTTTTAAACTAAGACATATCTTATCACTTTTAGTCTTTTGACTACTCAAGATGTCATATAGAGCCTTAGTGCTCTTTTCAAACTTCACAAAGGTATTTACCTTGATAGATGATTGATCCAACTTAGCCTTCAAGGATTCCACTTTAATTTCATAATTCATGCATTCTTCCTCTTTAGCCTTTAGGATTGAATTAACTGTCTCCATTTGTGATTCAATTTGACCAATGATCTCATCATACTCCTTGGAAGTGTTACTCAATCTCTCCTCGAATAAGCTAATATGATCCTCATACTACTTATCTAATGATCTTAGTTTGTAATTATTTCTCCTTTAAAACTTTAATTCCTCTAGGGAACTTACCATTTCTACCTCAAAGTTAAATTTAGCTTCTTATTCATCTGATTCTACTGAAGGAATGAGCAGGAGATACACAGGATCCACAGGATCAATCCAGGAGAGAGAACCCACAACAAATAACCTGCAAATATTTCCAGAGAATAAATAAATTTGTCACACCTAAAAAATAGGTGATAATCCACAAATTTCTCTGTATATTCTCAATAATCTCTCGTTAATTTCTCATATAATGAAAAGTATTTATAATACAAATAGTTTGTTTCATGTTAACAAACTATTTGTAATGATTACAAAATAGAGAAAACAAACTATTTGTTTTCTCATACTACGAACAAATATATTGTTGAGAAATTCTCAACAATAAAATAAATTAACCAAGGTAAATAAATTTTACCCTCGGTAATAAATAACTTACCCTATTAACCCTAGGTAAGCTTAAATATGCATTATTCCAACACCCTCCCTTAAGTGAAACATAGGGAGAATGACAAACAAGGATGGGTCCCGGCTACTAGGCCTGATAAGGTACCCATGTACAAACCAATCAAAATATATGAAAAATAAAGGAAGGAAGGACTTCATGGGAAATCCCCCCCAAGGACAACTTCCTTCACCCCAAGCATCACTCACAATTGAAGATAACGAGGAGAAGCCAAAGGTTTAGTGAAGATGTCTGCAATCTGCTCAGCTGTAGGCACAAACTCCAAAGAAAGAACTCCATCCTGAATAAGATGTCAAATGAAGTGCATGTGAATCTCAATGTGTTTTGTCCACTGATGCTCAACAGGATTGTGTGAAATAGAAATCGCACTTTGGTTATCACACCAAAGAGTAGTAGGACCCTGCTGTGTGAAGCCAAACTCTCCAAGCAACTATCAAAGCCAAAGTATCTCCTGACTAGCTTTGACAGCACCTCGATACTCAGCCTCAGTAGAGGACAATGCAATAGCAGTCTGCTTTTTGCATGCCCAAGCAACTGGACCTAAACCAAGTGTGAAAACAAATCCACAAGTGGACTTGCGAGTGTCAACATCACCAGCCCAATCAGAGTCAGTGTATCCAACAAGCTGTGTAGAACTCTGTGGTGTGTAATGTATACCAAAGTGAGTGGTGCCCCGAATGTAGCACAAAATATGCTTGGCTGCTTGCCAATGACTCTCATGAGGCTCATGTGAGAACTGAGAGACAAGGTTCACAGCAAATGTGATGTCGGGATGGGTATGAGTCAGGTATAAAAGACTACCTACAAGTTGCCGATACAAAGTGGAATCAACAAGAGGAGTCATACAAGTGGCAGACAACACAATACCTGACTGATATGGAGTGGGTGCAGGCTTACAATCAACCATGCCAAATCGATGAAGAAGATATGTCGCATACTTCTGCTGTCCAATAGAAATGCCCTCAGAAGACTGAAAAACTTGAAGACCAAGAAAATAATGTAGAAGTCCCAGATCTGTCATATCAAACCTATCTGCCAACTTGTCCTTGATGTCATGTATCAAGGAATCTGAACTGCCAGTGAGGATGAGATCATCAACATACAAAACCAAAATGACAAGCTCCTCACCTTGCTTTAGGATGTATACATTGTGATCTGACTCACAACGAATAAAACCAGAACTCAAAAGAAAACTATCCATCTTCTCATACCAAGCTCTAGGAGCTTGTTTGAGGCCATAAAGAGAACGACGGAGTCTACAAACCAAGGATGAGTCCTGCACAAATCCTGGAGGCTGCTCCATATAGATCTCCTCATGGAGATCACCATGTAAGAAAGCACTCTTCACATCCATCTGAAAAATAGACCAAGAATGTGAAGCAGCAAGAGAGAGTACAAGCCGAATAGAATCCATCTTAGCTACAGGGGCAAAGGTCTCAGAGTAATCAACCCCTTCAACCTGTGAAAAACCCTTAGCTACTAATCTAGCTTTGTACTTATCTACTGATCCATCTACAGCATATTTGGTCCTATAGACCCATTTACATTTTACAAGTTTTCTTCCCTTAGGAAGAGGGACAAGATCCCAAGTATCATTCTTCATCAATGAAGAATACTCATCATACATAGCAACATCCCACTCGGGTATACCATTAGCCTTAGAAAACAACACTGGATCATCTGTGCAAGCTTGTCCCAAAAGAGCAACACCAGATGTTTGTGAGCAAGTGCGACGAGAATCAGATGGATCACCAACAAAAGAACCAGCTGCTTGTAGAGTGCTCTTTGCCCACATAGGCAAAGGTGGTGAAGAAGATGGTTGTGGTGGCTGAATAAGTGCAACATCATCATCATCAACAATAGAAAGCAAATCCTCACTATCCTCAGTAGAAGGAGGGGGAGAAGAAGAACTAGATGTACACTCCTGTGGAGTGGGTAGCTCATCAACCTGAACATCCCGTCGAAACAACACATCATGTGTGACAGGATCAAAAAGACGGTAGGCTTTTACATCTTCACAATAACCAACAAAAATGAGTGGTTGGCTTTTCTTCTCCAATGCTTTACGTTTGTCATCAGGAATGAATGCCCATGCTTGACTCCCAAAGATGCGAAAATATGAAATATCAGGCTTGATCCCAGACCAAGCTTCTTCTGGTGTCATATTTTGCACAGCTTTATGAGGCATACGGTTTTGAATGTAGTTTGCACAATTTACAGCTTCAGCCCAATATTGTGGACCCAAATTTTTAGAGTGAATCATACAATTTGCCATCTCTTTCAATGTTCGATTCTTCCTCTCTGCTACACCATTTTGTTGAGGAGTGTGTGGTACAGTGAACTGATGTTGTATCCCATGCTCAATACAAAAATCATAGAAAGCATTACTGTCATATTCCCCCCCATTGTCAGTGCGTATCTTCTTAAGAGGAAGAGATGATTGTTTTTCAACAAAGGCTTTGAAGGCCTTAAAAGTCTCAAAAACTTCACTTTTCAACTTGAGAAAATATACCCAAGTTTTATGAGTGAAATCATCAATGAATGTGAGTGCATATTTAGCCCCTAAAAAAGAACGAGTTGGAAAAGTCATCAAATCACTATGAACCAACTCTAAGGGTGCATTTGCACGTGTGGCCTTACCAACTGGAAATGGATCTCTGATGTTGTTTACCAACTAGACAACTAGGACACACCCCATCAATACAAGAGACCTTAGGAAGGCCTTTTACAAGATGTTTTGTACTCATTTGTTGCATATATCCATAACTCAAATGTCCCAATCTCTCATGCCACAATTTGCTGAGATTATTACCATGTGCTATAAGTGAAGAACCAGAAGACACAAAAGACTCAAACTTATCAAAAGTATAGAGTCTTGCAGTATGGTCTGTTGTACCTGTAGCAACTATCTCACTAGGATCATTGCATTCTCTTATTACAACATTATGTGAAGTAAACTCCACAATTTTACCAGTACCAGAATTACATATTTGATATACAGAGAGAAGATTAGAAGATATTTGAGGTACAAGCAATACATTGTTAAAACATCCATCCTGTTTATCAACAGTACCTGATCCCAAAACTTTAATCTATGAGGAGTTACCCATAACAATATGTGATGTACTAAAATTTGTAAGAGAAGACAATAGATCTTTAGAATGTGTGAGATGGTGAGAAGCACCTGAGTCAAAAATCCACTGATCCTGACATGAAGATATAGCCCTGGCTGAAAGTGCTTTCCCTTTTCCTGCAGAAGTAGAAGGAGATGGAGACGGAATGGAAATTTTGTGTTGTCTAACCATTGCCTCTAATGCTTCCATCTTCTTAAAACATCTACTTTAATCATGATTAGGACCACCACAAAAATTACATGGACCAAATGTTTTCTTCTTTTGCTTAAAGGACTTTTTGGTCTTAGTAGATTTACAATGATGAGGTGATTGGGTGGTGGACTCTGGAGGGTTATTTGAAGGTGCTTGCTTTTTAGACTTAGGTGAATGTTTTCCTTTAGAAGAATTAGCAACTAGAGCATGACTAGGACCAGGTAGAGCATCTAAGGCCATTAATTTTGTTTGCTCCCTAGTCAATCTTTCACAAAAAACTTCAAAGGAAGGCCATTTGAATTCATCACCTAATGTATCCATCATAGTATAAAAAGCAGAGGAAAAAACACTATACGGTCCTTTCAACTTTGAAAAAATCATGAAAATGCACTCTTGATCACTTTTATCCTTGTCACCAGCTTTCAACTGTGACCTTATAAATTTGAATTTTTCCAAGAATTCATCTATTGAAGGGAAATCTGATGGAGAGAGAGTACTCAATTCTGCATCTAATTGCAAAATTTTAAATCATTAACTTTGCCAAATAGGTTTTTAAATTTATCCCATACCTCTTTTGGTGTAGTAGCATCTGAAATGTGAAATTGAAGATTATCTGAGACATTGAGGCAGATCAATCCAAGAGCCTCATCCTGCTTACAACCATATGCATATTTGTCTTTTTCAGTGGTGAATGCTGCAGGTGTCGTTTCAGAAAAAAATTTCCATAAGCCCTTTGATTGAAGGAGTTTTTGCATTTTTGGCTTCCAAACATGGTAATTTTTAGAATTTATAGGTTCAAACAATCGAGATTCCATTCCCGAGGAAGATGATGAAGTTGACAAGAACAATCTAGACATTTGTTTTTCCTCAAAAAACACCCCTCCCGTTACAATTTAACGTCTCCCGATGAAAAAAAAATTTAGACTTGACTTATACAAAATTAAAAAATGGATTTATGCAAAAAAAATGTAGGGGGATTTGACCCCAAGACCTCCTCCCTACAAATTTTTAACAAAATATCTCTAGCCGCTTTAGCAAAGTCAAATTTGAACTTTCAAAGCTAGAGACTTGCATTTAAACCACTAAAAATTAAAATAATTAATTAAAAAATGCCAAAAATGACTCTCACATGTGAGATATCAGCTGAATAATCTTTGGCTTTATCAAAAATAAACTCTTTTTCCAGCAAGGCGTGGTGGTCAGGGAAATATTTGAGAAAAATAGCCAAGGAAAAAACACCTTTCAGCAATGCAGAATGGCTCCACTGGATCTGCCAAAAAAGACTGTACAGCCTGATCCAAATCCATCCTTCTCAGCATGAAATGAAATATTTGGAAGTCTTCTATCACATGAAATTCTCATATTTTTATTTTATATATAATAAGGCATTCAAAAATGAGAAATCCGTACGGCTATACAGCAGGCAAAAAAATAGTTTTTAATTTCCTGTTGTTGGCTTCCAAAACATTGTACGGCCTGATCCAAATTTGTCAAAATTTATATGGATAGAAATATATAAGAGTCATATTTCATTAACAGGTCTCATATTTTAAAAAAGTCAACCGTACAATCTGCCACATCAGAAAAATAGACAGGTACTGCAGTCTGCCAACAGTCTGCCAACAGGGACCAGTCTGCAAGTTTTTGCATGAAAGAGCTGTACGTACTGATCCAAATGAGAAAATTCAAATTGAAATGGATTCCTGACTTGATTTCCTATATGCCTCCATGAAAAAAAATCTGATTTTGGAAATCTGTACGGTCATTTAATGAGCATAAAGTACAGAATTTTCCAAAAAAAAACTAGTAAATAAGAACCAGAATTTGAGAGAATTAAAAATATCTGTAACACATCAATAAAATAATATTTTTGAATGTGTTAAAAGATGAAAAATTTCAGGGAAGAGGATCTTCAACTGGAACTCCAAGCTCTGATACCATGAAGGAATGAGCAGGAGATACACAGGATCAATCCAGGAGAGAGAACCCACAACAAATACCCTGCAAATATTTTCAGAGAATAAATAAATTTGTCACACCTAAAAAATAGGTGATAATCCACAAATTTCTCTATATATTCTCAATAATCTCTTATTAATTTCTCATATAATGCAAAGTATTTATAATACAAATAGTTTGTTTCATGTTAACAAACTATTTGTAATGATTACAAAATAGAGAAAACAAACTATTTGTTTTCTCATACTACGAACAAATATATTGTTGAGAAATTCTCAACAATAAAATAAATTAACCAAGGTAAATAAATTTTACCTTCGGTAATAAATAACTTACCCTATTAACCCTAGGTAAGCTTAAATATGCATTATTCCAACATCTACATCAACTATAAGGCCTTAACCACTTGATCAACCCTCAATTTCTAATTCTATATTCATGAACAAGGTTTCATTATTTTCATGTTCAAGTTCATTACTACCATCATCATTATTAGATGCACCTAAGTCACATCAGAAGAGTTATCTTTCTTAGTATAGAAACTCCTTTTGTTCTTGAAAGTCTTTTCCTGCCTTCATACTTCTTGAAATCCTTCTTATTTTTGTTAGGATTATAGGCCTTCTTTTCATCTCTGTGATGTTTATTATGATCAAATTTATCCTTGTTAGGAGATTTGGATGCAAAATGAGTAATCTTGCCACAGTTTAAACATTTGAAGGGAAACTTACCCTTGTACTTACCAAATCCAAACCTCAATTTCCTTCCAAACATGGTTATCAATTGATCATTATCAACATCTAAACATTCCTCATCCTTGACCTTCTTGGCTTTTGACTTCTTCTCAACTTTGAAAGCTTCTTCCTTTTTGGGAGGTTTTCCTTCATTGGTTTTCATCTCATAGGTAGTCAAAAATCCATGAATCCCATCTATTTCTAGCTTATCCAAATCTTTCATCTCTTCCACTATAGGTACCTTATAGTCAAATTTAGGAGTTAGCAATCTCAACACTTTTTGAACAACTAAAAATTATTTCATCTCTTATCCTAATCCTATAATGACATTGACAAATTTATAAACCTTCAGTAGGTAGGATGCAATGGTTTCATCTTCAAACTTTCAAATTATCTTTGGTGGGTCTACAACTTGCCCATCTTCACCTTGGTGTCTCCTTTATATATTTGATTTTATTTATCCCATATCTCTTTTTCTGATACATAGTGTATCACCTTCATAATATCTACCTCTAATAGGCCATAAAGAATGACATTCATTACCTTGGAGTTATTTTCACTAGAATTATTACCTATTGCATTAGTTAGTTGAATGGGAGGTGCATTACATCCATCCACAACTAAATACCAAACATCATGACCTTGAGACATCAAATATATCTTCATCTTGACATTCCAAAAGGAATAGTTTGATCAATTAAATAATAGACCATTACTGGTAGAGAAACCATGATGATCTTGTTGAGTAGCTATCCTTGATTCTAAGATCTCCTTTAGGATTTTAAACCTACTTAAAATTACCATGCTCTGATACCAAATTTTGGAAGAAAAATTACTAATAGGGGAGGTAGTAAATTATTCTTTAAAACTTTCTTATCAATTTCACTTAAGCAATCTTCAACATATAAATCAAATAATGCATGAGCAATCAACTATACAAAAATGAAAAAATATTTCACAAGTCAACACACCATATATGTGGGAAACCCTAAAGGTGAATAAAACCCAATAATATATATAAATGGATGACATTACTATAATACAAACATAAAATTTAGTGAATCACCCACTTCACATGGAGCACCAACCCCAACTAGCTAAGCACCAACTCAACTAGGCTTTAGTAAGTACTGACTTGCAAGGAGGTACCAACCCCCTAGATGACTCAACACCAAATTATCCACATGATAAATTTGATCAAATTTAATACACCCTATTTCTCAACCAACTAATTATGACCACTTCTTCATATCTTCACACTCTTAGCCCTCTCAAACTTCCTTCTAGCCTTCTTCACTCAATTAGCCCTCTTCTTGACTTGATAGGTTATATGACCTTGTTTTTCATATACAATAATTTTTTAAAAAATTCATCATAATTACTATAAATTCCTCTAATTTTTTATAATACCTTCTTCTTTCCAATTTTCTATTTCATTTTCATGTGTTCTTCACTTCACAATAGGCCTAAAATTGCCTAGTATTTATACAAGTCTCTTGTTCATATCCTTCTTAGTTGGAAAAACACCCTTACCCTTATTAGTTTATTCATGAAATGGATCTTATTAAATCTCATAAACATTTATAAAATATGATTTTAGTCCCTTTAACTCTGACCTACCTCAATTATGCCTTATCTAACCTTTAGGTCTCATGGAGACCTAATCTTATTAGATCTATTTAGGACATGTTACACTTTGCCTTCCTTGGAGCACTTTTAAACACTTCACACAGTATTAAAATATCATATTAAAATAAAATATACACATTCTAATATTATCTAGGCTCTAAAACACATTTTGGCTCCAACCACCACTTGAATCATGCCATCAGCTCTATTCACAATTAAGCCTATGCATACCCATAAAGTTTGTCTTGAGAAACTGAATCATAAACATAATTTTTACAAAAAATCATGGAAAAAAATAACACATAAATAATATTCATGGCCTTATGTTGATCATAATATTGTTTTTACTTCACAACTCAAGGTAAAATTACTCAAACCGGTCTCTGTAAATAGCTCACTCAAAATTGCCAACTAGCCTCAAAACATAGTCATGGAAACTTGTACTTATAATACATTAAAGATAATAATAAATAAATTATAATTCATTAATATGATATTAAAATATCCTAAAAAAAACCTCCAAAAATTATATCATAATCTATAACATCAACTATTGGTCTTGCAAACCAATTTATTGTCTTCAGTACACGTAGTCAAACCTGAACTAGTCAACCCTTTTTGGTTTTAGTGTTTCAATATATTATACTAATTTATAGTATTTTAAAAATAATGGATTTAAAATAAAATTCCTCAATAAAAATATAATGTTAATTAAATACATAAATTTATGTCAAAGAGCCTCTAAATCATCACTACAACTTGTTTGCCTAGATCTACTAGTTTACTTTCAAACATAATCATGGTGATTATGACCTTAAACACCTATGTAAATACTTTCATATACTTATAATTAGTTTTTATGATCTTATTATATCATTATAAAATTATAAAATACAAATTTAACATGTTCAAATGGAAATATTATTCTTGTAGACCAATCTCATAACCTTACACCTTGATTATCTTATATGCACTAGACAAGTCGATTTACAAACAACATTTTCATCATATCCACTAACATATAAAAAATATATATAACATTAAAATTTATTTAAAATAATTTAAAAAATTCTCCATGCACTTGGATTCATCCCAAATCCATGATAACAAATCCCTAATCACCTTCTCACTTCTACCTCATTTTCTCACTATTTGCATCATTAGGCCTTTTAGCGATAGGTCAACTTGTATGACCAGCTTAGTAAAATTATAGGCTATAAACTGCTCATAAACCACCATGGAAAACAAATACATGTCTCTATCTTCAATATTTATCATTTTGAAACTTTGACTTGGTCAACTATGACTACTACAATAAATATTTGATAAATAAGGCCTTTCCTATAGGGTCCATTCACTCACCTAGCAAACCAATCATGCCTAGAGGTTCCTGGGAGAGTTGAATACAACATAAAATAACTTAAATATCTATACAAATCCATTCTTATACATTTATATCAAATTATTTCATATCAGGTCATTATTAAGGTTCTTTGAGGGTTAAAACCATCTTCCAGTCTTAACGATCATTCATAAAGCTTAGCCCCTCATTCTAGAAACCAATTATTTGAAATTTTATATAGTACCCTTAACAATATACCATTAATATCTTATGTTATCATTCATATTTTAAAAATTTAAATGAACACTTGAAAGTTATTCTCATGTTGAGAACCCTTCATTCTATGCACTTGAGAAACCTTAAAACACTTTTTCTTGCCTTAACCTTCAAATTTTAACCTAAAACTTGGTTAAAATATTTTAAATAATATTAAATAATTTTTTAAATTATCATATACTCACACTTACCTTGGAAACTGATCCTGATACCCCATCTGGTCACCATCTCTCTCTTTGCTCTCTAGGCCTTGACTTGCAAGTCGCAATAGGCCGTGAAAATGACCTTCTAGCCATTGTATATGTTTTAATAACCTCATATACATGTCATAAAACCTATTAACATGATTAAATATTAACATACATTCTTCATATGCCTTGATAATACCTCATGATTCCTCATTAGGTCATGCAGGGTCTAGAACTAGTCTAGTTATATGCTAGGTCTGTAGGTCCTACCCCTAAAGGCTCACTTTGAGACTCTCATAAGTGATAAAATGAATAATATTCATGATAAAACAACCTCATATATCCTCTTATTCCTCTATACATCTATCTCACTAAACCACCAAGCTCATAGCTTCTCATAAGGTCTTTTCATGTAATGACCACTGTCATTACTGGGCTTCTCAAGCACTTGAAGCATGACAACTGACATTGAAACACTCCTTGATAATTATACACCTTTATCACATGAATTTAATGGTATTTATATAATATAATACCTCATATACTCACCAAACATCATTCTCACACCACTATAACAATCTTGATAATAGCCAACAAAAGAATCATTAGGTTGCCTTCAAATTCTCTCTCAATAGAAAGATATTAGGTTTCCTTCAAATTATCTATTTGACCTACACATTAAAATTAATGATAAAAATATTTTAATAAAATTACATAAACCTTTACATTAATTAAAACACGTCTTAACATCCATTCCATGCTCATAATGTATTTTTTGTATTGATTCAAGAACATAGTTTTCAAATGGGATAAATATAGTCTTGTAAATAAGAAAATTTGATGTTTAGGGACTAAGAAATTATTTAAAAAAGTTGTAAACATTAATATGTAATTTTATATGTAATTAAATAAATATTAAACCAATTTTTATACCCACCATGATCAACTTTGATGGGAAACTACAATTAGTAGTCTATGAAAGGCATTGGCCTAACTATTCTTAAACAAGTTTCAAATGTTGAAGGAACATGGAATAGGTATGTAACAGAATATTAGGTCTCTAATAAATATTTTAAATTATTCCCCTCATTTATATAACCTATTCCAAACATGAAAAAGAGTATAAATATGGCAATATAATAATGACTTTATTCATACACATGCAGTATGTGTCAAGTCTATAGGCAAAAAAGAAAAGGTCCTTGGAAAAATTTGTGTGTTTTATCCTTAATAAATTTATAAAATAAGTCACACAATATCCAAATTTTCTCCAATATACTCCAATATCATAATAGGTAAGAAGGTTCACTCAATCAATAGGTCTAAACTGAGTTTGGAGCCTAGAATGAACACCTAAAGGTCTGTACACCAGAATAAGTAGAAAGATGCAAATTTTGTATTAAGTATGAAGTTTTGAAGTATATTAAATATTTTATATACATTAAATAAGTTTTAAAAATTTATTATATTCCTTTACATGAGGATCAATCATATTAAGCCAGAATCTCCTGGAGGAGGTATATTAAGCCCGTTGAGATCTAGAGAGAGCAACTTTGTCTTTGAGATTAAATATTGAATAAAACAATAAAGGGATTAGTTTATTATTATATAAAATCTTAGGAAATTTATCCAAAAAAATTCAAAACTTCCATGACCATCCTTGCTAGGAAAATGCATATAATTATGCACAATCTATTGGGACCTTGAGGGAGCATCTATAAAAAGATATAGTTTACACCAAATATGAGGAAAGGGGGAAAATTTTGCATTTAATATGAGGTATAAATGTTCATGATAAATATACGTTACCATGAAATAAGTTTCTATAGTGATTTGAATCCTTTGAATGAGGAGAAAACAATAGAAGAAGACCATTAGGGTCAAAACCATAAAACTATCAAGAAACCCTTAGTATGTGTTAAAACAAGAAGTGAGAATTTAAAATATTAAAATCCTTTATAAACCATTGTTTAAACCATAATGAATTTATCTAGCCTATATAATGTGTTTCCAATTGAAAATCAAGCATTTAGAACCTTTTTTGCTCAAACAGTCATCTTCACCTTCACCAATAGGCATACAAAGCTCATGAAGGTAAAATTTATTATGTAGGAAGTCAAACAAGTAGATTAATAGGAAAAATTTACATTAATTAATGTTGAATAGGTCTATTTCCTCTAATTTCACAGCATTTTTCAATCAATCAAAGGGTTGTGCTTTATGAATCATTGTTAGGAAAATAAATAGGTCTAAACCCTTGTAAATTTGTCAAAGAGATTGATGATTGTAAATGACCCTATAATGGAATATAATTCATATGAAATGTATTTAAAACACTAGATTATATCTAAAATCTTCATAGTCATATGTTAGAGCAAAAATTTTGGCACATGTGGAGGGAAAAGTATAGTAAAGAGGCCTAAAACTATATTTTAAGATTGGTTTGCTTGGATTTTTGGATTATTTGAGTTTATTAACCAGTTAAAGAGGTATATCAAGCCTATAAATAGGTATAATTACCTTACATAGGACATTATAATATTTATCCATGGTGGTATAATAGGTTTCAAGTCTCTAAACCAAGCCATATGCAAATTGTTTTCTTGGTTACATAGAAAAGTAAGGTTACAAACCTTTTAAAGGTCACCAACGGCATCAATAAACCTCATGACACCCCCATAATCATATACTTACATCCTTTATAGGTTATTTAGGTTATATTTAAGCCTACTTTAATGCCTATAGGCAATTTTGAGAGCCTTTCATAGGCAGTCCACTAGTCATGTTATTAAAGGCACTCAAAGAAGCATAATAGGCTTATATCTACTATTCAAGCTTTCATAAAGATAGAATAAGCTCTTGAATATTAATAAGAGGAATAAAACCATATTAAACATCATTTTTTAGGTCATAAAACATGAACAAAATCCTTATATAGTTTTTAAGCCTACATGGAGCTTCTATTACAAGAATACCTACAGCCCTCTCTAAACTTCTTGTCAAGTAATCTATGAACACTCAATTGAAGGTGATACACAAGATTAATAAAAATCACATAATATCCTATAATATAACCATGAGGTTAAAACAATTTTGTGGCAACATTCAAAAAAGGACTAGGTCTTCTATGAAGAGATAAACTTGTCCTCATTGCCTCACATTGAAACAAATAAGTTTTGACATGAAATTGTAGGTTATAAAGACAAGAATCATAGTATGAGGATATTTAGGCCTTAATTATCACTCTAAAAAAATATGAAATATGTAGTTTAAGGACCAAGAATGGCATAGAGAGATGATAGAGAGACCAAGTAGGCCATGTGTCAAGATAACAACTTGTAACTCCTCTAATCAATAAAGGGGAGTTTCAAGTGAATAAGGATGAGACATAGGAGATAAATATTCAATTCTACACCACATCTTATGAGGACATCATCAATCCAATCCAATCCAATCCAATCCATGTTGAGGATGAATAATAGGAGTGTTTCTTCACCTCCTCTTAGTATTGTAACTAATTTCATGATAGATGACATTCATGATGGACTTCCTACACATATATCATCTCTATTTTTTATTCATTATTCTATAAATACCCCTAAAAATGAAATTTTAAAGTATCCTCCAAGTTAGTATGGAGAATCCTTACTAAAATTGATATTTTTTTATTGTAAGTGTATGTAAGCTAATTATTTTGTCTTCATCTCACATTTAGTTTATTCAGGGTAAATTGTTAATGAATGATAGTGTTGATGGTTAATCCCCTTACATTTTCCCTCTTCATTCTTGCATATTTATGAATAATTTATCTCTTTACAGGTCATAAGGTGTGTATTAAGTGGTTGTGAAAATGTTAAGTGTGGGAAACCTTAATTAGTGCTTCATTTTAGGCCTCTTAATTGGCCCTCTTAGATAATGTATCAGATATAACCTCCATATTCAAATACTTATGTTAGATAAATATTTGAAGTTGTTTGATTAGATTTAGTATTATTTGTATCTATTACCAAATCATAGACCATAGGAGAAGACATAAAATTTGGTGCATCACCCCTTTTATGTTTACTTTCAACTTTCTCTCTCCCTTTCCATTGTAATTTGAGTAGGTGTAGTGATAATATAGGTGTAGCATCAAGGGATCCAACCCTCTCTGGAGGTTCTCTTTAGCTATAGGCCACCCATATCCTTATAGAGTTCACATTGTGTCAATTGAGTGAGGAGACATGAAACACCTCCTTAAATTGTGTAAGTCAAAGTGATAACAATTTTTGGCATTCTTAGTGGGACCCAAATTCAAGAATATTTCTCAAGATTGGTGTTGGTATTGACATACTTACAGTTGTCATATTATTTATATATAAGCATATGGTGAATCCAACAAATATTCAAGCATCATGGTTGTAATAATAGTGTTTATTTTTCATTAAAAAGTAAAATACAAGATATTCTATTAAAATTAATCCTTTTACATTTTTAGGATTACATTATAATTTAGCTAAGAAAAGGATATTTTCTGCTACACAACCTTTATCCAAAAAGGTATTTTTTTGTTTTTGTAAATTTATCTATAGAAAAAAATTATCTACCTCCATTTTTCAAGATGGAAATTCCTAAAAATTGAGATTTTATTCCTTTCGATGGGTGTATACCTCTACTCTTATCTCAATATGATGATATATCTATTTTTGCCCTTAAAATTATCCCATACTTCATTGGAGAAAACTCCAATACTCTTATGAATCATATAAGAGATATTGTTAACATTTATTCCATGCATAATGTGAAACAAGATATTGTAGAAATCATATTTTTAGCTACTTCATTTAAATATAAGTCTCTTTAATGATGTATATCATTGAGGCCTAATTCTGTCACTACTTGGGATGATTTAGGAGAACACTTATGCAATCATTTTGAGGATAAGAGTGATCATTTGTCCTTGTTGGAGTAATTAACTACCATAAAGAGATATCTTCATGAATTTATGGTTGATTTCAACTATAAGTTTCAAAATACTTCGGATAGGATCATATCCATAGTCAAGCCTATTGCAAACTATGCCTTCTTATACTATTGAGGGGTTTTTAATAGTGACATAATATTAATTATTCAATCAATGGGGGGAACACATTACCTAATGCATATGAGGCATAAATAAGGGATGAAATTTATCTTATACAAGATGGTAATATTTATCCAAGGCCTGATATGTCTTTGTTTTATAATTTCACCCCCATACTCCTACACCTCTTGGCTTGCCCACATTGGCTCATATTCTTTCATTGAATGATCAAGAAAAGGTCACCTCTACTCTTCCTAATGACTTACATGAATTCAAGACTCTTATACAATTTTTTTTTAATGAAATTTTGAACACCAAGAGGCAAAAATCTTATAAATATATGCCTTGGTATCTCCATAATTAGTTCAATTAGGTCAATAGACCTCCTTTCCAAGGAAACTATCAAGGTCAAGGACAAATCACCAATTTTAAGTCTTACAATAAATATCTAGATGCTTATCACTCTTCAAATGATATTATTCTAGATCAAAAAAATATATTCCAAGATCATTCATGGTACCTTCCTTAGGTTTATTAATAAAATATGATTATGTACTCCAATGGTATGTCTAATCAAGATCCTATGGTGCAAGGTGCTAAATATCCTCAAAATGTTTAAGTTTCTCAAAGTACTCAAGAATCTCAAACTCCACAAGTTGAGGTGACACCACAAGGAGATACTAATCAAGGGAAATTAAAACATGATTCCACCTTTGTTAATTTTCAAGGAGACTATTGTGCTATGAATTAGTTTGGAGGTATGAGTGAATTTTATACTCCTATGATAGCCAACACAAGGGATAATAACAAAGAAATAAAATGTAATAAATAACTAAGTCAAGTACCTATTCCACCTTATCATGTGTCTCAAGGGAAAAATAGGCCTAATGTATCCCTTAAAGTGCAAGAAGTGTAGAAAAATAAAAATGTGAGAGATTTTACTTTACCTCAATACTCACAAGAATAAGATAATGTTGTTTCTCCTAAAGGATATCCAAAGGTTTCTAGTTATTATATAAACATTTTTTATCAAATGAATAATTCAAATGTGAATATTCAAATGTGGGAGACATTTTGTAATAAAAATATCTACTTCAAGAAGATATATCTACTCTTAACCTTGTAACTAGGTTAGTAATGAAAGAGAGAGTAGTCCTCATAAATGACACTCATACCAAAGGAGGGAAACAAATAAATACTTATAAACCTCATCATTTATATCTCTCTCATCATAGGTGATTCTTCAGTTCATAATTATATGATTGATAGTGGTGTTAGTACCTTTTTAATTCCTAAACCAGTGACTAATAGGCTAGGCCTAAAATATGAGCCAATCACCAAATGAGTGTTGTAATTATATGGGACAACAATAAAGACTATATGTATTATCAAATGTCTAAATTCCAATTTACATTATTTCCCCACTTTTTCATTTCCTCAACATATTTTTGTAATAGACATACCACACCACTTTGTCATATGCATATTTATGGAGTTCACAGCTAAGATTGTGGATACTTATCATTATATTGGTCCTACATGGTTCTTAGGACTAGGTATGGAAAAAAAGTTGAGATAGAATAATATACAATTTCTAAGGGTCATATATATCCTTTTTTGCCTAGTTATCCAATGTTAATTTCTTTATTCTTGATGAAGGATACCTCCATGTCGACTAAGAACCAAATGTTTCTCTTGAAGGCATACCTAATATTTTTATTGATGAGTGGGAAGATAAACATCATGAATATGATCCATATAATTTCATAGAATAAGTGGGACTAGGAGTGTATTTATTACATGAATAAGGTTCATTCATTTCATAGTTGGTTATGCCTAGTGAGCCCATCGATAGTTTATGGCAGCTATTCTTTGATGGATCAAGGAGAAAGATTGGTGTAGGAGGTGGTGAAATTTTGGTGTCTTATAATAAATAAAGGTATTATACCACTTTAAAATTCAAATTTAGTTGTACTTTTAATGATAAAAATTATGAACCAATTTTACATGGACTTCAATGGGTTAGGAAAAGAGGAGTGAAGTGTTTATAAGTATTTAGTGATAGTGAGTTGAATATTAAACAAGTGAATGTCCAAATAACTAATTTAAAAATTCTTGAAAGAATATGTTATGGGATATTATGTAATATTTTGAGGCCTTCAACATAAAATCCATTCTAAGGGAGGAAAATAATCTTGTTAATAATTTGGTTAAAGTTGGAGCTTAGTTTGATATCCCTGATGATGTAAAAAAATCAAGATGCCAACCACATGTCAAGGTAGTATTAAGACCTTCCATCATATGAATTATTTTAATTGGAAAGTATTTGATAGTGAAAAAAATATATAATTATTTTTCCAAGAATAATCTAAGCTCTCTTTAAGAAATCAATCCAAATTATAGTAGCAACATGGTGATTAAATTACACAATTAAGGTCAAACAAGCTTCCCAAATTCCTAGAGACACTTGACATAAATTTCAATGATGATGATAGAATGAATAAAGATAATTTAATAATATATACCAATAAATATAATTATGTGATGGTCACCATATCCAAAGAAAAACTTCTAGCACTTGGAAAGGTATGTAACAAGGAAGAAAGAATTGCATTCATTGAGTTATGCAAAGACTTTGTAAATGTGTTTTCTTGGGAGTATAGTGATCTAAAATAATTTGATCTTAACCTATATCAACAAAATATAAATATATGTTTAGATTTTAAACTATTAAGTAAAATTAAAAGGCATACCAACCCAAAAATTGAGCCCCTAATAAGGAAATAATTGACTAAGTTGATAGAATCTAACATCACCTTTCCTATCAAACACTCATCTTGGGTTAACAATCTAGTCCCTATAAGTAATAATAATGGAAAGATAAGAATGTGTATGAATTAGGTAATTTAATAAGTTTCATTTAAGTATCATTATCCTTTGCCTTTCATGGAGAAAATATTACATATGGTAGTAGGTTTTGAATGTTTTAACTCCTTAATGACTACTTAAGGTATAATTAGATTTTAGAGAAAGAAGAAGAATAGTATAAGATAAATTTCACCAAAAAATAGGGAACATATGAATTTATGAATATTTATTTATTTTTTTCCAAAGCTAGAGATACATTCTAAAGAGCCATGTACATGACATCCCAATGTTTGATAAATGATATAGTGTTGATTTATCTCGATGATATCACAATTTTCTCCAAGGATGAAAATGATCATTAAACTCATCTTAAGAATATTTTTGAGAGATGTATATATTTTTTATTCTCTCTAAATCCTAAAAAGTGTATATTTTTATTCCATGAAGGCAAACTCTTAGGCCACATTATCTCCAAGAAAGGCCTCTCTATAGATCATGAAAGGGTAAGTGTTATTGTCTTTGTCATTACCTAAGCACAACAAAGGGATGCAATGTTTCTTTAGGGAAATAAATTTTATTAGGATATTAATACCTAATTTTTATAATATTTTCAATCCTCTAACATCCATATTGGATAAAAATTAGGCTTTTAGATGGACTAGAGAAGGAAGGGCTAGTTTTGGTTCTATCAAACTTGTCATAGCTCAAAATATAACACTTAAAAATCCTGATTTAAATAAGGAATTCACCTTGTATTATTGTGTAAATTATTATATAATATCAACCAAGTTAACACAATAAAATTAAGATAATATTGAAAAACCCATTGCTTTCTTTAGCCAAGGGTTAGAAGACTATTAGATAAGATACACTTTTATACAGAAGTAAGTGCTTGATCTTATAATGAGCCTTCACAAATTACATGTGATGGTGTCTCATCCAATCATAAAATAATTCCTTTTGAGTATATATTTTAATGATAAAATAGTTGGTTAGATCACCAAAGTCATGGAATATGATGTGGATATCAATGTTGTAAAGTTGGTAAGAGGTAAGGGACTATGTGAACACTTATATTTAGACTTAAAAGAGTAAAAATAAGTTTTCATGGCACTCCAATATGACCCCAAAATATTTTCATATTTATCTACCATGATTTGGACCCAATACATGGTCAAATTCATCCAAACAAGTGAGTGTCTATTAGGCCTAGACAAGGCTGAAGGGAGACATTTCATATTACAATCCATTACATATGCCTTGGTAGATATAATACTCTTTATAAATTAAATTAATAGAGTGATCCTAAGTGTTGGAAGGATAATAACTAAGAGGGGTAATGGGTGAATTAGTGTACCAAAAACATTCTTTCAATTATAACCAATCATTCATGAACTATGAAAGCAACACTTATATTGCTTACATCTAAATGAGATCTAGCACTATATAAAGAACCATTCACATGAGCATAACACAATAAAACACACATATGAGTGGGAAACCCTCAAGAGGAATAAAACCCAATATGATATATGAAAATTTAATATATGTAAATATATTATACATTATCTTAGGGTCATCACCAAATTCTTGAAACATCATATAAAACAAAATATCAATTTTTTTTTAGCACCAATCGTAATGAAAGTCAAGCACCCACTTGAGTAGGCTTTAACAAGCACCTACTTGCAAGGAAGTACCAACTCCATAATTAAATAAACACCAACTCAAAAAAATCATGTATTTTTATCAAAAAACTACCATAAAGTGTATATAAAATATAAACTATTTATTTGTTTATCAAAAGTGCAGTGTTCTTTATTAACATTATAAATACCTCATTTTACTCTACCAAGTTAATATTGTATTCACTTATATTGCTTACATCTAAATAGGCCTAAATGGTATTGCCTTGTATATATAGGAATTAGGAAAATCATAAGTATGAATAAAGGCCAAATTGGGAGTCTCTATGGTCACACACTACTTGGTCATCCACACACCTTCAACCTATTATTTCATCCATATAATAGGTCTTATAACATATTATAAATATGATTAAAATTAACTTTATACTTCAAAGGAAAAGGGTAATCACTGTGGTCTAAGCATATGAAGGGGCTTCCCTAAAATCAGACAACTCAATTAGGCCTCATTTCTCTTTTAGGTCTATCTTCTTAGCATCAAATATTGATCCTCTTGGGCCTAGATGGAATTATAAAACAATAAAAAACAATCATTAAATAAATTATATAGTTACCTATACTAAAATTTTAAATTATTTTTTAGACCTTTATCCTTTTCTCATACCATGAAGGCTCTTTTATGATAAATTGACCTATTAGGCTTGTGTACCTCAAAAGTTTGTCTTACAAAAATGAAGATTAATGCATTAAATAATCAAGTTAATCTTATCAATTATGATGCTCTTATGCTATTAGAATATTAAAAAAAATGTAAGTATATTATACATTATCTCAGGGTCATCACCAAATTCTTGAAACACTTTCACTCAAGAGATAAAATCTCAAGAACATCTCTATAACTCACTCAATCAAAATTACCAATTTACCTCAAAACCTAGTAATGGTGACTTAGACCTCCAATACTTATGTAGACACTTATCATGACTCCTGATGCATGTAAATGGTCATATGGTATCTCAAATCCATCCTAATATATAAATATAATATTTTATAATTTCAAATATATTTATTTCATACCAATTTTTTGACCTTATATTACACAGTCTTATCTGAACCAGACAGGTCATTTTGTGAGTAACTTTTTCACCATATTCACTGACCTCCAAAACTTATTCCAAGAATTAATGTCAGTTTAAAGTAATAAATAAAATCTTAATTCATATTTTTTCATTAATATGACATTATTATACCCTCAAATCTATATTCTCATCTATGCCTGAGTTTTGCATTATTTGCACCATTAGGTCTATCTACGACTAACCTGTTAACTTGGATGACCAAATTAGAAAACTTGAAGTATATAAAATATCCATAAATAATAATGGTCATGATAAATTAGTATATATATTATTCTCCCATCCATTTTATTTTCTTGATAATACAAATTTTGAGAGCTACAAAAAATTCTTGACAAACAAGCCTATATCTATGCATTTTCTCTCTCATCTGATTAACCACCACCACCTGGAAGTACTTGGGAGAGATAAATACATGATATAATAGTTTTTATAGTAATTTTAATCCATTATGAACTTATTTAAATAATATATTTCACATCAGGTCCTTATTTAGTTTTTATGGAGGTTTAACATAGGTTTTGGTGTTAACGATTGTTCATAAAGGACTACACCTTGAATCCATATTTATTTAATAAATTATGCTACCATGAATATTTTTAGTTTCCACTTAACATCTAAAATTTCTTATTTGGTCTTTAGACCTCATTCTATGAACTTGAGAAGGCCTAAAACACATATTCATGCAATTTCATTCAAAATATGACCTCAAATTTTGTGAACATGCCTAAAAAAACTTATCTCACCTCTTTCTATGATAATATATGCATAATTAACTTGAAATATGATCTTCATACCTCATTAGGCTTGTTAGGGTCTAAGAGAGTCTAGGTGTATGATTATTATGAAGGTCCTACCCTTATAGGTTCACCCTAAAATTCTTATGAATGCTTCAATACCTCAAATACATGCTCAAAAAGTGTCAAAAAACCTTTTCATGCCTATGTTAATTCATTTTTCATGCACACACCTCTTCATTTCATGACTAAAATCATCACTAGGCTTCCTATTCACTTTTTCATCAATGACCTCTATCTTCATGCAACCATAAGACATTAGTTTCTTTCAAATTCTCTATTTCTCTTTATCTCATAACATCACTCTCTCATGAAAAAACTCTCTCAATTCAACTTGTCACATAAACACACTTCCAACTAGGGTTAGTCACCTTTGACATAAACCTCATGCAAGATGCACCTTTGACATCAATGACAATACTCAAAAATCTCCCCCTTTATCATTGATGAGAAACCACTCACAAAAACTTCTCTCAATAGGAAACTTCATATTCATTCTAAAATTTCTTCCCCTTTGACATTAATGATAAATATATATCTATAACTTCTTATATCACAACTCTTACAACTATAAAACTCAATGCACATGGTTATGAGTTAATGAAGAACCATATAGACATGTTCCCCCTATCTCCATGCATACATTCTCAAAACAACTCACCTTCTCTTGGAGCTAATGAACCACTTTATTATCTCCCCCTAAGAACTTAACTTAATGACTAATAAAGGTAATAATTACACCCAATTCTTATCTTATATGTTCAAATGTTTCCTTTGGAAGTGGTTTGGTCAAAATGTATGTAATTTAATCCTTTATAGAAACATATTCAAGTTTAACTCTTTGTTCACTTACTTGTTCTCTTAGGAAATGATATCTTATGGGAATGTGCTTAGTTCTTGAGTGAATGATAGAATTATTTGAGACACTTATAGATCTTGTATTGCCATAATAGATAGGGCTAGGACTATCAAACTCTACCTTGAATTCTTTTAAGGTATGTTTCATCCATAGGACTTGAGTGAAACATGAAGATACTAAAATGTACTTACCCTCACAAGTAGGTAATGGCATTGATGATTTCTTCTTGTTTATCCATGAAACTAGTCATTCACCTAAGTAGAAAGCCCCTCCACTAGTACTCTTCCTATCATCTAGGCTTCTTATCTAGTCTGCATCTATATAGGCTGTCAAGTTAAACTCCTTGTTCCTTGGGTACCACAACCCAAACTCCATAGTCCTTTGTAAAACCTAAGTATCCTTTTGACTACTTGTAGTTGATTTTCCTTTGTATCAACTTGAAATATTACCAAAATACCTACTTCTTACATGATTTTAGGTCTAAAGTAGTAGTGTATAGAAAATTACCAATCATTGACCTATATAAAGTCTAATTGAACTTTGGAGACTCATCTTCCTTGCTTAACTTATACCCTTTAATCATAAGTGTGCTAATAATCTTGAAATATTCCATTTCAAATTTATTCAACATCTCTCTTATGTGCTTGGCTTGTGAAATATATACCTTTTTCAAATTGAATGATTTATAACCCAATAAATAATGATAGTTCTCCCAACATGGACATCTCAAACTCCTTCATCATATCTACAAAGGCCTTATTTATACTCTCACTATTTCCACAAAAAATGATGTCATCCACATATGCAAATACTATCAATTGATGGTCATCTTCTATCTTTATGTATAAATTACTATTTGTAACTCCTCTTTTGAGTCCTTGGTCTAATAGATACCTATCCAATCTGGTATACCAAGATCTAGGAGCTTGCTTTAGAACATAAAGAGCCTTTTTTAATCTACAAACATATTATGTATTACTTGATAATGATAAACCCTCAAGTTTCTCTATTTACACCTCCTCTTCCAAGTTCCCATTCAAAAAAGTAGATTTGGCATCCATCTAGTACACCTTGAATCCTTTAACTCTTGCATATGCTAGAAACAATTTTATAGCCTCCAATCTCACTACTAGAGCAAAGGTCTCCTCAAAATATATCCATTAAACTTGAGCATACCCATTTCATACCAATATAGTCATATTCCTTGTGAGTTCTCCATCTTCATTCAACTTATTCCTAAACACCCATTTTGTGCCCATAACATTCTTGTCTTTAGGCCTAGAAACTAGTTCCCAAGTCTCATTATTTTTTATTTGGTATAACTCCTCATTCATATCACCTATCCAAAACATTACTTTTCTTTCTTCTAAGATATTCTTATGTTCAATATTAGACAATAGAGAAACATTCTCTTCATTTAGGTTAATTACCAATCTTCTTCTTGTTTGCATACATGCATCCTTATTTCCAATGTTTTGTGATTCAAGATGATCTCTTTGAATCTATTATGAGGGGGATTATGAGTCTTTTCTTTCATAAAATTCTTCCTCTTACTCATCAATCTCTATTGTTTCCTCTTCATTATTGAGGTCTAAATTCCCTGATGTATCCTTTGACTATGAGTGTGACCTCTTTGAACTTGTTTCATCAATCTTCACATTGGTGCTTTCCACTATATTCTATAACCTCTTATTATAGAATCTATAGGTTGAGATCATTGATGTGTATCCAAATAATATACCTTAATTATACCTAGAATCAAACTTACCTAAGTCTTCCTCATCTCTTTTGATAAAAAATTTGCTTCCAAACACTCTAAATTGTTTCGCATTAGTAGGTATTCCTTTCCATAATTCATAATGAGTCTTATTTCTATTAGTCATTATTTTTCATCTATTCAAAATGTATATTGTAGTGCACACTTCCTCTCTCTAGTATCCATCAACTAACCTTGACTGATTTAGCATAGTTATTTCCATCTCTTGAACTTTTGTATTATTTCTCTCCACTACCCCATTATGTTGAGGTGTTCTAGCTACTGAGAATTGTCTCCTTATCCCATGGACCTCATAGATGTCATAAAACTCATTAGACTAAAAAATATATCTTATATTAGATATTAATCATTTGATATTTCTATTCTTCTCATTCTCAACAAGATCCTTGAATACCTTGAACTTATCAAGAGCTTATGACTTTTCTTTCAAGAATGATACCCAAGTCATTCTTGTGTAGTCATCTATAAGTAACATGAAGTAATTATCTCCTTGAATACTTTGGATCCTTATAATCCCATAAATATCAATGTGTATTAATTCTAAAGGTATTGTAGTAGAGTACTCCTTAGACTTGAACCTTCTTCTAGTCTGCTTACTATGTTGACATGACTTGAAAAGTGTGTTTATAGGTTTGGTGATTTTAATCATGTTCTTAATAGACTTTTTATATCTTATCTGGACCAAATTATCAAAGTTTAGGTATCCAAACCTTATGTGATATAGCCAACATTCATCCATCTTACTCATAAAGTATCTATCCTTCTTAATCTCATTCAAGACATACATATTATTTTCATTCCTCTTAGCATTTGTAATTAGTCTTCCTAATTTACCTCTCTTTATATCACACCCTCTATCATGAAATGTTAGTTTGTGTCCTTGGTTGCACATTTTACTTACACTAAGCAGGTTATGTTTCAAACCTTCCACATACAACACATTCTCTATCTTGGTCTTCCCATTGTCCAAACTCAAGATACCCTTTCCAACTATATTTTTAGTTGTGTTATCTCCAAATATCATTATTCCTATAGCATTATTCTTTAATGAGATGAAATTTATCTTGTCTCCCATCATGTGTCTTAAGAAACCACTATCTATATACCATTTCTTTCTTTCATCTTGAATGTGAAATGCAGTCTGAGCTAACATAGATTCTTCTCCTTTAGTCTTTTACTCCTTCACCTTATCCATAGGTTCTAACTTCTTGATCCACTTCTCAGTGGTATGATCATATAGAATTTATCTTGACTGATCTTCCTCATATTCCTTATCTTATAATCCCTTTCAATATATCCTCTTTTATCACAATTATAGCATAGAATTTTGATTCTACTATAGCATGATGTCTACAATCCACAACCCTATGTTCATATTGATTACATCAGAAATAACAACCATTAAAAGGATTCAAATTCCTTGTCTATTTGATGTTCCATGATACACCTCTACCTTTATTGTCTTTTGAAGAAGTCAAGCTCTTTTTGAATTTTTGATGATCAACTTGAGTCTTAGATTTGAGAATTTCTACATAGGTATTTACTTAGTTAGTACCATAATTTATTGATGATCCATTATTATTTGAGGTTTGACTCTTCTTATTTTCTTTTTGATCTTATTTGAACCCAATTCTTGTCTTGTCATTTGGAGACCTTTGATTTTTAAAAATATCACCAAGAACTTTAGTACTCTTTTCAAATTTTTGATGTGTCTTCAACTTGACTATTGCCTGATCCAATTATTCCTTCAAGGACTCCAATTATATTCCAAAATTGATGCATTCTTCCTCCTTGGTCTTAAAACTTTTAGTGACAATTTCTATCTAACTTTCTAACTATTTGATGATCTCCTCATATTCATTAGTGTTGTTGTTTAGTCTCTCTTCAAATAGATTGATTCGTTCCTCATAACTCTTAGCCAATGATATTATTTTATGATTATTACTTATTTTAAAATTCAACTCCTTTAGATCACTCACCAAAATTGCCTCAAGGTTCACTTCAGCCTTTTCTTCATCTAGTTATTTATAATTAATAAGACTTTTCCCTTTTGAACAACCCTTATTATCTATTTCTATATCCATGAATAAGGTTTCATTATCATCATTAATCTCATCATCACTATCAGATGTACTTGTGTCACTTACATCAGATGAGATACTATCTTCTTTGGTATAGAAACTTTTTTTTTCTTGAATGACCCTTTATTGCCTTCATACTTCCTAAAACTCTTTTTACTCTTGTCAAGATTATAGACATTATTATCATTACCATGATGTTCATCATGTTCTCAATCATGCTCATTCTTATCCTTGCTAGGACATTTAGATGAAAAATGACTAATCTTACCATAGTTAAAGCACTTAAATGGTAACTTGCCCTTATACTTACCTAATCCTTTCCTTAGTTTTTTAACAAAAATGGATTCTATCTTGTCATCATCAATGTCTATGTAAACATTATCCTTAGCATTTTTACCTTATGACTTTTTCTTAGCTTTGAATGTAGCTTCATTATTGGAAGGTCTTCCATCACTTGTTCTCATTTCATAGGCAGTCAAGATGCCATGAATCTCATCCATATTTAGTATGTTAATATCTTTGATATCCTCCATAGCAGATACATTTGAGTCAAACTTTGATGTTAAATATATCAATACCTTTTTTTACTAATTTTGATTATTTCAACTTCTTTCCTAGACCTCTGATGACATTTACCACTTCATCGACTCTTAATAGATAAAATGTAATGTTTTCATCCACCTTCATTCTCAGACTTTCAAACTACCTTCGGTGGCTCTGCAACTTTACCAACTTGAATTTAATGTCTCCTTCATAAATGGTCTACAAATTTTCACAAATCTCTTTGGTTGTATCATAATGCATGACCTTTAAAAAAATTGCCTCTGAAAGACCACACATAATGGCATTCATTGCCTTAGAGTTGTTCTCATTTTCCTTCTTGCCTACTACATTAGTTGGTGTTGTATAAGGTGGAGTGAATCCATTAATCATAGATTGCCATATGTCATAGCCTAAAGACATTAGATAGGTATCCATTATAAATCTCCAAAATGCATAGTCAATCTCAGTGAAGAGAGCAGCCTTATTGGTTGAGAAACATCCTTGTACTTGATGACAAGACATGCTTGTGCTTTTAAGATCTCCTTTAATTTGTTAGGCCTGATTCAAAAGATTAATACATATTAACAATAATTATGTGCAAAATCACTAAGAGGGGGGGTGAATCAGTGTACCAAAAACTTTATTTTAATTATAACTAATCATTCATGAACTATGAAATCAACATTGGGATCTAGTAATGCATAAAGAACCATTCACATGAGCATAACACAAGAAAACACACATATGAGTTGGAAATCCTCAAGGGGAATAAAATCCACAATAATATATGTAAATGGAATAGTCTTATAAAACAAAATATTAAATTATTTTGAGAACCATTTCAACTTGGAACACCAACCCCAATGAAAGTCAAGCACCCACTTGACTAGGCTTTAGCAAGCACATACTTGTAAGGAAACACCAACTCCCTAAGTGACTCAAAAATAAATCAACCACCTCATGTATTTTGACCACCAAAAATTTTATCTATTGTTATGTCCTCATATACATCCTTTTTATCTATCAAACAAGATTTTATTCGCTTATATTGATTACATCCAAATAGGCCTAAAATGCTTTGTATATATGTTGGTCTCATGGTCACACACCACTTGGTTGGCCATACACATTAAACATATTATTTTATACATATAATAGGTCATATAACATATTATTAACATGATTAAAATGAAATTAGGACCTATTTACGTCTACAACAACTCAATCAGGCCTCATTTTTCTTTTAGGTCTATCTTCTTAGCATCAAAGCTTGATCCTCTTAGGCCTATATGTCCTTCTCAAAAAATAAAAAACAATTAAATAACTTATATAATGACCTCAAATAACATTTTCCATTCGTGGTTAGACCTGTATCCTTTTCTCATACCATGAAGGCACTTCTATGACAAATTGTCCTATTAGGCCTGTGTACCTCAAAAGTATGTCTTGTAAAAATAAAGATTAAAAACTCTTAATATATTTAAATTTGATAAATAAAACATATATAAATATTATCCATGACATTAGGGTCATCACCAAATTCTTATATTACTTTCACTTAAGAGATAAAAGCTCGAGAACATCTCTGCAACTCTCTCACTCAAAACTGTCAATTTAGCTCAAAAACTAGTCATGGTGACTTAAACCTATAACACCTGTGTAGACACTTGTAATGAATAATAATTAATGTAAATGGTTATATGATATCTCCAAAACATACTTAGATATAATTATCATATGGTCTAATGGAAAATATTGGTCTTGTAGACTAGTTTCTTAGCCTTATATCACATAGTTTTATCTGAACCAGATAGGTCAATTTATGAGCAACTTTTTCACCTTATTAACTAACCTAAAAAACTTATTCCAAGAAATAAAATTAATTAAAATTAATAAATAAACCCTTCATGCATATTTTTTCATCAATATGACATGCTTAGACCCTCAAATCCATCTTCTCATCTTTGCCTAGGTTTTGCACTATTTGTACCATTAGGTTTGTTTGTGACTGGATAACTTGGAAGACCAAATTAAAACACTTGAAGGATAAAACCTATCCATAAATAATAATGAACATGATATATTATTCTCTGAATTATTATCCCATCCATTTTATCTTAACTAATACAATTTTTGAGAGTTACAATAATTTATTGACAAATAAACCTATATATGTGCATTTTCTCTCTCATATGACTAACCACCGCCACCTAGAGGTACCTGGGAGAGTTGAATACATGTTACAATAGTTTTTATAAGAATTTTAATCCATTATAATCTGATTTAAATAATATATTTCACATCAATTCTTTATTAGTGTTTTAGGGAGGTTTAACACAAGTTTTGGTGTTAATAATTGTTCATAAAGGACTACCCCTTGAATCCAAAACCAATGGCTAGAGATATTATCTATGACCGTTCCCCATATCTCCTTAGCATCTCAGGTTCCCATGTAAAGGTTACACATGACAACGAATGTCTGAAAGTACTTCTCAAGTCTTGAGACCTCACTTTGTGAACTCAATAAGGCCTAAAACATTTATTCATGTAATTTCCTCCAAACAATGACCTCAAACTTTGTGATAATTAATAACACAACTTATATAACCTATATACATTCTCACATTTGCATACTTGTCCTGAAATTTGATATTCATAAATCATTAGGCTAGGTAGGGTCTAAGAGAGATCTAGGTATAGGCTTAGTTTAAAGTTCCTACCCCTATATGTTCACCCTAAAACTCTCATTAATGATTTAATGACTCACATACATGATCAAATAGTGATAAACAACCTTCACACGCCTATGTTCATTCATTTTTCATGCACATACCTCTTCATGTCATGACAAGGCTTCTTATGCACTTTATCATCAATGAATTGTATCTTTATGAAACCATAAGACATTAGTTTCCTTCAAAATCTATCTTTATCTCTCTCTCATTGTATCACTCTCTCATGACAACACTCTCTCAATGCACTTTGTCACATCAACACACTACCAACTAGGTTTAATCACCTTTAACATCAACCTCATTCAAGATGCACCTTTGAAATCAATGACAATAATCAATACTACTGTGTGTAGAGGTTGATTATATTGATACATTATTGTCAAAACTTCATGATGGATAATCAAGTGGTCACTTTGCACCAATAACTACAATATAAAAAGTGATGAGAGATGATTATTATTAACCTAGTTTATTTAAGGATTCATATTAATGTGTGAGAAAGTGTTAAAAGTGTGCCTTATTCATAATAAAACAAAATCTTTCATCCCTTCTTATCCATCTCATTCAATTAGACCAACCTTTTATATAGTAGGGATTGGATTTCATAGGCATGATAAATCCTACTTCAAGTGTTGGTCATAAATGGGTTTTGAATGCAACTTACTATTTCACTAGATGGATAGAGGATGTATCTCTCAAGGAAGCTAATTAAACTATTGTGATAGACTTATATGACTGTATAGTAACAATATTTGGGGTACCTTATACACTTATCTTAGATAATATAATGGATTTCCTTGGTACTAGGATAAGTGAGTGGGATGTGAAGCATGAAATCCACCTAGGCACAGATTCCAAATACCATACTCAATAAAATGGACTATCAAAGTCCAAAAACAATAATTTAATTAAGGTTATTAAGAGGATTATAGAAGAAAATCAGATAACATGGCACATAAAATTAAAGATAGCCTTATGGGATGATATGATCACTCCTAAAATATCCATTGGAAAATCACTATATATGATTATCTATGTAAAATAAACTAATATACCCATCTCTCTTGAGTTACCAGATCTATATATTACACATCATCTTGAGATGATGGATAATGCTAACATGGAGATTAAACTAGCTGAGTTGATGGAGCTAGAAGAAACAAGAGAGCATGTCATTCATACTATGTAGTCTCATTAATCTCAAACCAAGAGGTTATTTGAAAATAAATGTGTTTCAATATCATTCTAATAAGGTTAAATTATGCTCAAATAGGATGAATATAGGGAGAAGCCTAGAAGACACACAAATTTTGACAATTTATGGAGAGGGCCCTATGTTATCGCTCATGTCAAGCAACATAATGATTTTCAACTCTTGAAGATGAATGGAGAAAATGTACATATCCAAATCAATGGGATAAACCTTAATCATTACTATATAAGTCATTTTCTCTTTTTATACATAGTATATTAGGCTTTGATTTCTCCAAGTGCTTCTTGTACATGTTTACTTTTTTAGGTGTGTCCTTTGCCTGTTGTGTGTCTTATTTTTTTTATGTTTTGAAGATACTTTTACTTTTTAGTTTAGTTCAAAATTTAATGTCATGTTTAGGTTTAGATTTGGTCTCATAAATAAGTGATGTTTAGTGAATCAATTCCCAATGGGTTTTTCAAGGCCACTAGTCTATATGTTTATCAAGAGAACTACCCTAGGAGGTTGCCAAAAATGTTAGATAATTAGTCACCCATGACCATGGATTGTTCAAAACTAGGTAAATGAGTAATATAACCTTGAAATGGTCTTATTAATAACCATGTCTTATTGTCATGGTTTAGTGGTGCATGTCATTTTAAGGTCTGAACAAGGTCTTATTAGAATGATATAGTCCATGTGGGTGTCTTGTCCAACTAGTTTCATGCGATGATCTTTAAAGAGGTAATATGCAATGTAGTTTATCAAAGCTTAAGGTAACTTTGGAAATATTAAGGATAGTTTATGAAAGTAAAGATGTGATTTATCCATAGAGGAAGATAATTAGATGGTGATCATCTAATAAGCATAATTTGCTATAATGGATGATGGAGCTAGAAGCAAGCTGGTAATATGGGAATATTGCATTTTCAAGTCTTTAGAGAGTTTAAGGTAATTTTAAAGATATTACAATTTTTATTATTTTGTATTCTATTGATTATTAAAGTTTTTTAATGTAACCACCATGGGAAACATCAAATATGAAGGTCAAATATCATGCCTAGAGGTCAAAAAGATTTTTTTAAGTTATTTAACATTTGTGAAGATCATATTACATGTATTTATGCTAGTACACTTGGTCAAGGTGTTACAATGATTTTTATCCAAATCATAACTCACTTTTGAAATTATTTTGCTTGTTGTCTAACACCTAAATATAATAATAATATAAGAAATGTAGTTAGGAGGTTATTGGTACATTACACCACCATCATACAATCCAAGAGGAACTCCATGGGAATCTAATTCACAACTTTAGTATGGTATTTTGGTAGAATATGGAAAGTTTCCTTGATGAAGGTAAGTATATAAGTGATTATACAACCTCAATCTTGATCAGGAAGCCTCATTGAAAGTATTTTCAAACTATTATTGTGCTAAACTCCCCATAAACTTATCCACCCTCCTCAAGATCAAAATCATCCAAAGGAAGAAGTTTCAGGTCCAAAAAAGGAAAAAAACATTCAATTTTCCCATTGGGCTACTTTCAAGAGAAGAATCCTCAATTTTATAAAGTTGTTTCATAAAGGAGGAAATGTTTTAAACAAAATGCTCTAAGGAATGTTGACCAACCCTATTCCCTTCAAATCCATGGAAATAGTTTTTGGATTAGGGAGTAGATATTTATGAATCTTTGTTAAGAATTTAAAATTATAAACCCCAATGTCATAGTTTTCCTCTTGAAATGGCATTTATAATATTATTAAATGAAAAAACTTCCAATGATCATGTAGTTACTAACATGAAACCTATTTGTTATGTTGTTTTAGACATAACAGGTAGGGTTTATTGAGGTTGTGAGGTGTTCCCAAAATAAAGGTGTGTAAAAACAAGTGTGAATGATTTTTACAAATTCATAAAAACCCAATAAACTCTCCTACACCATATTTAAGCAATATTCAATACATGAATGAGACAAATCTAAGCCTACAGGTCTGCAAGGTTGATAGAGTGTAAGTTTGAGCATGTTTGACACTATGTGAAGGGTTTTAGACCTTATAAAAGAATGTAAATCACTTGATATGAGTTTTTACTAATATCTAACTATCCATTTCATGTTCAACCAACATGCATTCACCTCTCAAGTGTATTTATTGTATTAGTTCAAGAGCACAATTTTCAAATGGGACACATACAGTCCTATAACTAAGAAAATTTAATGTTTGGGGATTTATTATCAATAAAAGCTTCACCCTTAAGGAGGTTATTCAAGCCTCCTCACTTAATTTATATCATAAGAATAATCCTAGGTTTTAGGTGACCTAAATAATGGGTTGAACCTCTAGATATGTCTATATCCATTGATGCATCACTTGAGAACTAACTATTGATGATTTCAAATTGTGCTTGTTCTAACACCAACAATGGGAAGTTTCAAGATGTGGGTCTTGCGACTTAAAACAACCTCTAGATTTTTAAGAAGCTGGTCTCTTCTTAATATCAAGTGTATACTGGGAAAAGGGATAGGAATTTTAATAGAAACACAAATGCAAGAAAGAAAATCTAACTATGGTGATGCGCTTGAATGTAATTCAGCCTTAATCTTGAGCATGGTGAGACTATATGTAAGATTAATTTACATTTAAGAGCAAACAAGTGCATGATAAATGTAAAAGATGGAAACAATAGCAATAGAGGCTCACAACATAGACTGCTTTTGTAGTGATACAAAAAATGTCAACAAAGGCACATGCTTCAATCTTATTATTTGAATTTTCCAGTCACAGAAGAGGCATAGAAACATGCATAGTTATATAAACCTTCCAACTCAAGAAAATGAAAGTAAGGCAAATGAAATTACTAATCACAGCTCTAGAAAGTCTAAACTCTTGACAATATAGCCTAGACTACTTTTGCAATGACACAAAAAGTATCAACAAAGGCACAGGATTCAATCTTCTCGTTAATTCTCTAGTCACATAAGAGGCACAAAAACACAGTTACATAAACCTTCCAACTTAAGAAGATTGAACAAAGGCAAATGATAATCTTAGTCACAGCTCTAGAAAGTCTAAACTCTTAACAATAATTCTCTCAAAAAATTCTCTCTGGTATTTTTATGATCCCCATTTTTTGGTGATCTTTGCAGTCTTATTTATAGCCTTGGATTCACTCTAGATTGTCTGCTTGTTCCCAATCTAATGGCTCAACTAAAATCTAACAGAACTAGAAGTGTCTAACAGAAGATATTTCATAGATTCTGAAATGCTTTGTCTTCTGGCAGTTCATTGGCTGAAATAGATTATAGGATGCTCCCTTCTCTTAAATGCTAGATAACACTTAGCCAATTCTTTGAAAACCTTATTATTACTTTAGGAGACACTACAGGATGACACTTGGCAAGTTCTGTTACTTTACCAAGGACACATGGTGCTCTCCACTTTACTTAACTGGGGATATGTGGCAATCTCCGCTACTTTTAGCTACCTTTTTAGAAACCTATAGAAGGTGACACATAGTGGTCTCCAATTTATTCTATTTATATCATGGAAACAATTGGGTCTCTTTTCATAGTTATACAGATAGTGAAACCTAGTAGCTTTCACTTGCTTCAGAACAACACTTGAGACCCACCACGTCCTTTGCTATATTGATGAAACAAAATGAAGATAATTCAGATCTAGACACGTGGCACTTTCATCACTTTTATAAAAGCAAAATTGAGACCTTCTGTGATTTTCACTTGGCACTTTCTGCCTGATCTTGATACTTAGCTTGTTGAAACCTTCTGCTGAAAAGATATTTGAAATGTGGATGTCGATATGAAATGCAGATGCTAACACTTAGTGTGTTCCACTAAGTCGCTATGTGATACGTGGCACATCCTGACCAACTCATAGAAAACATGAAAGGTGCCTCGGATGATGATAATTGGTAGCTTTCGCTTGACTTTAACACTTAGAGAAAAATGAATCAACTAGAAATTAGAGCCCGCGCTCTGTTTCAAAACTCCACCATCTCAGACCAAAGTATGTGGGAACAAAATTTTGCAGCATGCAACTGAAAAAGAATGAAACGTAGATTAATTTTTTACTCTACAGTTATTGGCGACCCTAAGGAATTTTGAGCCTGCTAAAAAAGAAAAACCACAACTCCTGTTAGATCAAAATTTCAAAATTACAACTTTAATAATGCTATTTGGTAGGTGGACCACTCCTCATCAGATAACCCTTGCTTATTCTACAATTCATTGAAGGCTAAATCAAGTTTAATAATATCCTTGTGTGAAAAATTCTACAAAATTTTAACTGTAGCCTTCAACTTGAATTCAAGCTGAGAAACAAGAATCAAGATAGCTTCTATTTTAGAGACAGATGAGTCATCCCTTAGATCCTAGAAAATTGTCTGATCATTTTGTTTAGCCAATAGAAAAGGTATAATTTCATCTACCATCAGCACAGTGTTGTTATCAGGAAACAAAGAAGGAAGACCCAATTGCACTAGATATTCAATATGTTATTTCATTTAATTGATTCCTTCCTTCATGACATCTAGAAGCTCTATGCAACTGATGGCTATGGAATTGCAACTAAGAACCTCATTTACCTGCTTAGTAATGACCATTCTATCATTGATTCTTGTTGCTAACAATGTTCCATCCATTACATCGTAAAGTTTCTGTAGCATCATTTTGGAGTCTAAAACTCTCCCTGAAACTGTAGCCAGAGTGTTTATAACTAATTTCTCCACTTTTTTGCACAATTTCTATGCATTTAGTAGAAAGGTGAGAGAAGGCCTGAGCTGAATAATCTCCAAAGAGATTCTCTTCCACATGGATTCATAGAGCTCCTTTACTAGACTTAACACTCTGACACTCTTTGGCCTATTGGCCAGCTCCAATGTCAATTGTGCTACTCTCTATTGTTCTACTTAAAATTGGGATTGTATAGCCATAGTATTATTCTATTCACTTAGTAGATTTAGTTGCAATTGGGTAACCTATAATAGGTGTTCCTTGCACTTTTCTTGCAATTCTACTTTTTCACGCCTAAGGGTCGTCACTACATCCTTCACCTGTGTGAGCCCTACTTTTAAAGAATCATTTTGGGCCTAGAGTGCCCAGTGATTCTAAAGAGAAATAATATCTTGCAACTATTTATTCATATTCTCTATCTCATGGTCTTTTCTATTGATCTCTATGGTTAAACTATTACAGTTTGCCTTCTCCTTGGCTAAATCAGCCTCCATCTTTTGTAGCCTCCTTGATGTCTTAAAGTAGTCTTCAGTAACTGTAGAAGTGAGTTTGGTTAACAGCTCAATTTTGTCTTGTGGCCTAAAGAGGTACATGTCAATGTCCACTGCATTCATCATGTAGTCCTTTGGCTACATCTGCTTAGTTGGCTTTATTACATTTGGTGACAAATGAGTCACCATCAATTACTATTGAATGGGGTCAAATTGTGAGTGTAGATGGGGTGTAGCCAAGGCTTTATTTTCCTTTATCTTATTTTTCTCTTTTTGGGCTTCCTTTGCCTTCTTAGCAGCATCATTTTTCATATGAAAGGTAGAAGGAGAGGCAATGTGCCCACCCGCAAAAGGATGTCCTTGTGGTAAACCATATTGAATAGCCAATTGTTGGCTATGGGTAATCTGAGGGGGAAGTTTCTTGGGAACAGAGGGGGAGAAATGAGGTAATGTTAAAGCTTGAGGTGGCATAGATGGGGTGAAGTGAGAAATAGGGATGACAGAAGTGGCAGGGGATGTCATCTGGCTAGATGAAAACATCATGCTAATAAGAGAAGAAATAGACTGAGAAGGAGAAGGAGGAATAATACTTACCTACAAAGCAATTATAGTACTCTATAATTGGTGTTGTGGGGTGTCTGTCTCCTCTTCTAAATCAAAATGAAATTACACCCTCTTTCATTTCTTGGGTGTCTCTTCTTCTAGTTGCATTTTTTTTCATTTCAATGATGCTTGTGGAAAACTAGGAATATCTATAACTGAGGCTGATGGGAAAGCTTGTGATGGTGAAGGCATCCCTCTCTTTTGCTTTTCTATGACATTGAGAGATTGGGGCCAAATTGATATAGTTATTATAGCTACAATTTGCTCTGACGCTAGTGACTCTTAGCTTGACCTAGCCCTAGCTTCTTTCCCTACACCCGGTGTCGGCAAATTACTTGTCTCTAGGCTAGATATAGGGGAGAGATGGCACTCATCCCATAGTTCTTCCCATCTCTCATTTGTGTCTACGTCTCTGAAAGAATGGGTTGTTTGACAAATTTCTTGCCTATATTTCCAATAGGCCTCTATTTTCTCAGCATCCCAATCCTTATTCTTTAATGTCCTTCTTAAGCCAAAAGTCATTCTGACTTTAGGATCATATTCCCTCTATTTAACATAAATTATTTCCCAGGATCTATTTTGTGGAAGGGGCAAGTCTGTTAACTCAACATAAAATCCAAGAGTGTCTTCCCTAGGATTTCTTCTATTCTCCTAAAAGGGGTAGCCTTCATGTGCAATTCTAGTTTCAACCCTATTAGTCCTTATCCAGGAGGCTATGAAACCATTTGGGTCATAAACCCATTTTTCATCTACTAAAAGGAAACCCAAAAAGGCTAGCTTTCTAAGCAACACAACTTTAGCATCTCTGGTTTCCAAAACCATGCTAGTTGTCATCCATGGGAGATCATACATCTTCCTCTTCCTCTTCCTAGAGCCATATTCATTGTCGACTGTGGATATCTACATGGTGGCCTCTAGGAATGATAACCTAAGAGTCAACATCTTAGGTAGCAACATTGGTTCCCCACAAAAACCATGGACTCTTAATATTGTATGGTGAGACCCAAAATAGAAATCACAAGGAATTAGGCAACTAGCCAGAAGGTTTGAAACACTTGGGAATAATTTGTTCATGACTAGTTTGGGGTTGAGATGACAAAAATTAGGGGTAAAAAATGATTCCTAGAATTCATATGGATCACTAGTGTTTGACAAAATATGTGTCCATGTAGACACAGGAATGGTTCTTTGGAGATCAAAATTGGGGGCATATATATCAAGATACATAAGCTGGGCAAAGAGGTCAGAGTTTTGATACAGCATGAGGTGAAACAAATAAGAAGAGTACTTGAAAACCCCTTTTGACTTGAACTGGACTAGTTGTTCCACCATTGAGAAAGTAATTTGTTCAAAAAATTTGAGCCTATACTCCTGAGTTTTGTCAATGGTCTTCAGCCTAAAGAGGATAGCCATTTGTTCTGCATAAACTACCATATCATCTTTCATGCCAAAGATGAAAGCCATCATATATAGTGCATCTTGGCTAGCTTGTGTGAATTGGGCTCTTACTGCAGGGAGTGTGGGCACCGTAGTGTCATCATCACCCATTTGTAATTCAGATCTCAAGAACCTTGACTAAGTATTGATGTTTACCCACAATCTTTGTATTTTAGCAATAGTGGGAAACATAGCTATACTATCGTGATATAGGGCTAACATATCCCTGATAGCCTATAGTGTGATTTGCATCGTGAATGGACCCCGTTGAATGGTGCATGAAGGTGCATAGAACAAGTCTGCAAATAATTCGACCAAGTCAGGGCATGGATGCATAGTTGGGACAATGAATTGTGCCAGTTTTGAAGTCCATATCCTCATGGAACATGTTTCATATTGCCCTAATTTGGCCCTTTGTAGACACCTTTGATGTGCCCCTTCTCTAAGAATTTTGCTATTAGCTCTCTGAAGAATTGGGTCCATGACGCCATCTACATAATCTTTTATTTTCACTGGGTTACTTGCTTGACTAACTTTAGGAATTTTGGTCCTTGGATAGGTCTTCAATGGTTGCACGGGAGCTGAAGCATACGACTTACTTGCAAGAAACTTATCAAGGTATTCATACATCCCAGCTCCTTGTTGTGAATATTGTGCCCCCTCCATCTCTATATCTTCTCTGTGATAACTTGTATGAACTTTTGTAAAACAAAAACACTTTCACTGAAGCAAGTTTACTAGGCACAGAAAATGCAAGTAGTAGAATATTTTCACACAGATGTAAGAATGTTTGAGAACTTGTAAACTTTAACTCTTGCTAAGAGGTATTTATTGACCTATCAAGTCTCAAAATGGCATTAAACTCAGATAACCATTAGCAAATCCTACTCAATCTTTATGGAATAGTGAGATAGACACGTTATGCAAGTGGTAGTGCAAGGTACCTTGGAGATCTCTAAAGATTTGGGAAACATTCAATGTATAGGAGAATTTTGAAAAATTTGAAAATTCTGAGCTGCCGACTATGTGTTCAAAGAACACTTCTTTAAAAGAAAAGTAGGAAAACAAAAACAAGAAAACAAAACAATACGAAAAGGGGAAACTACCTAACTACATTACATAGTATTTTTATTTCCCTCTTGGATCAAAAGAAGATTTTCTAAAGTCTTTTTCATGACAAGCCAGCTTATATTGTTGAATAAGTGTTTGAATGCAATATAGCTCTGATGACTTGCTTTCTTTGTATGCCATGGTATCTGGCCTGCATTTGGGTGAGTCTGAGTCAAACCTACTTCCAATATATATAGACTCTTCTTATTCTTGGAAGCTCATCGAATGTCGGCTCTTGATATTGGTATGTCTCATCAAGAAATCAATGATTATGTGCTTATCAACAAATGCTCTTTGATATAGATCATTTATTGACTTAACCCTTCTACCTCAAACTCAGGTTCTATTACATGATCATCCTCTTTAAAGACTTCAAAATTACCAACCTCTTGAAAGGATAATTTTGAAAGAGTGCAATAATTTTGCATATGTAATTAAGTCTCAATGTTATCTTGTTCCTCTACAACTAGCTCATAGCTTCCCTAAAAAATAGCATAACTTGATCTAATGATTTCAAACAAATCATTTAAATCATGATCAAGGAAATGTCCATGCTCTTCCTCATCATCTTACAAAGTAAGAAGAAAATCAGAAATTATTTCCTCTTCATCAGAGATTAAGGCATACGCTTGTGACTTCTCACTCAGAATATAGAATTCATGTTGAGAGACATGAGGATCAATAAAAGATGTGCATTTTGACTTTCTTCCTCTAGCACATTTGGGATTTTATGATCTTCATCAAGTATAAAATAAGTGCTCAGACCAATAGAATCATAATTTCCATATGGGTCACTTTGCATCATAGCTAATAAATGATCATTTTCTTCTTCTTGATTATATCCAGTCCATTCACCTAACTCCTCAACAAAAACCCTTTCTTCTTTATTCATTATAGCATGAGCTACCTCTAACTTTGTAGCTAGTTCATTGGTGATATGATCCTTATATAATGGCTCAGATAATATCTTCATCTTTGAACCATATTTGGTTCTTAATATGAGGTGAGACCAATCAAGGGACATATATCCTCCTATCTTGGCTGTAAAGTCTCTTGATAAACATAAGCCAAAAATAGGAGGTATATCTATCACTACTACATCTTGATTTACAATTATATTGGGACAAGCATATAATTGTAATTGGAGTTGTTTAATTCTCCCTATTGTTTGTAATACTTTTCCATCGAGCTGTATGACTCCTTTAGTGAGTGGTTCATACTTAATTTCTAAAGCATCAGCTATCTACTTGGGCATTACTATAGTACTAGCCCCTGAATCAATCATTGCATTATGCAGTAGTTTTTTACCAACTATTAAAGTTAAATAGAAGGGATCTGGTTTGGATTTCCTTACCTCTACAGTATTATTCACTAGGGTTGTTGTCTACAGATGAACTATATCTTTGAGCTTTTCTTTTTCAGCAGGTCCTCCTTTGATAACAGTACCTTTGGGCACTACTTGGCCTTGAAGAGCTTCTTGTAGAAGTGTCTTATATTTAGGAATAGCCAATATATCCCATATTGATACTTGTGTTGGAGTCTTCTTTAATTGATCCACCACATTTATTTGTCTTAGAGTCTAAGTTCTTTGAAAATAAGGATATCTTGTTTTTTCTTAAATTTGTGTAGAAATCCCTTGATTTTGCACTGGCTGAGGCACTTCTTGTCTGACAGCTATGTTTCTTTGTCCTTGAAATGGAGGATTCTCCATGACTTGAATATTTATAACCTCAGGCTATTCCACCATCCTTCTCTTTGATCTAGTGTAATAATTAGATTGCACCACTAGTTTTTTTGGAGGTAGATGCTTCATTCAAGAAAATTGATTCTTCATCTTCAACCCATGATAATAAAGCATGTTTTGGGGCTATTTCTTCCTCTTATTGTAAGGACATCCCTTGCATCTGATCCAATAGAACTAAATTCTACATACCAGAAGACTGGTAGGCTTGATTATCACTGGAACTTGTCAACTGACCATCCATTCTTCTTTGCTTTGCCACCTTTTGTTGTAGATTACCCATAGGGCAATCACTATGTGTATGAGCATTATTGCAAGGGAAACACTAGGCATTAGTGTTATCCACATAGTTATTTTTCCCTAGAATAATCTCCCTATTTGAATTAGGAGGAATAGTATGTGAGGGTGTGGGGACTACAACTAATTAGTTTATTGGCTGATGGTTATTTTGCCTTAGAGGACCCTGGTATTGGTTTGGTTGAGATGAAAATCTATTTCCTTGATAGCCCTGCTATTGGGGTTTAGGAAAAGTATTATGCTTTCTTTTTATATTGATCAGCTCATTAGAGAATGTTCTTAGGATATTCTTGATATCATCCAGCTCAGATGACTGAGTGGGGACAATTTCTTTAGCAGATGGTTGAGGATAGGTGTACATAGACATAGGTGGGGCTATAGATTTAGGGGCTTCTTGAGGTAATGGTAAGGAAATTTTTGGGAACATGGGCATGGGAGGCCTTGGGGGTAACTTTCTAACATTTATTAAATTATTCATAGCTCTGACCACATAGTCATAAGCCTCTGGCAAAGTGTGTCCTCTAAGTGACTGAATCACAACAGATATATCTAAATTCAAAGCCTTAAGATAAAACACTATGGCCATACCTGGTAGTGGTTTGGCTGTAGCAGGGATTCTTTCTTGAGTCTTTTGAAATCTAGAATTGAAGTCAGTCATCGCTTCTTATGGTGCCCTTTGAATGGTAATTAATTGTTGTAGCAAAGAAGACTTATCACCCTTCTCTTCAAATCTTTCAAAGAAAATATCTCCAAACTGATCCCATGTAGAGATGGTATTTGGGGTCAAGGAACGGTACCATTCTAGATCCTTCCCTTTAAAATAAGTTGCTAATAATCTTATGGCCACATTTTTATGTGTGATAACATGTATAACATAGACATCTGATACATCTTGTAGATGTTCCTCAGGTGTTTTAAAGTCTTGCCCACTAAATTTGGGCAGAGTTTTTAGAACATTCACTGGGATAGGGTCCCAAGTGGCTGGTGGTATTGGGAGAATTAATGGACTACCAGTGTTCTAACTTGCATAATTTCTTGGGGGTATAGGGGATCCCATATTTGCTCTTGGTATTGGTATAAGCTGGTTAACTCTTCTTCTTGTACTAGTTACCAAAGGTGGCAAAAGAATACCTAGATTTATAGTAGATTGTGATCTAGTTACTAGTCCACAGCTATGACTCCTCATAGCTCTCTAGTTCATACAATCTTGAAAGAAACTTTAAGATTGGTCCCACTAGGTGTGCCAAAAACTGTTGATGATTTAAAATTGCACTTATTCTAACACCAACAATGGGAAGTTTCAAGATGTGGGTCTTGTGACTTGAAACAACCTCCACATTTTTAAGAAGCTAGTCTCTTCTTAATATCAAGTGTATACTGGGAAAAGGGAAAGGAATTTTAATAGAAACACAAATGCAAGAAATAAAATCTAACTATGGCAATGTGCTTGAATGTAATTTGACCTTAATCCTGAGCACGATGAGACTATATGTAAAATTCATTTACATTTAAGAGCAAACAAGTGCATGATCAATGTAAAAGATGGAAACAATAGCAATAGAGGCTCACAGCATAGACTACTTTTGCAGTGATATAGAAAATGTCAACAAAGGCATAGGATTCAATCTTCTTATTTGAATTTTATAGTCACATAAGAGGCACAAAAACATGCACAATTATATAAACCTTCCAACCCAAGAAAATGAAACAAAGGCAAATGACATTACTAATCACAGCTCTAGAAAGTCTAAACTCTTGACAATATAGCCTAGACTACTTTTGCAATGACACAGAAAGTATCAACAAAGGCATAGGATTCAATCTTCTCATTAATTCTCCAGTCACATAAGAGGCACAGAAACACACATAGTTACATAAACCTTCCAACTTAAGAAGATAGAACAAAGGCAAATGATATTCCTAGTCACAACTCTAGAAATTCTAAACTCTTAACAATAATTCTCTCAAAAAATTCTCTCTAGTATTTTTATGATCCCCCTTTTCTGGTGATCTTTGTGGTCTTATTTATAGCCTTGGATTCACTCTAGATTGTCTTCTTGTTCCCAATCTAACGGCTCAACTAAAATCTAACAGAACTAGAAGTGTCTAATAGAAGATGTTTCATAGATTCTAAAATGCTTTGTCTTCTGGTAGTTCATTGGCCAAAATAGATTATAGGATGCTCCCTTCTCTTAAACTCTAGATAACACTTAGCCAATTCTTTGAAAACCTTCTTATTACTTTAGGAGACACTAGAGGATGACACTTGGCGAGTTCTGCTACTTTACCAAGGACACATGGCACTCTCTACTTTACTTAACTGGGGATATGTGGCAATCTCCACTACTTTTAGCTACCTCTGTAGAAACCTATAGAATGTGACACATGGTGGTCTCCACTTTATTCTATTTATATCATGGAAACAATCAGGTCTCTTTTCATAGTTACATGAATAGTGACTCTTGGTGGCTTCTACTTGCTTGAGAACAACACTTGAGACCCACCACGTCCTTTGTTATATTAGTGAAACATAATGAATATAATTTAGATCTCAACATGTGGTGACTTCCACTCTCTTCTATTGGGATATGTATCATCTTTCGTCACTTTTAGAAAAGCAAAATTGAGACCTTTCATGATTGCCACTTGGCACTTTCCGCCTAATCCTGATACTTAGCGTGTTGAAACCTTCCACTGAAAAGATATTTTAAATGTGGATGCCAATATGAAATGTGGATATCGACACTTTGTGCATTCCACTGAGTTGCTATGTGATACATGGTACGTCCAGACCAACTCATAGAAAACATGAAAGGTGCCTCAGATGATGACACTTGGCAGCTTCCACTTGACTTCGACACTTAGATAAAAATGAATCAAAAGGAAATTAGAGCCCACGCTCTATTTCAAAACTCTGCCATCTCAGACCAAAGTATGTGGGAACAAAATTTTGCAGTGTGCAACTGAAAAAATAGAATGAAACGTAAAGTAATTTTTTACTCTACACTATCACTAAACTTACTAACTTGTAAGGAAAAATGGAGAGAGAACTAAAATCAAACTAAAATAGGGAGGTGATGCACCAAATATATCCCCTCCACTTACCTATCATGCACTAATAACATGAACTATAATTTAATCTAATTGCACACTTAAATGGAGTCTCCAAACATGAGTGTTTCACATAGAGGACATAGCATGATGCATAGACTAAGGTGTTGATCAAGAAGTATAAAAGACACTAATGAATGCTTACACTTTAAATACATACAAGGCTATTGGGATCACTCTATGTAACATGTAAAGATGAGCAACACATGTAAATACATAAGAGAAAGGACAAATGAGAGGAGGTTGCATACACCATCACTAGTATTCATCAACTAACATGAAGCATACACTAGTTACAAGCATAAGAGAAGGATAGAACATAGTTTTATTCATCTCAAATATAAATTACAAGTGTTCATTTGGTCATGGCTATGCCATATCTAGAAAAATGGTCCTCAACAATGCCAAAATTAGGCATACATATAGGAGAGGGAAGAAGAGAGAGAGAGAGAGAGAGAGAGAGAGAGAGAGAGAGAGAGAGAGAGAGAGGTTAAGAGCCAATTATGGCTATGAGGCAGCCATAGAACATGTTAAAAAAAACATAACCTACACAATGATAGTTATAAGGTCCATATTTAACATGTGTGCACTTTTTTTGGTGATAGTCCTTTTAATGTGGTGTAAGAGTTACTTTAGTGCCTTAATGACTCCACCTTCCTTGAAACTACCCATTAAGAGTCAATATGAAGTAAAAAGTCATATTATTGGAAAATAACTAATTTAATTGAATTATAAATATATTTAATTCCCTTATCCAAACATCTTTCCACCTTTATTATGTAATTTTCTTCTTAATTCTTACTTTTTGCCCCTTTCAAGGCCTATTTTTTCTACACCTATTTAAACACAAAGATCCTTGGTTATATATATAAAATACACTTATATGTAAAATATAAGTACATTTTAGTACCCTTTATCCCCTTTCATCTTCACTCCAAATTTCATGATCCAACTCCCAAGGCAGACCCACTTTCTCAACACCCATCTTTCCAAATTAGACCTAATGTAAGCCTATAGTAATGGATACCATAAAATACCATATGGTATAGCTAAAAAATATAAAAAATAATAAATGGGACATCAAATAAGGTCTGATGGAATATTTTCAATCCATTCCAAGGGTTAAAATTCAAGTTATGCCAAAAACAAGATTTCTAGCCCTAGTTGCTCATGCACAAAGGCATAAGGAGGCCGAGAGTAGAGAAAAAAGAATTGAGGGATTTTTAAACCATTTTAAGGGAAAATAATGCATTAATAAATTCTTACCAAAATAACCTAATCTCTTTCAACCATGTTTTTCCTTTGATCACTCTCTAAGGCTCTCTAACCTGCCAATTTCTATAATTATTCATGTATTTTAAGACTATGCAACAGGTTGTAGATTTTGTTTGATATTTTAAATAATCATATGATCTTATTAAAATTCATATTAGTATTATAATTGATTAAATACACTATAATTTCAAATCCAACCCACCAATCCAATGCAAACATTGCATACTTACTTCAAAAATTGAAAATAGGCCTAAAAGGGGACTTTTAGCAAGTTTGTAAATCCACATTAGTTTTGATGTTTGTTGAAGTTAAATAAAGGATTTTTATTAAATTATAATTAATTTTATACCTCAAATATACCTTAAAATCATATAATCATGGATTTAATCTTTCATCTATTCTTCAAACCTCATATGTTATGCAAAGCTAGCTTCTTAGGTTTAAGAATATGGACATATGGGTCTGCAAACTTGTAGGTCTACATTCCTCTTATTATAAACCATTGATGATGTATTTATTGGTATTATAACCCCTTTAATTTCCTCTTTTTTTTATTATACCATTTTTCAATATCAATAACTCTTTTAAGCTTGTCAAATTCCTTAAAACATCTAGTTTTATCATGGAAACACTAGGTTGTTGTACTTAGGTCTGTACCCATGGAAATGCATCTCAAGGATGATTATTAGGAATTTTTTTATTCATATTTTTTCATATATAATTCTTTACCTCTTCCATTAAGTACTTAAATTTTCAATTAAAATGTGTTACTTCTCAAGGCATCTATGGAGTTTGCTTACAAGACCTTTTTGATTATCTATGAAGGTTATAGGTACTCATTGATGTTTTGGGATCTCAAATAATATTTGGAACACTTTTAGATAATATTTAAGGTTATTTATTATATTAATACTCATTTATAACAATTAATTTTCTCACATTTTACACAAAACTATATTCTCTCTCCAAATCATATTGTAGAAGCTCATATGTTCTCTTTTGAGGACTATACCTTTAGTTTGGTGCAAAAGAGACATCTTGGAAGTGAATTTGGGATTTTATTAGGTTTTAAGGGGTATGATATGATGGTTTAAATTATTTAGATACCATTTGAGACAAGAAAACATGTAAAACCATCAAAACCCTACCTTTTACCTTCACAAATCAATATAAAGAGCCCTTTTCTTTCCACCACAATGCTCACACATGCCAAATAATTTATGGAGATGATTTTATAAAACCAATAGGAAATTTAAATACCTTAAATATTCATTACTTGTAATCAATTATTTTTTAAATGCCATGTAGTCTCCTAAAACTGAGCTAGTGGGGTTTTAAGAAGGCTTTAGAGAACTTTCCCTATTAATGATGGTTCATAAAGTTATTACCCTATAACCTAAAAAAAATTCATGAAATAGTGATATAATATGGGAACCTATATACCTCTAATAGGATTTGAGCCAACTCATTTTCTCCTTCATGAACCAAACTTTTTAAAATATTACTTACTAGCTTACAAAGAGATTCACTTGGAAAACCTACAATAATGCCTCAATATACCCCTTTATACAAATTAAAACAACCATATTTTCCTTGGAACTCTATTTTATCTAAATAAAAAGTGTTTATGGAGACTCTCATTACTTTTACAAACATGGAAAACATGTCAAGAGCATCTTTAAACTATTTACCTACGATCTCTTACATTATTCCTTCTTTGCACATTATAAAATGAGCAAGGGAACACTTGAAATGGATTATAACATTATAATAATAGGTTGAACATAAATTTTCTAGTTATATAGACCAAATAATTCCAAAGGTGATCTTAAACATGTGCCTCATGACCTAACAAGACCTTGTTTACCTTTATTCCCGTTTAAACCAACTTGAACATGACATGGAGAAGCTATAACAAACACAAGATAGAATATATAATTAGCTTAAATTCTCCAAACTTACCTTAAATTATTCTAAACACATGAAGTTACTATAGATAATGACCATTTGATAATAAGACAAAGTGACTTAACCCTGTTACTCACTAGACCATCCTAGAGGACCTTGTAAGCTGCTAATGAAGACACACTACCTATCATGAAAAGATAAGATATGAAAAAGAAAAACACCTTCAAGGGATATAAACAAAGTTAAAAAAAGTGTATATAGAAATTTTTTTAATTATCCTTACCCATGTTATCCAATTTTGGCTAACATATTTGGTAACCTCCTAGGACTGAATACTTAATATACATTTAGACTAGTTGCCTTATATCTCCATTTGGATATGGAGTCACACATATCTCACCGCCATACTTTATTGGTTTTTGGACCTGATTGAAAATTCCTTAAAACAACTAATATAATTTATATACATCTAAAACACATAATAAAACAAGAACACACTAAAACAAGACACACACTTGAGCTACAAATCACGTAGGGAAAGAAAATCAAAATAAAACTACTAAATATAACTAAACTCAAGATATATTCCTCCTGGATCAAAATTAAAATTTATGTTAACACATCCTCCATTAGATTTACATTTATGTATATAAATCTACCTTTTGAACATGATGGTTAATGGAATAGACTTATTGGTTTTCAACTCCTTTGGCATACTTGCAAGTGAGTTATTTGCAAAAAACATACTTCTAATGAAAACATATTCATACTTTGACTCAATACTCACCTCATATTTATTTTTTATGTTTTAATTCACCTCAAAAATAAATACCTCTTGACTCGTAGGGGTAGCATCAACTTTAGATTCTAGTGGCTCCATGAAATGGTGTATTTAGTCTTGAATGATCTCTTGGTGACTCTCACATTGATCTTTACATAAGAAAAAAACCTAAAAATCACCTTTAATCTACCTTATATGATATATATACCCTTTAAGAATCTCAAACTCATTAAAAATTCCCAAATAATATTTCCACATGTCATCCTAAACCCCTTCATGTTGACTTGAAAAGGCATCTTGCATATGATTATCAGCTTGGCAGTCTATCTTTATCACCTTTATAATAACTTTCATGTGACCATGAGATTCATAGTGGTTACTTGGAAATTCATCAATATTTTTTTCAACTTGGATTTTCTCCTCAAAGGTTATGGGTTTGTCTAGGATCTTAATTCCCATAATGACCTCATAGGATAACTGCCATGTCTAATTCAAATATTCTATTGGATTATTTGAGATAACTACAACCTTATTTGTATCCTTATCATTATTCACATGGAATAAAATAATACTTACATGTTTGAGATGATATTAAATAGATATTGGTTCACTAAGAATCTTCATCTCTTTGACCAAATCATTGGGATGCTTCCACATCTCTTCAACATCTTCTTGACTAGCATCTTGAAGTGACCCATATTGAAAAACATCTTCATATTTCTCTTTAGGATCTATAATACTATCAATATCTTCAAATTCCTTAATTTTATCATGATTTATTTCACTTATACTCTATCAATCTTCGTTTATTTCTCATTTGAAGTTGTTTCAATCCCACTCAAGACCTAATATTTTTAATTTGGGAGATCTTGTATCTCAAGATTAGTTTCAACCTTTTCATTAAGACTCTCAAGGCAAATGCTTCATTGAGATTATTTTAATTCAAAATCACCCAATTATTATTTACAACAATAAATCAAGCCATCATTTTTAATAAAATTATAGAGTTCAAATTATTTTACCTCTTCTTGGCCACTTAAGACATTTTGGAAGATATCCAAATGCATCTCTATTATAACTAGTTGTTCTAATTCATCAATAAGCTCTAAGAACTATTATTCTTAGTCATCCATGATATCATTTAGATAGGAAACTAACTGAGAAACTATTATAACTATTTCATTTGATCTTTTTTCACCTTCAAGAGTGTTCTCTCCTTTAAAGTTTGATGCCACTTCATCAAGATAACCCCTCTCTTCATCTATAAAGAATGATTTGCTCTTCTCTTCACCAATGGGAGTACCAAGGATAAATTTCATCATGGTCACTTGAATATTCCTCATCATGTTAAATTAAATAATTAATCTCTTCACTTATATTCCCATCTATTCTCCATACAACTAGATCTTCTTCCAAATGGTAAATGGTGTGAGGTAATTTTTGTTCATTTGATAAAGTGGGATGAATGGGTTCATGAATTGGCTTGGGTATTAGGTAGGCACTCTTAAATCTTGGGAATTCTCTCTTGTTTTATATGCTTTCTTTGATATAATTCCATGAAGGGAACTTTTTGGGTTCTTGAGGAGAGATGGATGGGGCTGATATAGGCAAAAACTATTCTTTAGCTTTAATTTCATAAACTAGGCATTTTTTATCTTTCCCCCATGACTCTACCACTTTATTCCAACTTGGAACTCTGAACTTATGAGTTTCCTCTTGATGGTGTGTTTTAACTTGAGAATCTTATAAACTTCCTTGTCTTGGCCTCTAATACCTCTTCCATTTTTAGTATAATAACAAGGACTGTAAAACTATGAGGTATATTATTTGCCATCTATGCATAAGCACTCATTTTTACACATGGTAGTTTATTTTTTCCTTTCCCTGAAGAAGTTGCAATATGCTGGAAGACAAAGAGACTCCATTTAGCACCAATCTCAAATAGAAAATTGGAAATTAATAAACTTTTAATAATCTATTTATATGTTATTATTTATTAGAAGAAGAGGTTTTATATTTAGAAGAGATCATTATAGATTTACAAGTTATGGTTACCTATATGGTTTTTGTATTTGTTCCTTATGTATGATTTATTGTGCATATTTATGGTTATTTCCTTTCTAAATTTCTTTGAATGCTCTGACTATAGTTGAAATTACTATTTCCTTTCATTAGCATGATATCGCATGATAAAGATGTACTTTAAATCTTTCTTTTGTTCTTTTCCTTCAAATTTCTTATTAATTTGGCCTACAATTATGAGTTTATCACACAAAAATCCTCATCATTAGCATGTTCTTAAAAAATATTAGGAACCTCTGATAACAATGGTGTGGTGAGCATGGAAATTCTTTAGAATAATATATGCTAACATGGTTATCAGGATACATGGATATAGAAAGATGGATAGATAAGAGACTATATAATTTTGTAGAGGAAGAGTCAAAGATAATTGGTTTTAAAGTTCAAGAGATTATTAAAAAACACATTTATGGTGAATTATATGAAATATTTTGGTGCAAGTTACCAAGGTTATTAGATAATTGGTTATCAAGACTTGAGTATTATTGTTTCTGACCCAGGGAAATAGAAATTATAAATTGGAGTGAAGATAATGTAGACCGATTGTAGAGGCTAGAAACTGATTAGATGCAAACAATAGAACATTGGTTTACTACTAATTTGGATAGATACATAATTGAATTTGAATTACAAGGATATATAGATTTTGAAGTTGCAAAATATTTATTCATCATAGTAATTTGAGAAATGTTTTTACATTAATTATATACTCTTGTGAAAATGTTGGTTATAGAATAGGTTGTGGTGCCTACTCTAGCTGATATAGAGTAGTCACTTGAAACATTATGGGGATGTGTATGAATAGATAGTGAATGAAGAACAAATGAGAAGATAGAGTTTGGACATAAATATAGAATGGAATCTTGAGAGAATAAAATATAGATTCAGAATGAGAACTATGATAACATAATAGATGGAATAAGCATAAAAGTACCCAAGTAGTTGTGAATAGAACTAGGAGTATTAGTAAATTAGAGGAAGAGTGAATAGGAAAGGATGATGAGTGATAAGAAAGGAATAATGAGTGAAAGATGAGAAAAGATGAGATGAAAGATGTGTATGAATGTTTTTAAATACAAGAGAAGGAATAAGAGTGATAAAATAATAATATGTGCAAAGATGAGGATGAGAATAGCATGGAACTAGAATAAATAATAGTTAATTTTAGTTCAAAGCTACAAGAAAGGGTATTTTAGGAAGAAAAAATTAATTATTAAGTGGAGAGATAAAAAAAAGTCAAAGAGAACTCATAGGTTCAAGCCTTGAGAGAATATATTATAGATAAAGATCATTCACTAGAAAGGTGCATGTCCCCCTAGCCCAATATTTTTAATATTATAAGTAGTTTCCTATAAGAGGGTCAAGAAGGCAATAGTTAATAAGAACCATTTTTAGAATAATTTCATAGATGGGGAACATAAATTGAGATATAATTAATTCTCAAAGTTATGAAAGCTATAAGTTTAATCAGGAATAAATAACAAGAAGTAGACAATGCAAGAAATAAAGGTTTGTATCAAGTAAGAATTTCATAGGTATATCCTTCAAGCCCACAAATAGTAATGTAAGGATCATAGCTACCAATTACTATAGTTGTGTATAAAATTCCTAAAATACGAGCTCATAATCTAAATGTGGCTCATTTGAGAGATAGTATGATGGGTCTACAAAACTTTAATAGTATTTGCTCACCTAAAAAATTAAATGGTAGGGAAAAGATGTTACTGATGAATCAATAATGAAGTTTGAATTGATTGGTGCATTGAATGGAAGATATTTATAATTTATGTATCATAGAGATATTAATTAGGCTTCTTAAAAAGACATGAAATAATGGCTTTGCAAAGTTCATAATTAAGAAATACACAAGTCAGACCATCCAAGACCTAAAATGAATCCAATAAAGGCATAGAGAGATAATATGTGACTATGATCACATATTGTTAGGTGTCATAAATAGGGTTGAGTTTGATTTATAGGATAAGGATAAGGATACATGATTCATAGAAGGACTACAAATAAGAATTCAATTTATGATATATCAAACTTAGTTTGATACTAAAGTAGATGCATGAGTTGTTATTAGGGTGGAACAAATTGAAGATTATGGAAAAGCTTCAACATCTAGCTTTAAGATTGATAACAAATTACAAGCCTTCATTAAAATAATGGAATAATATCATGAGGTAGATAAACATAAGTTAGGAATATGGTGCATGGAATGTGGCAAGGAATGACATCACCATAATGATTACCCCAAAGTCAAAATAAAATCTTGTGAGATAGAAAAGTAGTAGGACATGCAACATCATAGTGTCATTTGGATGCAAATAAACCTTTTAAGTAATGTTACCATGCCAAATTTATAAGCCAACCATCCAAGCCAAGGTGCCAAGGAGAGAAGGAGAAAATGGAGCTTCATTGGTAAAGACTTTTTGATACATAAAATAAAGCAAGCCACTTCAATAATCCATTTAGAGATATATGAAAGGTAAAATAATGGTTTATTTTGTGTTCTATTTGTGTCTTCATATGTATTTTCGTTACCTATATTCCCCCTAATGTCTAGGCTAGAGGTTTTAAGTGTTTAGTGTTTTATTTTGATTTTGTTTCATTGGACTAATACTACACTAAACTCCCTTCTACGTATTCCTTGTTCATATGATGGCATGCTTGGTGAGACATCCACCTCATATAATTCTTCCCAAGGCATTTTAGGACATACTCCTAACAATTTTTAAGTCAAAATCCAAACTTGCTAACCAAAAAAGTGAAAATTTAAGGCTCACACACATTCTATAGGAAATCATAATTTCACTCTGAATAGTCACATTTTTCTCTCTTTAATCATGATATTGCAACAATATCATGAATTTATAGTCATGATTTTATCTTTATAGTATAAATTTTGTAATAACTTCTTCAATATTGTTGTAACTATCATGTATTGATTTTATCCATCATGGTTTTCTACTGACTATTCTATGTTGTAGGAAGAATTATGATATTGTACAATATCAAGACTTTACAGTCACAATATTTCCATAAATTTGACTATGTTTCATTAAATGTTGTGATATCACACTAATTATTTTGATATTACCTAACCATCTTAGTTTTTCCACTAACTATTTTGTGGTGTAGGGAGCTTTGTGATATTGCATTGACAGTTGCAGGATTGTCTTGATTTTTGTGATATTTATTTAATATTTGTGATTTTGTGATGATACTCTATTTTATATAAAGTCATATTTTTATGCTAATAGTTGTGATTTTTTATGAAAATTTAAATTATTGCTCTATATTTCTATGGTTTTGCATTGTGTGTAAAAATTTTGAAACCTAAGAGCTAAATTTCAAAAATCATTTTCCCACTTACATTTTGATTCTAAGCATAAGGACCCCCTGACATCTTTTTTAGGACTCAAAGGCCAGGAAAAGACATTTTAAAACACTTTAAGTTTCAAAACTCACATTTAAATTTGGGGTTTTTTAAATCTTTTGGTTACGTTATTTTCATTTTATCTAAAGTTTTCACACAATGCCAAGGGGATAAACTTTATGACATGTTTCATTTAGTTCTATAAATATGAACTTACACTTTAGTTAAATACTCATAAGAGTTTTCATTTATATGTTTGTTGATTGAGTGTTTGTTTTCAAAAATGAGTCTCATATATATGCTCTCCCCCCGTCCCCTTTAGGGAACTCTGGTAATCAACAATGCTTCACTTATTGAATTTTTCACTTTTCCAAAAGCATGGAAGGAAAGTTTCTAAGTCCCTCCCCAAAATATAATATATTTGGGTGACCCCAAAAATGACCCTAAAGTCCTTCCACTTTCTCTATTTCATACATTTTGGCTTGTGGGTGGGAGTTCATCACCTCCCCACAAGTTCTCTAGGGAAGTGTTGACCTAGGAATTTATCTCCTAGCATCACTTCAACCCCAATCCATGATAGGGTCATACAAATTGAGGATGACTTATTGATACACTTACTTGAGTGGTTAAGCAATATTTTTTAGTAGGAAACTACCTAAAAACATGTGATTAACTCAAAATTTTCACTACACTAAGTAATTTCTAGATGTAGTGGTTGTGAAAAGGACAAGACCTTTTAACAACAAGCTAGTTAATGTGGATCTAAATGATGTGTTATATCCTTTTGTTATTCATGCATATGATATCATTTATAAATGAATAAAAATTGATATTTTATACAACCCCACTTGTCATGGACATATTGTTGATGTAGGGCAAGTAGCCTAAAGCTCCACATTGTTATATGAACTCTTAAGAGAAGAGGGGGCCTAAAAACCTTAAATTTTATGCAATTTTATTTTTTGTATTAAGAAACTTAATTTCCTCTTAATATAAATTATATAGATAAATTTTGATAGTACGAAGCCACCTTATCAGTTTTATGATTTAGAACGTTACACTTAGGTGTTTTGTCATTTTTACTTTTTACTTGCATTATCTTATGTCAAAACTATTTATTTGTTATACCATGTCCAAGATGAGTCATGTTTTCACATCACTCCTTTATTTGAAAAAGAATTGTGTCATCTATTTGACATCACACATTTGTCTTGGTCATTTATTAAACTTTTATGTGTGTGTCACTTATTTGAAAGGGGTGTCATTACACTGTCCATTTAATTCCAAGTTTTATACCTTAGAGTCTTAAAATAAACCATTTATCACACCTTTAGAGAAAGATAGCATTTTTAAGCTTCTCAAATTGTTTCCAATACTTGTTTCCTTGTATCTAATTGCAATTTTGAAACCACATGTGCCTTTTTGGTCTAAATGACTAGTACCATCATGCCATTCATTATTATTTATCTTTTTGTCCATTTGAGGGACCTATCCTTTTAAATTGAGTTTGAAATTAGCCTTGAAAAGCTAATATTCAAACATTGATTGGTTTATGCCTATTCCTCATGTAATTTTGGCTTATACATTTACCTTTCACTTTTGAGTTGTGAAACTTAAATTAATTTCTTGCTCAAATTTAAATACTTTTTTTGTGCCTAGATTTTAGGAGTGGTTTATCTTCCATGTTCCTAATGTTCAATGTCTTTTACCAAATTATCAAGTGTGTGTTTAAATTCAAATACCTAGTTTTAGTCAAAGTGTTTCAAATTTTGTTAGATTAAACCTTCTTTCCTTTTATACCTAGTGTGTTTTAAAGTCTATATTTTGTGCATTGTTACCAAAAGACCTAGCAATTTCATGTTTGTTCTTAGACCTAACATTTCCCTTCTATCTTGTTCCAAGTCTAGCTTTTGTGCATTATTCCCAAAATAACTACCATTTCCCTTATGTCTTGTTTCAAAGTCTAGATTTTGTGCCTTGTTCCCAAAAGACCTAATAAGCTTTCCATTTTTATGTTCTTTCAAGTCTAGCTTTTGTTCCTTGTTCTCAAAAGACCTATAAAATATTGTTTTTCTTTTAACCTAGTGTTGTTCCAAGTCTAGCTTTTTCACCTTATTCCCAAAATACCTAGCAATTCTTTTTTATTTTTAAACCTAGTTTTATCAAAGTTTAGCTCTTGTGTCATGTTTCCAAGAGTCCTAGCATCTTGCCTCTTTGTTTGGATCTTGTTATTTTTAGCCTATCTTTATGTCTTGTTTACAAAGACCTAGCAACCTTTTTTGTATTTAAATCTAGATTAAATTTGTTTGAAAAACAATTTACCTAAGTTTGGAATTCAATTTTTATTCATCCACTTGACCATTTGAAATTTTAAATTAGACCATTTTAGACAAAGTTTATCATTAACCATTTTGGATAAATAGCTCCATGCCTAAACCAAGTTTATCATTAACCATTATGGAGAAATTGCTCCATTCCTAGACCAAGATAGACCAAGTTTGGACCATTTGTCTTTTAGACCTTGTTTTTAAGAGTTTGAATAGATCTAAGCCTATATTTTTGAAATGTTAGTAGTCAATTTGGATATGTCTCATTACATTTTTAGTGGAGCCATGTACAATCTAGGTTATGATAACATAGCCATGAATGATAACTTTGTTTAAGACCCATATAGTGATGATGTGGTTTTTGACATGGATCTTAATCCTCTTTAAATTTATTAATATATGGAGAAAATACAAGATACATTATCCCATTATTTGGTTAACATGCCTCCCTATTTATAGAAAGACCAAGAGCAAACTATATAATATCTGGATAGCATACCATTGGTTATAGAATAAGATCAATAATAAACATATTAATTTACTATTCCATTGACATATGATCCTTATTTGTTTGATCATCACTTGATTTAAAATAAGGGTGAGGTTTTAGTTAGATCCATGGAGGTAGGTGCCAAGTTTTTAGCAGGCTCCCCCCATGAAAATTTACCTACTCTAGCTAGAGTGCCTTTAAACATACCTTATAACCAAACCATTGAACATTTCTCTACTATGAATCCTCAAGAACTCATGTTTATTTCATATCAAGACCTAAATATTATTGTCAAAATAAAGGTCCTCGTCGAGGAAAAATTTATATAAATTCAAAAAGCATATCAAACCTATTTGAATCTAATGCATAATTTTAATGCCATGACCATGTCAAACACTCCAATCATAGAGCTATCTCCTTCAATAGGATTATTAATAAAGTTGATAGGTCAAGATAATTTGGTTATAGACCCATTTATGTAAAGTACTTCAATCAGTGGCATGTAAAATATACCATCTATTGAAGAGCTAACTATTACTTCTACATAGAACAATGTGCCAAACATAGTGGAGAACACACAAGTATCTTCCAATCCAAGCCAAATTAGTTTAAATACATCAATAAATAGTGTTCAAAAAGTTACTTTAGTTAATACCATGAGTGGTTCACAATAGTAGGGGGTAGGAACTTCTACTTCCCAACCATAAAAAGTTACCTCTAATCCTCAACCAGTTGCTTTGTTAAGCATGTAACCATAGGGATTAAGTAATCAAGTGCCAACTAATGATTTGCCTCTATGTCAAGTGACAAATACTATTCAACCTCAATAGGTGATGACTAATATTCTACAAAAACAAGCACAATCTAATATAATATCATAATAAAGTCAGAACACTATGCCATCTCAATAGGGGGCAATAATTGTTCCACCTCAATAGGTAGCAATGAGTGTACCTCAATAGTTGAAAACCAACATACCTTTATAATCATAAATGTTTTATAATAAAAAATGTGTCTATTGGTCAAAAATAAATTTCAAACACCAAAAAAAACTCTAGTTCATAATAGGTATTTGTGAAACAAAAAGGTATCATTGTCCAACAAATACCTATTAGGTAGAAATTTCCTTTTGCTTAGCATGTGCCATAAATCTAATGACAGGCCCTTAGTCTAAAACAAGTTCCCCTTATTTAAACACATTTGACTAGTTGGTAGCAAGTCCTTACTCAATCTTAGAAAGCACATTACTTTACCTCGAGCCATATCCTTCCATCATAGCCATAATTCCCTCAAAATTAGGGTTATACACTGAATCCAAACCATAATATAGTGCAACAATGCATACAATTTTAAAAACCACATCTAGATCCATGAATGCATATTCTTGGTCAGTTAACTCATCAAACTGTCATTCCACAACAAACCATTCTTCCATTATACTCTAGGTTAAGGTAAACCACCATTGAACTACTAGCCTCCACCTTGGTCAAATATACCATCTAGTTTCTTGGCATAAGTACTGAAAAAAATGAATAATGTGATTGTTTCTATTCAATAAAGGAAGCAAACCAAGAATTTCAAGTTATATGACATGTGTTCATACCTATTCAACATGGAGTATCTACAAATACCATTTCCTCTAAAATATAAATCACTAAAATTTGATAAATACAAGGGTACATGAGACCTTAAGGCCCATTTGATAGAGTTATTTATTACATTCCAACTAGTGGCTTAAAATTGCATTTACCTATTCCTTTTGTTTCCTTGAATTCTATTAGGACAGGATTTGGTGTGGTTCCTCAAATTACCAAATAATTTTATGTATAATTTTGATGACCTCTCAGACAAATTTGTGCAACATTTCTCTTATAATCTTGAACATGATATTTCATTGGTAGATTTAACTTAGTAAAAAAATAAATTCATTGAAATATTTGTAAGATATCTCTATATATGGATATTATTTTCTAATCACTTCACCCTAGACAAACAATTAGCCACTATGTTTACTAAAAAGTTGCATAATGAGATATCCTATCATCTAGAGCTTTAGTGAGCATGTACTTTCAAAGAGATCATCAAAAAAAGGTTTACTGATTGAAAATTACCTTATTAAAAAAGGTATTATCAATGTCACCTCTTCAAATCAAAATCAAAAACAAAACTAAAGAACAAGCCAAAATTAAAACCATAACCAAGTCCAAGCATAAACATCAGCACTAGCCTAAGCTAGTAATTATGAGAAATCCAAGTAATATAACCATAATAAGAATGTTTTTTTAAATGGAGTAACTAATTTGTTCCATGTTCAAATGGTGTAAACAACATCTACTCATCCTATACCATAAATGTAATTTACTCCTCATTATCAACCCATTTAGCAAGCGTAACCTTCACAGTAGCCTAGAAAATCTTCATAAATGCAACAACCACCACCTTTTAAAATCCCTTCTCCATGAATAAAACCCACTTCTCAATTCTTAAATGACCTTGGTGAACCTATAAAAATAATGTTTCATAAGCTAGCCATAGCTAATATGATTAGTTGGCCAATTCTAAAGCATTATCTTGAGGGTATTCCATATCCAAACTAGTATAGAGATAATGAGTTATGTGAATACCATCATATTCATGGATATAATCTATGATTGTGTGTGAAAATAAAACAGCTCATTAAAAATATTTTGGAAAATGGGGAGATTTCATTTGATAATAGACCATCTACGTCCAATCAAAACTTTTGTATCTATCAAAACCCTTTTTGTTAGAGGTACAATCCACTGAGAGGGGGGGTGAATCAATGGTGGAAAACAATCCAATTTAATTTCCAAACCCTTGAAAATTCATAAGCATTCAATACAAACATTCATGAAGCATACAGATCATTCATAGCATTAAATAATGAACATAATGCAAGATCACATACACAACGTAAGATCTACATGGGAAACCCTCTCAAAGAATAAAACCCATCGTCAAACCTAAAAACACATGGACTAATATCCTATAAGATGATCATAAATAAGAGACTAATCAATTCCTTCTAATTAGGAACCTTTAGTCAAGTCCCTCTAACCTACCACCTTGATCAAGTCCTTCTGATCAAATGTCTTTAGTGAAACCTTATTTCACAAGGAACAACTAACCCTAAGGAAGATCAAGTCCTTTAGACCCTCCTTGGAAAGAACACTTCCACCTTAGAACTAATGTCATCAACACCTGATGATAGACCTCTTGATTATCTATCAAATACACAAACTCTCTCTTTCTCAAACAAGCCTCTCACATAGGCATGTCACAACCTCTTTCCTTATTCACTCAAACTATCCTCATCTGCACACTCAGACCTATTTGCATATCCACAAACTTCAAAATCATTATCTTTACATTAAGAACATGACCTGTAAGTCATATACATATTCAACCAACTATTTTGTTCAATAACTCAACCAATAGGCACACTACCTATCCTTCCCTTCCTAACTCTCACCAATCTTCCACTCAAAGTCTCTCACTTACAAGTCTAGAACCCAACACCTTTTATTTCACTATAAATAGAGAAATCATGAACTATCAAGTCCACAATAATAATTTTTGGCCACAATACATGACCTCACCCTTAAGTCATCTCACATAAGTCACTCTTAAGTATCTCTACCTTTTAATAAGGCCCTTGTAGCTCTTATAGGTCTCATGGAGACCTATTCACCCATTAAACACACTATCAAATAAAACAAGAATACAAGACCACTTTAAAATACATGGGTCCACTCCTTATGTCCCCTTCAACATCTTTCAAATGATCATAGTCATCTTAGCTCACCTTTTCATATTCTCAAATAACTCAAACAAAGACCTTATACATAGGAATACCATTATCAAACATATAGTCAACTTCTTAAGCATTGTTCATAATCAAGATAGATTGATCACACCTCCAAAATACTCATAGATCATCCTCATGGAGTCTACAACACTTCCTAAAATCCAATTTAGCATGAAACATTGAAATAACATCAAAATGAGCTCAAAAACCCTTCTCATGTCATTTGTAGAATAAGCACAAACACACAATAACCTTTTAACATTAATATCTTTGATTGTACACACTTTCAGATCTTCAAATCCATATATCTAGATGTGCCTTGGAGTTATTTATCACATTGATTTTTATAATACTAGAAAATTTAACTTCTATCAAAAGATATAGATAAAAAATGAGACACTAATTTTTCCTTGTGTTAAATTCAAATATTTGAATAAAAATGATCACAGTTAACCTTCAAACATAATGCTTACATCTCATGTACTCTCAACTTAGATTGAATAAGTACCATTGATCTCTTATAATCTTTAACTCATATTTGCCAATGACTATACATTAAACCTTAGTCACATTGACCTCATCTCATGTAATCTTATAATGTTGAATCCATAAGATCCTTTAATCTCTATAGATCAACCACGTCTTTAATGATCAATGCTCATTAATTGATCAATTTATATGAACACCCACTCACCATTAGATCCTTATCCTATACCTTTACTCAATAATTAAATTTTATGTACCTATCCTCATCTTTTTTCTTCTTCGTTTCTTGGAGAAACACACACCGTTGATCTTGATTGAGCTTTAACTCTTTCAAAATTGACTATGGGGACCCTTTCAATATGCCTAAGTAGTCATTTTTTAACCTTAGAAACTTCTTATGCACTTTGACGTAGGATTTCAAATTTGGACCAGATGATCTCCTCACATAGTCAAATATAGCCATGTGACACACTACTCTTAGAATCCTCAAGTGTGTGAGATATAATGCCATTAAAATTCCTTTTGAAAAACTTTTGTCATAGATCTAATTATGTCAAAACCTACCTAAGAGGCCAACTTTGAGCATGCATAACTTCTATTGTGATTTAGCGCATGATCTCAAAATTAGTGTAAAACATCTATTCTCAAAACTAAACAAACCCATATGATTAGTTTCTCTTGAAACCTTTATACATGAAATATATAACACCATCAAAATTTTCACTTGGTTCTTCTTGCCACAATGCGAAATTGGCTATGGAAAAGCATAGTCAAATTTCCTAGGATTCTAACTTTGCATAAGCATATCTTTTGATGCACTTCATCACATGAATTGAAATTACTGTAAATAAACTACGTCCAAAACTGAAAAAACCCATATAATCTAATCTTATAATGTACACATATGTGATATATTCCATCATCAATCTTCTTACATGGCTCTTTCTAGCCATATTGCAAATTTTGTTATGGGAAAATAATGAAATCCGACTGAGAATCCAATTTTTCACCCTCATTTCTTTGACCATGATTCAATGTATGATTTAAGATTTAGTGCATAAAAACTAGGTAAAATTTTGATCACAACCATATTACCAATTCCCCTTGACTCATTCCTATCTGGTAATGGTGATGTCATCAAACTACCAACTCAAATTTTCTACCACTGGACCCAAAGTGTCTAAATGAAAACTGTAGACTACAAGATGAATTCCACTTATGCATACAATCTCTCAAAGTATATATATCATCTTAGGGACCTATTTCAAGTGTTCTAACCACCATACTTATCCTTGAACATCTCTAAACATGCCAAAATTGAAGATCAACTAAGCCAACATAAAGCACACTAGAACAAGTACTTTACACTTTGTCATTATTACCTAGGATAACAAATCATTTCATCTAATCACCAAGATACCTCCATGTCATCACCATGACATAACTAAAAACTATCCAACAATCTCCCCCTTTGTCATTGATGTCAACAAACATCATATATGGTAATATACAACTCGCCTTCTCTCTCTTCAAGCACTCCCTCAATAGGAACTTTCTCCCCCTTTCAAAAAATGACAAAGTGGGCATCAAGTGATCCTAAGGACATAAAAATACTATAAAATAGGAAATTACCATCTTATAAATATGATTCAAACTCCCCTTTACCTTGATCCTACTTCAGCTTGCCTTGTCAACATCCTTTTGCTCCAATCCAACACTCTCTTCAATCAAGCACTGTAACAAATGAAAAAAGAACACACAAAAACACTAATAATTGATGGATCTTACCAAGAAACATCTGGAAGTGACTCCCCCTAAGATTTTTGAGTTATTTCACCATTTGATCATCTTTAAATCTCCACACACCATGAAGAACCACCACACAGGCTTACCAGCCTTCTCTCTTAAGATAATTCCATGACCACCAATAAAGCATCATACCATTCATCAATTAGGAAAAAATTTCTAAACCAACTGAAAACTCACCTTGAAACATTCATGATTTTCTCTTTTTGAGAAAGTAAATAAAAGCACTCTTCTTCACACTAGGCCTGTTTAGTCATCTTATAGCACTACCTAAATCATGTAAATCACACAACTTTTAGTAAACACACATTCCAAACCTAAAACTTCATATTTGGAGAACTCTCATACTCCCCCTCAATCACCCAAATTTTCATCACTAAGATCATCCTCTACAACATAATTCATTCACAAACTTACTAGCTAATTAAGCCTTCAACATGACAAAAACTTGAATAAATTTAGAACCAAAAACCTTAAAATCTATGTGAAACTTGATTTTACAACCCATTTGGCCCATTCAACATATTAATAATCCTTAGACCTCAAATCATAAGGTAGACCACTTTTCTAGTAAAACCCAAAACCCTAGAATCTCAAAACAAATAAAGTCAACATAACACCTTCCAGTCAATGTCCACCTCTAAAAATTTTTGTACACCTATAGAAAACCATTACACTATGTTAGAACAATTTTGATCTTCTACACCAATTGGAACCTTGACTTCCTATAACCCATTTAAGGACTAGTAAGCTCTTAAGCACAAACTAGGAAACCCGAGATCAAATAAAAATCTTTAATTTGACTTCAACATACCTTTAGATTCATAAAACCACTTGAAGAATGCTATAATAAGGTCAACATACCTTTCTATGCAAAAATATTACCTTGGGAAATCACTAATCCTCATTTACCATCTAGGAACCTTTAATCTAACCCTCAAATTGTTCTAACTAAAAAACACCACAGCAACACTTGTTTCTCCACTTGAAAGGATTCTTAAGAAACATAGATAGAGACACCCTCTATACCTCAATACTTTAAAAAAAATAAAACTCCTTATATTCCTCTTCCTCCTTGCTTATATGATACTTATAGTTCTTCTTCTTCTTTGGAATTAGAGAAACAACTTCCTCAACTACTACAACATTCTCCTTTTTTTTTAAGATTAGATTATTAATACATGAAGACAACATATATTCATGGCATACCTTTTCATCTAAATAATATTATTTTTATCTTGGATCCTCATCACTAGGCACTTGTTAAACAACAATAAGATGTTCACTTAGATCCATACATACCTCAGAACTAACTTAAACTAGCACTTTGGTATTCTCTTTGAGCCTAGTCTCTTCATTCTCAACATTAGCAGACAATGAGACATATTGGGACTCTTCAACTTTCAAATAATTATCCATTATATAAAATAGATTACTTGGACCTTCAATCTCATCATGACTCATACTTACCACCTATTAGCTTGTCTTCTTCCTTGCATTCTTGGAGCCTGATTGAACCTTTTCTAAATTTGAGGCCTTTGCTTACAGAACCTAGCAATATGACCTCTCTGTTCACAATTAAATCACACTATACTTTTTATAAAAATATTATTCTACCTTACTATATATGGACAAAATCTTGTAATGTGTCCTAGTTCATAACAACTATAGCACTCAATATCTCTTGAAGAAAATTTAGTTTATCTTACCTTAAATGGACAATTTTTTGAAAAGTGTCCCACATCATGATAGTTGAGAGACTCAACCTTGATTAAACCTTTTGAATAATTAACCCCATCATATTTCCACACAAATTCATTCTTAACTTATCTTCTATATTCTTTACCTTTATGCCCTAGCTGATTACAAGTATAGCAGTAACCATTGAAATTTGCATACCTCATAGCATTTCACTATTTGATCTATTTTATATTCATTCTACCAGCACCTTCATTCCTTGTTTGATGAATTTTCTTCAAAGTATGATTTTTCTTATTCACATTAGTCTTCATCTTATCTTGAGTTTTAATCTCTGGTTTTTCTTTGTATCCAATACCAATCTTATCACTTGCATGCTTTTGATCATTTAAAATGTTATCTTGATCACTTGATATTTTTTAAAATCTCAAAAATGACATTACCTTACTAGATACCTTCTCTAACTCAAATTTTAATGACTCATTTTTAATTACATGCCTTGCACATTCATCTTCTTTTTTTTTTAGGCTTGAAGATAGAATTTCCAATTGACAACTGAGATGCTTGACCATATCTTCATGCTCCTTGGCATATTCATCCATATTTCCTCAAACACATATAATTGTTCCTCAAATTCCTTGGGTTTATATTTTATCTTCTTATTGATCTTCTTTCCAAACTGTAGTTCTTTATGAGCATTTGTCAATGCAATCTCATAGTCCACCTCATCTTCTTCATCATCTAAATCACTCCAAGTAGACCCCTTCTAATGTGAGCACCTTCCTTCCTCATCTATGGATAGAGCATCATCTTTAGTAGAACCATCATCTTCATAATCATATTCTGAGTCACTATATTCACTCTCATTTGATGAGCTATAATCTTCTTTGGTGTATAGACTCTTCTTGTCCTTGAATTACTTCTTCTTGTTATAAAACCTTCTAAATCCCTTTTTGATTTTATCAGACCTAAAAGATATCTTTCCATCATCATGACCTTTATCATGCTCTTCATCATCATCCTTCTTATACTTATGAGGGCACTTATTAGCAAAATGTCTTATCTCACCATAATAGAAGCATTTTAGGAGTAGCTTACCTTTATACTTTCTTGAACCTATTCTCAATTTCTTTGAAACCAAAGAAAATAGTTTATCCTCATCTATATTAGTAATGTTATCCTCCTTTAGTTTATTAACTATAAAATTCTTCTTTGTATAGATTTCAGTCTTGAAAGTTGATTCCTTCTTTGGAGGTATATCATCATTATTCCTCATCTTATATGTAATAAGGGTGTCATGCAATTGATCCATATTCAACTGAGTAAGATCATGAATCTCTTCAATATAAGATTTTTTTAAATAAAACTTGGGGTATAGACACCTTAATACCTTTTGAATAATATGAGTCTCTTCAAGATTCTCTCCAAGACCTCTGATGATGTTCAAAATCTCATCAACTCTCTATAGAAAAGATTCCATAGTATCTTCTTCATTCATCTTGATACTTTCAAATTTCCATATATGAGTTTGCAACTTATCAACCTTAACCTTTGAATCTCCTTCAAATATAGTCTTTAATTTATCCCATATTTCCTTCGTAGATGTATAGCGAATTAATCTGGTGAACTCAGTCTCTATAAGACCACAAGTGATAGAATTCATTTCCCTAGAATTGTTCTCAAATAGCTTATTGTCTATAATACTAAATAGAGGAATAGCAGGAGCAACATAACCATCCAAAATATATTACCACACATAAAAACATAGGTACATAATATATGTCTTCATCCTAGCACTTAAAAATGCATAATTGGATCCATTGAACATCAGTGATTACTTAGTAGAGAAACCACCTTGCACATTTTGGCTAGCCATTATACCTTGGACCACCTTCAAGTTGTCAAGATTTTACCAAAGGACCTCACTCTGATACCAATTATTAGAGGTAAAATAAATTTAAATGGGGGTGAATCAAAGGTGGAGAATGATCTAATTAAATTTCCAAAAAATCATAAATACTTAATCAATCAATACAAACATCATGAAGCATACAGATCATTCATAGAAATGAACAATGAACATAATACAAGATCACATACACAACACAAGATTTATGTTGAAAAACCTCTTGGGTAATAAAACCCACTCTCAATCCTAAAACCACATGGAATACTATCCTATAAGATGATCAAAAATAAGAGATTGATCAAGTCCTTCTGACTTACAACCTTGATCAAGTCCTTTTGATCAAAGGTTTTTAGTGAAACCCTATTTCACAAGGAAAAACTTCCCCTAAGGAATATCGAGTACTTTAGACCCTCCTTGGAAAGAACACTTCCACATTAGAACTAATGTCTTTCACACCTAATGATAGACCCCTTGATTATCTATCAACTACACAAACTCTATCTCTTTCTCAAATAAGCCTCTCACATAGGCATGTCACAAACTCTTTCTTTCTTCACTCAAATTGTCCTCATCTGCACACTTAAACCTCTTTGCATATATAGAAATTAAAATAGCACTATGTTGACTTTATGAACATTACCTATAGGTCATGCATAGATTCAACCAACTATTTTTTTCATTAACTCAACCAATGGGCACACCACCTATCCTTCCCTTCCCAACTCTCACCAATCTTCCACACAAAGTCTCTCACTTACAAGTCTAAAACCCAAGACCTTTGGTTTCACTATAAATGGAGAAATCATAAATTATAAATTTCAAAATAATCCTTTTTATCTATAATACATGCCTTCACCCTTAAGTAATCTCACATAGGTTAGTTTTAAGCAGCTACAAACTTTTAATAAGGCCCTTGTAGCTCTTACAGATCTTATGGAGACCTATGCACCCATTAAGCACACTATCAATATATATATATATATAATCCCAATTTAAAATACATTGGTCCACTCCTTATGTCCCCTTAGACATCCTTAAATGATCATAATCATCTTAGTTCACCTCTATGTATGCTCAAATAAAGACCTTATACATAAGAACACCATTATCAAACATACAATCAACTTCTTAAGCATTGTTTATACTTAAGATAGATTTATCACACCTCCAAAATACTCACAGAGCATCTTAATTGAGTTTTCAACACTTATTAAAATCTAATTCACTATGAAACATTGAAATAACATCAAAATGAGCTCAAAAAACCTTCTCATGTCATTTGCAGAATAAGCACAAACATAGTCAACTTTGAACATTAATATATTTGACTATACACACTTCCAAATATTCAAATCCATATATCCATATGTGTATTGGATTTTTTATCACTTTAATTTTTATATCAATAGAAAATTTTACTTTCATCAAAATATATGGCTCAAAAACTAGACACTAGTTTTTCCCTATGTTAAATTCAAATATTTGAATATAAAAGGCACAGTTGACCTTCAAACACAATTCTCACATCTCATGTCCTCTCAAATCAGATCATAAATGTACCATCAATCTCTTTTTATCTTTAACTCATAAGCACTAATGATCAGATGCTAAACCTTAGTCATGTTGACCTCATCTCGTGCAATCTTGTAATGTTGACTCCACGCACTCCATCAATCTCTATGGATCAACTAGGTCTTTAATGATCAATTTTCACCATTTGATCAATCTATGCAAACACCCACTTTGCATTAGATCCATATCATGTACCTTTTATAATTCATTAAACATCATGCACCTATATTCATCTCACTGCTTTCTAGCTTCTTGGAGCAATGTGCACCATTGATCTTTCTCGAGCTTTAACTCTTTAAAAATTGACTATGGGGATCCTTTCAATATGCTTGAGTAACCATTTTTTTAATTTAATAACTTCTTATGCATTTTGATGCAGGATCTCAAATTTATACCAAATGATCTCCTCACATAGGATAATCTAACCATGTGACAAACTAATCTTCAAATCCTTGTGCATGTGAGATATAATACCATTAAAATACCTTCTAAAAAACTTTTTTCATAGATCCAATTATGTCAAAACCTACTTGAGAGGACAACATTGAGCTCGCATAACTTTTTCTGTACTTTAGCACATGATCTCAAAATTAGTGTAAAATAGCTATGATCAAAACTAAACAAACCCATATGATCAGTTTCTCTTGACACCTTCACATGTGTAAGATATAACACCATAAAAATTATCACTCATTTCTTCTTTCCATAATGCAAAATTGGCTATGGAAAAACACAATCCAACTTCCTGGGAGTCCAACTTTGCATAAGCATATCTTTTGATGCACTTCATCACATGACCTAAAAATTAGAATAAATAAACTAGGTCCAAAATTAAATAAACCCATATGATCACCTTATCCTAAAATATCCACATATGTAGGATATTTCATCATCAAACTACTTACTTAAATTTTTCTATCCATATTGAAAATTTAGTAAAGTATGGGAATAATGAAATCTAATTGAGAAGCCAACATTGTACCCTCATATCTTTGACCACTCTTCAATACATGACTTAATATTTCATGCATAACAACTAGTAAAAATGTGATCATAACCATATGACCAATTCCCCTTGACTCATTCCCACATGGAAATGGTGACATCATCAAACTGCCTACTCAAATTTTCTACCACTAGACCTAAAGTATCTAGATGAAAACTACCGACTACCAGATGAATTCCACTTATGCATACAATATCTCAAATCATAGATAACATCTTAGGTACCTATATCACATACTTCAACCACCATACTTATCTTTGAACATCTCTAAACATGCCAAAATTGTAGATCAACCAAGCCAACATAAAGCACACTAAAACAAGCACTTTGCACACTTTGTCATTGTTACCTAGGCTAACAAAGCACTTCATCCACTCACTAGGACACATCCATTACATCACCATTACATCATTGATAAATCTCCAACACTTTTTTTCAACATAATAATAACATTCGATATCAACAATAATGAATGCCATAATAATATAATAACAACAAGGTTAACCAAATGGGGGGAACCAAGGCCAAAATGATTCCAACAACCAAAAAACTTACCACATAGTTGGACATGACTAAACCAAGGTTTTAGGTCATATTTTAAGAGGTCATGTTTTAAACATTAGAATTAATCTTAGACCAAATGCTAATAGACTAGGGCCATTTCTAATTAATTCTAATCAACCCACCTATGCCAGTAATCCTTCCTTGACCTAGGACTAAGAAAAACACAAAAACACTAAGGATTACTAGACCTTTTACTGATAATTTATCATTGCCTTATAACCACAACCAAGTGCATCGACAATCAAGACTTATCCTATCTAGCCCATCTCTATCATTATTTTATAGAAACACTAGTCCCGTATCCAATCCTAATTATGAAATCATAACTTGTTAGTCTAATATTACCATCCCAGGCCCATAAATCCCTACCAAAGAACTAATCCAACCCATTGTCATGGCTAGGAATAAGCCATATACCACTGTTAAGGAAAATTTATATGGCATTGTGGAACAACTTTAAAAGACACCCATAAAAATCTTCACTATAAATTTATTGCATACATCTAATATATATAAGAACATCTTAACAAAACTCCTAGGCCAATCCATAGTTCTCAATAAAATAACCCCATACAAATTCCAAGATTTGGTTGGAGATATAGCCCCAAGATAATAGTTTACCTTTGACCAAAGTGATATGGTATCCCTTAGCCCTCTCCATAACAATCCCATATACATTGAATTTTTCATAGCACAACACAAAGTCAAATGTGTTGTCATACACAATCATATAATTTGTTCTTGGGTAGACCTTGGATACACAAAATTTGTGTAACCCTTCAACATTGCACCAGTATCTCAATCTCTCACACTTAGGCATGGAGGTCACTATCAATAGATATGTTCATCCCTATAAAAATTACAAACATTTGGAAGTGGAGTATGAAAGTTACAAATATTTCTTTGGCCTAGATCTAGTCCCCAAAAATGAAAAAGATAATAAATACTTGTCAAATTTCTAAAGGCCAATTTTGTTGACCTAGATAGCCTTGACTAATCTTCTCATATGCCTCCTCTTCAAATGTCTAATCATTTTACCATCTCAGCCAATGGCCTAAGAGAGTATTTGACCCATGAGACATTTCACATTACTAAGATTCCATAGAACCCCAAGTCGTATGGAAGATTAAATATAAACCACCTTACATTGAATGGAAACAAAAAGGAAAAGTCAAAATTCATAATCCATCTCTTGTTATTTTCACACTAGCCACTAGCCAAGAAGAGGACCCACATGATAATGATGAATCCTAGCTATATAATGATAAATTGGATGATTTCTACAAAAATGAAAAATATCCCATACCTAACAAGTTCATGGAGAACCAAGCTTATGAAGGAGGAGGCCTTAGGCCAAATCAATAGGAAAATCTTGAGCCAATTTTCATAACTCAATACAAAGGAACTTATGGTCTCATATTTAAACTACTTTAGGGTGGCCCTACATATCTCATTCATGTTTCAACACCAATGTTTAGTAAGGATGATGATAATAATAAAGCAAATTTTGATCACAACATTTATGAATACCTTTTTGATGCCAACCTATTTGACCCACATACCATTTGTACTCTTACCCTAACTATTTGATGAAACCCACCTCCTTTATATCACCCTCAACTTATAACTTGGGACCAATAAGAATCCATAGTTCTTGTAGATGAGTTTGAGAATGATGAATCCTTTTGCAAATTTTTAGGCCTAAGAGACAATGTTCCATTGGAAAACCACAAATAAGGGTTCTCTATCAAATAGGATCTTGCATCCTATTTTGGAGAATGGGTAAACTCCCTTAGCCAAAGAAAAAAAATAAAACACTAAGTTCCCAAAGTTAAATCCTCTTTGAGGCAATTTTGGACTTGGGTAAAAGTAAATAAAAAGACCAATATTTTGGTGAAAACCTATTTCAGGTGCCATTAGACAGGGATGTTCACCTTTCCTTAAATCAAGCTCTAGAGACCACCAATGATGAACTTGCTTTTAGGTTTGAGTTTAGTTCAATAAATCAACATACCTTTGATTGAATTTCCTTAGATATTCCTATAGTGTTTGTGACATGGCCATCCCTACCATTGGGAGATTTAGATTTGTCTTATTTAGGAGAGCTTGAATAAATAGTCCAACCATAGGACTTTGTAGTTACAGGCCAATTCAAATCATTCCCAATCATTCTAGAAGATGGTTTAACTCTCCTAATAGAATATACTATGAAATTCAACATCAAGACTCTAGATGACTTGAAATGGATAAAATTAGGTACTTCCCTCACTAAAGAGGAACATGAAATCTTTATATTTCTTTTGATGGAATTTGTTGAGATCTTTACTTGGGCCTATTCAGACATGCTAGATTTGGACCCCATATTGGTTGTACACCACCTTATTGTACATCTTGATTCCAAACTTGTGAAGCAAAAATTTCACAAGATGCATCTTCATATTTTTTTATTAGTAAATAAAGAGTTGTAAAAACTCTTAGAAGTGAGATGCATCTGACTAATTGACTATTTAGAGTGGATTTCAAATGTTGTGTCTGTCAATAAGAAGCTAGAAGGAAATAGAATCTACATTGATTTCAATATATAAACAAGGCTTGCCCTAAGGATGAATTTTCTCTACCAAAAATTGACATGATTTTTGAATCCATAATGGGGCATGAAATTATTTCACTTATGGGTGGATTTTTAGGAGACAACCAGATTAGAATAACACTCGAAGGCCAACATAAGATAACATTCACCACACAATGGGGAATGTTTTGTTATCAAGTTATGTTATGTGGTCTCAATAATGTTGAGGCTACATACCAAAGATCCATGATTGTCATATTTCATGATATGATGCATGACATTATTGAAGACTATGTTGATGACATATTGGGTAAATCATAGACCCATGCTAATCATCTAACCACACTATAAAGGATATTTGAGAGGCTTCATGAATACAAGGTTAGACTCAATTCTAAGAAGTGCATTATTGGTTTTACTTCATGAAAATTATTAGGATTCATCTTGTCTCATCGAGGAATTGAAGTTGATTCTACCAAAGTGAAAGCCATTACCAAGATGCCTCCACCTTCCAATTTTATATAACTCCATAGTTTTTAGGGTAAAATTCAATCTATCAGGTGATTCATCTCATAATTAGTCGATAAATGCCATCCATTTGCACACTTATTGAATAAGGGTGTCACATTTCATTGGGATGAAGACTATCAGAAAGTATTCCACTACCTAAAGGAATATTTTGCCAATCCACCTATTTTTATGCCTCCAATGTTAGGAAAGCCATTTCTACTATACCTATTTGCCACTGACAAAGCCCTTGAGGGAACTTCTATCTCATCATGATGATAATAGAAAATAACATGTTGTGTACTATTTAAGCCTTACACTAGTCATGTATGAACATAATTATATGCCAATAGAAAAATCTTGTCTAGTTATGGTCTTTGTAGCCTAGAAGCTATGGCATTACATTCTTAACACTAAGACAATAATTATTTCCAAAGTAGATTTTCTCAAGTATCTATTGTCCAAGACAACTTTACAGGTCCACATGGCTAAATAGATCATTGTTCTAAATGAATTAAAAATAGAATATGTTAATAAAAAAGCCATAAAGGGACAAGTACTTACAGATTAACTTACCAAAGCTGCCCTTATAGCTATTGAACCCCTCACTTTTCAATTCCTATATGAGTCCATCATGACCATCATTGAAACACCTCCTGAGGAGTAGCATTGGAATATTTATTTTGATGGGTCATTTACATCACATAGATCAGGGGTAGTCCTATTATTTATTACACCATAGGGGGACCTTATCCCTAAATCATTCCATATCATCTTTCCTTGTACTAATAACATGTCCAAATATGAATCACTTTTTTTAGGGCTTTGTCAGGTAGTACAATAGAATATTGAGCATCTCAAGGTTTATGGTGATTCTTAGTTAATCATCAATCAAGTTACATACCACTTTTAGACTAAAGATGATAATCTAGTGCCATACAAGGCTATGGTAGATGTTCCCAAATAATAAATTACCAGCATATAATTTCAACACATACTAATGGCTAATTTCAGGATAGTAGATTCCATGGTCACCATTAGCTCTTTGATCTCTCACACAAACAAGGTAAAATAATATCAATTCCTCATTCAAAATCTTATAGTTCCTTCTTTTGAACCTTAGACTATGATATTATTGGTCCCCACTCTATATGGTATTCAAACTTATTTAACTACCTTCATGACCATATCATGCCAGCCAACCTATCATGTTAACAACTAAGGCCTTTACACACCAAGCCTCACATTATACTTTACTTGGCCTAACCCTTTATCACCACAATTTTGATGGAACTCTACTTCATTATTTAAATTTGGTAGAAGAAAAATTAGAATAATGGGAAGTTCATGAAGGAGTATGTGGATCCCACACTAGTGGTTCTATCCTAGCCAAAAAAATCTAATGTATAGGTTACTATTGGCCAATTATGGAGGTAGATGCATTTGTTTATGTTAAAAATTGTGATAAATGTCAAAGGCATGCCAGTCTAATTCATGATCTAGCCAAACATTCAAATCAATGATTATACCATGGTCATTTTTAACATAGGGACTCGATCTCATTAGGAATATTAACTCAACCTCATTTGATGGCCATAAACACATCCTTACCACTACCAAATATTTCACTAAGTGGGTTAAATCTATACCCCTCACTTACATGACTAGAAAACAAATTTCCATGTTCATCTTCAACCAACTCATTTGATGCTATGGTATCCCATCCAACACTATATATGATAATGAAATACATTTAAGAACAAAGATGTCAAAACCCTTTATGACAAGTATAATATCACTCAACATTTTTCTACCACATATTACCCACAAGGCAAAGGCCAAGTAGAGGCATCCAATAAAACCATTGTCAACATCCTTAAAAATATTATCAATTATGTTTTCTATGATTGGGACCTCTAAATCTTATGCACCCTCTAGTCATATTTCACTAATTATTGTACCCAAATAGGAGCCACTCTATATTCCCTAGTTTATGGTACTAAATCCATTCTTCCCCTTTTATGTCGAGCTACCTTCTCTATGTATCTCATTGAAACGTGCCCTAGATGATGAATATTATATATTATCTCACCTAGAAGAGCTAAAGTTACTTGATGAAAAATGCATAGTTGATGTCAATAGCCTTCAATCATACCAAAATAGAATTTTTGGCCACTATAATTGGTGGGTCAAACATAGAGAGTTTGAGCTTGGTGATCTTGTTCTCAAAGAAAACCAAAAGAACACTAGGGTTGAGAAGAAGAATATGTGAAAGTTTAAACCCAATTGGAGAGGCTAATATGTCATTATTGAAAATTATGGCTCTATATCATACAAGCTCATTGCACTAGATGGATATGAACTTGATGAGTCAATGACCATCATACACCTCAAGTATTATTTCACTTGAAATACCTATAGTATCATCTATGAGGCATGTTTATATTCTACCATATTCTCATCTTCTTTGTACTATATCATATACCACTCTACCATACCTTCCGTATCGACCAAAGTTAGTTTTACCCTCCCAATCCACCCCTTTTACTTAGGTCCCATTCCATTAGTTCTTTAGCCACCATTAGCAAGGATATTTAGATCAAGTTTTAGTAGTTGATTTAGTATTATATAAAAATGCATTATTTTGGACCAAAATGACAATGGTTTGGTAGTTTCATCCTTCATTTTTTATTCATTTCATTATGAGTGTTCCTAATTATAACCACCTTTAGGAAAATTAGTGTCCCACTCTATGTTACTAATTATAACCTATTTTGGGAAAATTAGTATCATTGCCCTATGCCATTTAATTATAATTATAATTTCCTATGGTAAAATTATGAACAACACCTTTATCATGCATTATTGTATCGCCTTGCCATTCCTATTGCTATACTATGTCATTTGTCTAATTCACCAACTTATTGCTACTTAGTCAGAATCCTCCATTATAAGGTAAAACTATAGTGAATTGAGTTCCTAATGGGACTATGTAGGTAGCAATCAATTTACATTAAGGTCATCTTAGTCACCCTTTACCATGTTCTCATCATTTTATAAGTAATTTCAAGATTGAATGCTATCATCATTTTGTCAGTTGGACTATTCTATGTTTTTTCATTCACAATCAAGTTGAGATACATACAAAATTTCAAATACATTTGTAAAAGATGTATAAAATCATAAAAATCACAAAATCATGAAAATTGGCTTAAAATTTCTATGTGATATATAAAGCCATAAAAAAAATTTGGATGGGCAATCTTCTTTGTTCAGTTTATTTCTAGACCACCTTGGTCTTTTGCCTTAAGGATCCTAGGACTCCTAGATATTTCAAAATTAATCACTTATCATTTAGTTTTCCCCATCCCTATTGGCCCTAAGCCTCATGGTCTCTCCATTTTATGAGTTTTTATTTTGCACATAATGTATTCAACTTTAATACATTATTGACCACTAGGATTCATTTTACGTTCTCACCATTCTACAAGACCATTCCCATATTCTTATATAACACAATAATGTTTTTCACGATAATAATTTTTTATTTTATCCCATATCCTAGGAGAACTACATTTGGATCAAAGTCCATATTGTATCTTGCATATATGGAACTATATAGGCAATATCCACTTGCCTAGTGCATCTAGAGACAGCTCAGCTACCCCTTCCTTTTCATCTATTCTCCACCCCCCCCCCCATTTCATTTTTTTGTTTCAATATCTCCTATATCCTAGGGACAATGTTTTTCTTCTTGTTGTGTCATTATTTCCCTATAGCCGAGGGGCAACCTTGTGCCAATTATTTTTGTCTTATTTACACTAACATTGCATTGTTGGTGTTTGTTTTATGTTATTTTTATTATATTTGTTTTCTTTATATTTCTTAATATTTGTTGGTGTTTGTCTTTTTTTTATTTGTTTTCATGTTTTTTTGCTTTCATGGTTATGCCTTGACTTAGTATGTTTATTTTAATTGGGTGATTCCTTGTGTAGTATACCTAAGTCCCTCCATATTGATATGTCAGCATTGTCATCATGATTTTTATCATTTGTGCATTGCTTTCACTTATTTATTAGTCACGTGTTAGTCCTTATGCATATCTCAGCTAAGTTATCATAGTTTTTTATATCATGATGCATACCATCAAGTGATACAATAAAAATTGCTCAAGAAATATGTTTAGCAAGGACTTTTCTTTCATGGTTATGCCTTGACCTTAGTATGTTTATTTTGTCATTGGGTGATTCCTTGTGTAGTATACCTAAGTCCCAACACTCCATATAAAGGAAAAAAAAAAAAAAAAGAGGAATAATTCAAGAGAAGGAGAGATAGAGAGAGAGGATCTCCTTTAGGGAGAGGAGGAATCATGAAGGCCATTCAGCATATATTATGTAAATAAAAATATTATGGTTTATTAATGAAGGAAGCCAATGGAGGCTATTAGCTGGTGTCAAGAATTTGTATAAGGCTTTGGAAGCCATTGATCTAGATCATGTATTGAATTGTAAGTATCCTTGTTTGTTTAAGAAAGATGGTTATTGATTTTCATGGAAATGATTATGCAATAATGATTTCATTGGTAGAATTTTGGTTATAAAATATAGAGTCCTTTGTGTGTGTTCTTTAGAGCTTAAGGAGGTAGATCGCCATTTTATAATCCTTGAGGTTATGGTGGATGGTGAATATTCGCAACTCGAATGGGATAGATGTCTGTATGGTAAGAAACACCAAATAGATCTATGGAAAATGACATGTATGTGTTGCAGAGTGTGATTTGAACCTATGTCAGATGCATTTTCTTTTATTTAGTGAGGTCCTTGGTGATTGATAAATTTTATTTGATAGACATAGCCAGCATATGAAAAGAAGGGAGCAGATCTTATGAGGAATACGTCATCAATTTTGTAACGCCAGGAATCTGAGAGGATGAAGGCATATTCTTCTATTTTTAAAAGCCATTGGACCAGTCCGTAGCAATATATAGTGTGAGTTTTTTTAACAGACAGCCTCAAACACATAAGGTAGAGGTGACTATGTATGGAAAAGACATGATTTTGAATATAACTAGAAGATCACCTATTTTTATAAGGCCTTTTGGCCAAGGATGCACAAAATATCTACATGAGAATATAGTCCAGGGTGCTTGTATGCAGACACAGCCCAAGGATGTAGTGAGCAGGTAAGGGCTCAAACCGTGTTGAGAATTGGGTAGCGTTAGAGACTAAATCTGAGGATAGAGCCAGAATAATTGATCACTAGGCTATGCCATGAAGGTCGAGTCTTTTTGTGGTGAGGCCAAGTGAAAGCTGGGTCAGGTGATGTCCATTTGTGCACCATTGAGGAAAGAAGTGTTCTAATAATTTCTTGAGTTTCAAATAGGTGTGAGGGAGTATTCGACATAAAAATGAGCTCGTGAATCTTACCTGAGCATGGATCATTAAATAATTGTAATCCTTTCTAGTTAGTGGATATCGTATGCCACTCATTTCACTCAAAAAAGAAATGGAATGGGTTGAAACAGCTGAGAAAACTTCATCAAAAGAAAAGAACATAATCATGCAGAATCTAGCCAAATAGGTCTGAAGATCACATTTCTCCTTTATATATCCAGCTTATTCTTACTCTATGAGCATAGATTCAATTCATAAAGATAAATCCAAATTATTTCCCAAATAAAAATTAATTAAACCTCTTGTTGTCACTTGTATTTTCACCCTTTAAGGGATTCAATTCATAAAGCTCTTGTTGTCATTAAAATATATCCTCATCTAAGTGGCATAATGGAATCACCTCTAGGCTTGTGGGCAGCCTAAGGAATGAGGTGAATCTCTAGATAGGGCTAGCTCCCTTGGTGTGCCACTTTGGATTACAACTAATGCTAAACCTAGGGAGTGAAAAAGGAGAAAGATAATTGAAATAAAACTAATATAATGGAGATTATACACCAAATAACATGATGAGATCCAACCATATGCATATTAAACTTGAAATCAAAGGACAAACTAAAAATATAATTCTCCAATCTTCATCTTCTCACATCAATGCTACATTATGAGGTTATGGATGAATGTGAAAAGCAAGGAGTACTATAAAAGAGGCCTATGAGGTAAATAATAAATATATTAACTCACTTAAACCATGAACATTCCTGGAACACTTCACATGCCCTGTAAGAAAAGTTTGTAAATAGGTGGAAGAATGGAACAACATGCTAAGGAATCCATAGTTTTCACTAAGAAAGATTCATCATCCAATTGAACACACTAAGAATATTCATATAAGTGGTAATAATCAGTTGTATTATTTATAAAAATTTATACATTTGATCAAGGTTTTTCCATACTCAGGTGGAGCATCCTATACAATCCCAAAAGGGCTAGTTCTTATAGAACTTGTGAGAGAGAAAAGAAGAGAGAAGTACAAGGGTCAAAAGGACACTTTTAAAGCTTATAAAATCAGTTAATTTTTAATTTAAATATTTTATTGGATGAACCATGCAAATCCAAGAAGTAAAAATATCAATCCAAGTCATAAACCTCATGAAAAGTGGCAAGAAACTCCCCATTTTAGCTCAAAAAATTGTCTACATGATTAACCCTATTTAAACACCTTATAACTAATTAATATTAGGTATAATTATTGTAATTAATTTTTAGGACATCATACATGCCTCTCCATGTATTATTTTTAATTCTTGGTCCTCTAGAATCAATTGGAAAGGAGAAATGATCATTTGTTGTCCATAAAAATGCTCTTCCATGCACCCTGCACACTTGGCCTCAAAATTAGCATCAGTTGCTCCTAAAAATACATGGGATTAATTTCATGACAATTTTAAATTCTCCCCATGAAATTTTTATCATTAGGGACACTTTAAAATCACTTTCCCTTAGAGTTTTCACACTTCTCACTAGCTTGTCAATAGGCCAGTTTTGACTGGCTAAGTTAAAACACCTATTTTGGAAACTTATGATCTATTTAAAGTAATTATAGTGATATTTTGAGTTATATAAATTCTTAATATTTCCATCCATGTGATTTTTATCTCTTGAAACCTTTTAAAACCTAAAAAACACATAAAATAGCGAGATAAAAACCCTATTTTTTCCCCATCCATATAAATCCATACAACTATTTGTAATTTTAATGATCTTTAGTTAGTATTATAAAATTTCAAATATCTATTCTTGTCAAACTGGTCCATTATATTGCATCTCCAACTCCATTTTCCCAATCTAGTCTCTAGCAAGGGTTTTGGAAGGGTTTTAGCTTATTTTTGGTCTTAAGCATTGTTCATAAAGTTAGGAGATACAAATTTCAAAAAAAAATCCTAAAATATGTCATTAAATACCCATAATAATATCCCAAAACCCCTTTTTAATCCATGCATATCCTCCAAAAAGATATGAGTGTTGAAACTTCTCCTATCAAGCTCTTCTTTCCCACTTTGCACAAGTCTAAGTGGGTTTTAATTCAAAAATGACCCTTATATTTTTTATCATACTATGTTAAATCTTTACCATGTCTGAAATTTTTTCAATAAAATTTCTCAATTAATAATAATTCTCATCTAATGACAAGAGTGAAAATGGTCCTCCATTTGAACTTAGTTATTACCATGTTGAATGACTTACCTGCAACCTTTGGTGTGTTAGATCTCCTTGTTGGTTTTATTTGTATTTAACCAGATAAAACACATATATATTCACCATATAAACATTTAAAAACCTGTTATATATCCTACCTAAGTCTATAAATATGAATTCTCTTCATTTGATACTAGGCTCAAATCGTGCTTAACAAGTTGCATGCATACTTGGTGGTTTAGAACACCATGTTGAGTTTCCTTCATTTTAAAAAGTTATTCCATGATGTATTATATATTTTAAAACTTATCACACATTTTTTTTTAAAATATCCTTATCCTCTATCTCATCCTTTTATCACCTTCTTTAAGACTATCAGGGTTTGTGCATGGGGAAAGTGCCCTATGTCTAAGATAAAATAGAGGGCACTTCCCCTATTTGATCATACTAATTAAGTGGTTTAGTAACTTAATTAAATAATATAAATGTTTTGTATCAAATTTTAACCCTTTTTCAGGTTTTTATACCCTCAAACCTCCTCCATTTCCAACATAGACCTCCTGGAGTGTAGGTTGTGTAGGGTTCTGAAAGTGGACTATATTTTGCATCTCTTGGGTATTCAAATCTATTCCATACCCATTTTAATAGGCATATGTATATTTTAATAATCATCATATAGTTACTTAAATAAATATTATAACACTTTTCCTTCTGATTCACCCTCCATACTTTTTGAACTCACAAGATGATGATACCCTGCCTGGCTATGTTTTGCATGTTTGGGACCTCTCTTGTAGGTAGAGTTAGCTTGTTTGAGATTAGAGGAAGTGTATAAACCTCAAAAATACCCTAATGTTCATAATAAATGTGTCCATATAATTTTTTCATCATTTTAATCTTTCTTTATCCTTGATACCCTTTATTCAGTCAAACTGAGTTTCCACCTTGAATGTGTTGCTCTTATGGACCATGTTATAGGCATCTCATGCATGAAATGAACTTGGAGATATTGAATGGAGTATTTTATATCTTATATGGTAATTTACACATGTTTTATAATCATTTTTTCTTCTTTCATTACCTTATCTCATCACTTATTTATCCCTTTCTCAGTCCACTGTCTGTAACAGTCACTTACCATGCATGTAGGTTCACATGGGGTCTTAAGGGGTCTGCATAGTCTAGTTTCACACATTAAAATTTTATTAAAGTCATCATGAAAATTATTCAATGTTATCACATCAATTTAATCATGTTAACTCTATTTACACCCCTTCATATGCACCTTTAGTCTATAAATTGAGTTATGCCTGTTAGACTAAGACACGTACTTTATAGACTATTGTAGGTGAGTACTAGCTTCCTAGACTTGAGTTATGATGTTTGAAGACATTATTTGAAATTTTTATGCCTAAAATGTACTTATATTAACTATAATTCTCAATTTTAAATCCTCAAACAATAATCTAGCATCAATCTAGGGTCACTATTTACCATACCCTATTGTAGGTGTTTATGTGTTGTATGGACTGATAGGTGTAAATGAGCTAAAAGGACAATACATTATTCTCATTAAGTGACTTCCAAACCATAAATTTTATATTTCACTATCTATAAATTATTTATCATTAATGCATGGCTATAACTACCATCTAAGAATACAAAGTTACTTAAAAATTCAAACCTCTGTAAATACATTGCCTAAAATTAGTGCATAAAATGATAATTTTAGGTTTATCAATGATCATCTTACCTTGGATATCTACTCTTAAAACCTTGTGGATCTATTGACCTATGTAGATAAAAAAAAATTAACCTCTTTATATGTTTTTAAGCACTATGGAAACATGTTTTTATGGGTTTACAAGAACCTCTAGGACCTTTGTTTTGCTCTTTTGGAAGCTTAGGGCCTGAACACAGTCAGTGTTATTTGGAAGGGATTATCAACTTGTATATCAACCTACTCATTTCAAACAAGTTTGGCATGATATTTTAACCATATCTTGACCTCATTAAGGTTCAATAATTTCAAATCTTCTTTGTTCTAATACCTTCATATCTCTATTGATACACCTAAAGGTGGATGTTGGACTGTGTATAGACAATAAGTATAAAGTAGAACAACAATGTGGATAAAAGGCCTCATAGGTATTTTAAACTTATGTAAAAATCTTAAAATTCATTATTTATATTAGTAAAACCTTGAAACAAGTTCTAACACCCTCCTCTTAATATGAACACTTCCTTTATGGCACCTGCACATGCTCATCAATGGTTGTTAGACTGTGAATATTGCATATGATTGTAAATTAATGAAAACTACCTTAAATAATGAATATTTTAAGGTTAATGGAAATAATATTACATTTAAAACATGATAATGACCTATCTTTTTCCCTTGGAATCACTACCAAAGCATGAAGACTATACAAATGATGAAAACCTGCTTGTTATCCTCAAATGAGACTAATCTAAAAATTTGGGATAAATTGATCATAAAAAAACATTTAAACTTGAAAAAAATCATGGGTAAAATCTTATGAGTAATAAAACATCATCTATAACCAACCTCATCAATTGGTTCATACAAAATCTCCCAATCAAGAGAAAAACCCATAGAGTGCTCTAAACAAGTAGCAGATTTACACATATCAAATTGTTAGCTATGGTTCATAAATAAAATTTGATCAATTTTAAAACTAATTATACAAAAACTAACATATAAAATTTTAATATCATATCTCAATATCATTTGTCTTGAAACCTCATGAGCTGTCCATACCAAGTACAAACATGCAAGTCACTTTTACTTGCCAAGAAGGCTGAGAAGAGAGATGAATGGTTTAGAGAAATAAATGACAATTAAAATTAAATTAAATCATGGATATGAGTGTGGGATATACTAATAGTCAAATTTAAACCTTTTCCAAGTGACACACTCCCCAAGGAGGCCATACAAGTACCATTTTCTTCCTTTTCTTTAAGAAAACTAACTTTTCTTATGATGAACCTAAGACTTTCAATTACCAATAGTGGATTAAGACTTTATAGGACATATTTCACATTTAATCACCCATTTTGACCTTCACATTTCCAAATAAACCCATACAACTCATTAAATACACCCTTTTTGACCCCTAAAATGACCCAAATGATAAATAAACATAAAAACTAATTGACCAAAGCTAATATAAAATTAATTGACATAAATTAAACTATAATACACCCCATTACACTCATATTACACCCCCTATAGACCTAAAAAATCAATTTTTTACCTATAGGTGCCCCAATTTGACTAAAAAGTCAAATTTGGTCAACAAATTGATGACTCATAGGGGTAGTATGCCTATTATGCTAACTAGAACAATAGCCTTATTATTCCATTGGGCTTAAGATTCATATAAAGTATAAGATAAACAAGGAGAACCTTTGACCATTGTATTTGGGCTTGACCAAGACAAGACAACAAATGACTACCTCAACACACAAAGTAAAGACACACACAACAAAGAGAGTAAACACACAAACACATATGCTCAAAGCACTTAGGAGAAATATAAAACAACATATTATATACAAATAATAATGAACATGCCTTCCCCATAGATTAAATGGAAATTTTTAAGCATCACCTTCTTCATGAGATGGAATATGGTGCAAATTATGTTTCACCTTAGATTGGTTGTTTTATGGATTAGACCTATTCCTTGGCACTTCAATTACCATGATCTCAAGTAGACCATATTCAAATAGTTCTACAATGTAAAATTATTCCTCTTGAATCCAAACATCTTCAACCTTGTTATGTGGATCTTCAATTGTAACTTTAAATGATGATTTAATAAGGCATACCTTCTTGTCTCCCATAGTGTTTTCAATAAGATTGGGCCTCCTCTCAGCTACATGTTCTTCTAGCTCATCAAGGAGATTTTAAAATTCTATCCAATCTTGATCATTGTCTTCCATGGAAGATTATTTATTTACCATCTAATTCACTTGAACCTCAACTTAGAAAAGCTCTTCTAGCTCTTGAAAGAGCTCCATTTACAATTGTCAATCATACTCATCAACAAATTCTTGTATATTACCATCACCAAGTGACTTCATGACAATAGGTTCTTGACTAGTAGAAAGAGCTTCCTCTTTATGTTTGGTTGGACACTCAATATCAAGATTAGACTCATGAACAAGCTTGTCATCAGGCGTGTAATCTTTTGGAGAAGGAGAAGCTTCACACAACCCATAAAATTCCTTTCAAATAGCATTGAACCTCTACCATAAATTTTCTTCTTCATAGATGTCATATTCAAGAACTATTTCCTCTATCTTAGTCTCATGAAGCTCTCCTAGGACTACCACCTCTTGAGGGATGGCTTGACTTTCATTCTTGATAGTACATTCCACTTCATGTTTGAGATGATCATCTATAACCTTTTGATCAATTTCAGAGTCTTCTTCAAGGGTTTTAAGATCTTCCATATCTTTTTCCTTCATGGTAATGCCAAGACTAGGCATTTTGAAATCATGTGACCTAGCCCAATGAGGTTGCCAAGGAGGTAGGTTTTCTTCAATCAATATCTCTCTTTATTTATCAACCAACTGATCTTCCTTAGGTTCCCATACCATAGGTATATCAAAGAAAAGAGTGATAGGGTGAGGACAAGATGAGCTAGTTGGTGGAGGCGGCACATAAAACTCAAAATCAACTTGAGGGTGAAGTGTAAGGGATTCTTTATGGACACACATCCCTTCAAATATAAAAACATTAGCTAGTGGATTATCCTTTTATACACCAAGGGAAGTCTATATGGTGATTTCTTCCTCATAATCACTCGTAAGAGCCTCTTGGTCAGCCATAAATTGAATTTGTTCTTATTTACTTCCTCCTCTCAAGATAGGTTCCCCTTTGAGAAGGAAAGGTTGATGGATAAGCTCATGAATTTGAGGTGAAGGATCTAGAGTATGAGATATAGTGTAAGGTTAAGGATTTGAGTGGAATATGGAATGAAGTAAAAGGCTTATGAATGGATTTGGAAAAGAGGAAAGCACTAGTGAGCTCATATGGAAGTGAATTCTTGGGTTGATTAGGAGGAGTGGCACTACATGAGCAAGAGCTACATCTTGCAAATAGTAATTTTATTTAGAATCCATGAAAACATTTGGTTTCATATGACAATACTAATAGGAATCCTCTTAGATTTGATACACAGGTGTCTCTTGATAGATTTGTTGGTAGTTATTCTCATAGGGTTGTCTAACAACATGGTATCCATATGGAGAAGAAAATTAAGGACTATAGGACTATCATAGCTCATAGGACTATTGAGGGATAAAATTTGGCTCATAGCAAGGCTGATTTTAGGATTGATACACTTCATTAAAAGGCTGATTATAGTCACACCAAGGTTCATGAATAACTTGATCATACTAATGGGGAATGGTACAACCTTGGAAGGTTTCACCAGCTTATAGAGAACAAAACTAAAAACCAAAGCCATCCATAAAATTGTATTGAAAGCAAGAACACAAGGAAAACATTTTATCATCAATCTTCCAAGGATAACCTAGGCTACTTGACCAAATAATACAACTTTAGAGTCACCATTGATGTTTTGATAGATGCCTCCAAAGGCTACTTGTTGAGAGACAACATCAAAAATATCCTAACCTCTTAGAACAAGAGTCCCATCGAGCATGCCAAAAATTATTGTCACTTATATTTTCACCATTTAAGGAGATTAAAATCTCTCCTCATCCAATTGTCATAATGGAATCACCTCAAGGATTGTGGGTAGCCTAAGGAATGAGGTGAATCTCTAGATAGGGCTAGCTCCCTTGATGTACCACTTTAGATTGAAACAACTACTACGCCTGGGGAGTGAAAAGGGATAAGTATAAGTGAAATAAAACTAATATAATGGAGTTGATACAACAAATATAATGATTACATCCAGCCATATTCACATTACACTTGAAATCAAAGGACAAACTAAAAATACACTTCTCCATTCTTCATCTTCTCATATCAATGCTACATTGTGAGGTTATGGATGAATGTGCAAAGCTTTGAGTAATATAAAAGAGGCCTATGATGGTACCAATTAATATAATAACTCACTTATACTATGAACATCTCATGAAACACTTCACATGCCTACAAGAAGAGGTTATAAATAGGTGGAAGAATGGAACAACATGCTAAGGAATCCATAGTTTTCAATAAGAACTATTCATCATCCAATTTACCACATTAATAAATATAATATATGAGATAAAAATAAGATTTATTATTTATCAAAAGGTATACATTTGAGTATGGCTTTGCCATGCTCAGGTGGAGCATCCTATATAATTCCAAAATGGCTACTTATTATAGAACTTGTGAGAGAGAGAAGAAGAGAGAAGTACAAGGGTCACAAGGACACTTGTCAAACTAAATAAATTAATTTTGCATTTTAACATGGTATGGGATGAAACATTCAAATAAAATAAGTAAAAATTTCAATCCCAGTCATAAAGCTCATGAAAAGTGGTAAGAAACTCCCCATTCTAGCTTTTAAAACTACCTACACGATTAGCCCTATTTGAACACCATATAAATAATTAGGAGTAGGTGAAATGATTTTAATTAAGTTTTATGAAATCATACATGCCTCTCCATTCATTATTTTTAGGCTTGGTCCTTTTTAATCAACTAGAAAGGAGAAATTATCATTTGTTATCCAAAAAATTGCTCTTTCATGCACCCTACACACTTGGCCTCAAAATTAGCATTATTTGCTCATGAAAATACATGGGAGGAAGTGAATGACAATTTTAAAGGACCTAAATGTCCTTGGAATAATTAGGGACACTATAAAATCACTTTTTGAGTTTGCACACTTCTCACTAATTTTCCCAATAGGCCAGTTTTGATTGGCTAAGTTGAATCACCTAGTTTAGACACATATCATCTATTTAAATGCATGAGAGTTATATGTGGAATTATATTAATTCTTAATATTTCCATTCATGTTATTTTCATCTCTTGAAACCTTATAAAACCTACAAAACACACAAAATAGTGAGAAAAACTTTATTTTTCCCCCATCTATACAAGTTCGTATAGCTAGTTGGCATGTGAAGGAGCTTGATTGAGTCCTCTTCAATTTAAAATATCTATTCTTGTCAAACTAGTACATTAGATTGCATCTCCAACTCCATTTTCCCAATCTAGTCTCTAGTAATGGTTTTAGCTTATTTTTGGTCTTAAGCATTGTTCATAAAGTTAGGACATCTAAATTGCAAAAAAATACCTCAAATATGTCCTTCAAGACCCCTAATAACATATTCAAACCCCTTTTTCATCCATTTATAGCCTCCAAAAATATATGAGTGTTGAAACTTCTCCTATCGAGTTCTTCTTTCCCACTTTGCACAAGTCTGAGTGGGTTTTAAGTCAAAAATTACCCTTATATGGTTTCTCCTACAAGGTTAAATCTTGACCATGCCTGAAATTTTCTCAATAACATGTCTCAATGAGTAGGAATTCTCATCTTATGATAGGAGTGAAAATGGTCCTCAATTTGAACTTAGGTATCACCATGCTTAATGACTTGCCTACAACCTTTAGTGTGTTAGATATCCCTTTTGATTTTATTTGTATTTCACCAGCTTAAAAAAAATCTATATTTACCCTATACACATTTCCAAACTTGTTAGAGATCCTACCTAAGGCTATAAGTATGAATGATCTTCATTTGATACTAGGCTCAAACCCTGCTTAATAGGTTGCCTGCATACTTGATGGTTTAGAAAACCATGTTGAGTTTCCTTCCTTTTAAAAAGTTTAAGAATGATTCCTTATATATTTTCAAAATTCTCACACCTTTCAACAAATTTTAATTAATTTATATCTCATCCTTTTTTCACCTTCTTTAAGACTGTCAGGGTTTGTGCATGGGGAAAGTGCCCTATGTCTAAGACAAAATAGAGGATAATTACCCTATTTTATCATAATACTTGAGTGGTTTATGAAATTACTAAACTCATATTAAAAAAATTTACCAAATTTTAACCCTTTCTTAGGTTTTTAAACCCTTAAACCTCCTCCATTTCCAAGACAGACCTCCTGGAGTGTAGGTTGTGTAGGTTTCCTAAAGTGGATTGTATTTTGCATCTTTTGGGTCTTCAAATCTATTTCATACCCATTTTAATATGAATATGTATGTTTTCATATTAATTATATATTTTCTTAAATAAATATTCTAAAACTTTTCCTTCTAATTCACCCTCCATACTTCTTGAACTCACAAGATGATGACACCCTATCTCATTGTGTTTTGCATGTTTGGGACCTCTCCTGTAGGTATATTTGGCTTATTTTAGATTAGAGGAAGTGTATAAACTTAAAAAAGACCCTCATATACATAATTAAGGTTTAAATATACTTTTTTCATCATTATAACCTTTCTTTACCCCTAATACCCTTTACTCAATCAAACTGAGTTTCCACCTTGAATGTGTTGCTCTTTTGGACCATGTTATAGGCATCTCATGCATGAATTGACCTTGGAGATAATGCATGGATTATTTAATATATTATATTTCCATTTACACATGTTTTATAATCATATTTTATTCTTTAATGACCCTATATCATCACTTAGGTATCCCTTTCTTTGCCTACTATCTGGAATAGTCACTTACCTTGGATGTAGGTTCACATAGGGTCTTAATGGGTCTGCATAGTCTAGTTTCACACATTCAAAATTTATTAAATGTCATAATGAATATTACTGAAAGGTTATCATATCCATTTCATAATTTTAACTCTACTTACACCCATTCATATGCACCTTTAGTCTACAAACTGAGTTTTGCCTGTTAGACTGAGACAAATGCTTTAGATCTTTGTAGGTGAGTACTAACTCCCTAGACTTGAGTTATGATGCTTGAAGACATTATTTGAAATTTTTTATGGTAAAAATTTAATTATTTTAACTATAATAATCCATTTTAAACCCTCAAAAAATAATTTAGCATAAATCTAGGGTCATTATTTTCCATACCCTATTGTAAGTGCTTATGGGTTATTGTATGGACTAATAGGTGCAAATGAGTTAAAAAGGCAGTACATCATTATCCATTAAGTGAATTCCAAACCATAAATTTTATATTTCACTATATACAAATTATTTATCATGAATAAATGTTATAACTACCATCTTGGAATACAAATTTGCTTAAAAATTCAAACCTATGTAAATATCATTCTCTGAAGTCAGTGCATAAAATGACAATTTTAGGTCTATCAATAATCATCTTCCCTTGGATATATACTCTTAAAACCTTATGTAAATATTTACCTATGTATATAAAACATTTTTCACCTCTTTATATTATTTTTAAAACTATTTAAACATGTTTTGAGTGGTTCACAATAACCTCTAGGACCTATGTTTTGCTCTTTTGGAGACTTAGGGCCTGAACACAATCAATGTTATTCGGAATGGATTATCAACTTGTCTATAAAAATATTCATTTAAAAAGAGTATAACATGATTTTTTAACCTATAATTACCTCAAAATCTTTCACTCCTTTCAAATATTATTTTTTCTAAGATCATCATATCTCTATTGATACACCTGTAGGTGGATGTTGGACTGTGTGTAGACAGTGAGTATAAAGTAAAACAACAAGGTGGATAAAGGGCCTCATAGGTAGATAAAACTTATTTAAAAATATTAAAATTCATTATTTATATTATTAAAACCTTTAAACAAGTTATAAAACCCTCCTGTCAATATTAACACTTCATTTACAGCACCTGCACATGCTCATCAAAGGTTGTTAGACTATGAATATTACATATGACTACAAATTCATGAAAACTACCTTAAATAATGAATATTTTAAGGTGAATGGGAAAAAATTTAAATTTAAAACATGATAATTACATCTCTTTTTCCCTTGGAATCACTTCCAAAGCATGAAGACTCTGCAAATGATGAAAACCTATTTGTTATCCTCAAATGAGACTAGTCTACAAATTTTGGATAACTTGCTCATAAAAACAACTTGAAGCTTTAAAAAAAGAATTGGTAACATTTTAGTATGAATATAAAATCATCTGGAACCAACCTTGGAGAATATTTTATATGAAATCTCCCAATCAAGAGAAAAGCCCATAGGGTACACAAAATAACTAGTAGATTTGCATAGTCAACTTGTTAGCAATGGTTTATAAAGCACATTTGATAAATTTTTAAAATAATTAAATTAAAATTAAGGTATCCAAGTTTACTATCATATCCCAAGATAATTTGTCTTGAAACCTCATGATCTATGCATACCAAGTATAAACCTGCAAGTCACTTTTGCTTGCCAAGAAAGGTGAGAAGAGAGATGAATGGTTTTGAGAAATAAATGACACTTATAGCTTCAATTAAATCATGGATATGAGTTTTGGAGAGATTAATAGTCACATTTAAACATTTTCCAAGTGTCACACTTCCTAAAGATTTTATAAAAGTGCCATTTTCTTCCTTTTTTTAAGAAAACTGACTTTTCTTCTAATGAACCTATAAAATTTCAGTTACCAATAGTGGATTAAGACTTTTTAGGACATATTTAACATGAAATAACACATTTATAACTTCAAATTTTCTAAAAAAAACCATACAACTCATTAAATGCACCCTTTTTAACCCCTAAAATGACCCAAAATGATAAATGGACATAAAAACTAATTGACCAAAGCTAATTTAACATTAATTGACATAAATTAAACTATACTAAACTCATATTACACCCCCTATAGACATATAAAATCAATTTTTTACTTATAGGTGCCTCAATTTGACTAAAAAGTCAAATTTGGTCAATAGCTCCCTTTTATAATTTTCCATATTATCCCAAACTATCGTGTCAATGATTATAAATACCATTGGGAAAATCATTTTCTTTCCATATATTTGAATTTTAATTATTATAACCACATTTTTTAAAATCATTATCTCTATCTACCCAATTAGGGAATATTTTCATTTTTCTAGTGATTATAACCACCTTTGGGAAAATCATTGTCTTTTTACCTCACTATGTTGATGATTATAACAACCTTTGGTCAAATCATCCTTTTTATCCACCCAACTGGTACATATCACTATGCCACTAATTATACCCATCTTTGGGAAATTAGTCTTTTCCACCCCCTTTACATTTTGGTCACCTCATTTTCCTTATTTTGAGGGACCAATCTCTGACCTTCTTTGTTGATCATTCCCTCAAGGGGGCATCCAGGGCTCATCCATCACTTTTTGGGGTATAGGCATATAGTACCATTTAATTCTTTGATAATATGTTGTTATTCCTATAACTTGCAATATCTTCCCAAACAGGGGTAAACTATAGACAACCCATTCTGACCACAACTAGATTTTGACTAGACTTTAGACTAATTTCTACCAAACATTACAAATTAAGCTTAGGAATCATTAAACATACCAATTTCATACACAAACCACTCATTAATACTTATAATCATTTTGAGGTGTCCCTATTTGGTTTACCATCTTGTATGCAACAAAAACTCCTCATGGATTCATCTTCAGTCACCTTACAACCTAATAACTAGCAATTTGGCCTATCAACCCATTAAATGGGGCACTTGATCAATTCTTAAAATATCTAAAATTCTAATCAAAATAAATCATCTAATTAATCTAGATTAAATTCATAGATAAATTATCCATTTATGATTAATGAATGTCTAAAAAAGGAAATTCCATAAATCAAAATATCAAGCCTTTTCATCATTGCCTTTATGAGTTGTCAAATTCTTCCAAAATATCTCAAAATATCTAATTTGAGATCCATGACTATTAATTGAAAATCATAATTACATGACAACTTTTAACTCAACTAGATTTAACCTCAACTTAGCTAGGATTAGTTTGAACCCATTCCATGTTTAAACTCAGCCTTAACTCACCATGGGTGAGATTTAACTTTTGAGGCTATAAATACAAGGCCTTACCTATTAATCTATAATCTATTTTTGTGTAATGTTATTATTCCCAAATGTTTTCAAATCTCTTTTTGTGAAAGTTATAATTCTCATTTGGATAAAAATAAGCCTTTCAAATAATGTTACCATGCCAAATTCATAAGCCAACTAGCCAAGCCAAGGTGTCAAGGAGAGGAGCAAATGGAGATTCATTAGTAAATACTTTTTTATGCACAAAATTGAGAAAGCCAATTCAATGAGTCATTTTGAGCTACATGAAAAATAAATGTTTATTATGTGTTCTATATGTGTCTTCATTTATATGTTTGTTACTTATGCTCCCCCTAGTGTCTATGCTAGAGGTGTTAAGTGTTTAGTCTGTTATTTTGATTTTGTTTCATTAGACTAAAATTATACTAACCTACCCTCTTTGTATTCCTTGTTCACAAATAGGAAAAGGGAAGTACTTTTTTTACTTTCATCATATGTGGAAAGGCATGTAGGAATTCGGTGAGTGACTTTTTCAGGATCCACTTCTTTTATGATGGGATAGAGAATTATTTTATTAGGAATCCATGGGTAATTATGAGTCCCAATTTTTATATCTATTTCCTACTAACAATCATGTTGTGAATATTCTACCTAATCATCAAGATGGTTCGATGAGGAGGAGGGACCTGACTACCTATCAATATAAATTATATATGATTAGAGACAAGAATGGGTGAAGTTCAAAGGAGAATGGTTGATGTCTCTAGCAGGAGTAGCTTGGATAGAGTAGGAACCCTAAAGAAATTATATGTCCATGTCATGTTTTTATCTACCAACATACTCTAAATTGGTTAAAAAGTTTCAAGAGTGGAGTGTATATTATAATCTAATTCATATGGTTGGCTTTTGGATGGCCTCGATGATGACTGTTGAGATGGTTGTTGTAAAGGGGAGCTTCCTCATTCCTAGACACCTCTACCATGTAATGGTCTAAAAAGATATCTATCTCTTCTCAGGGCTATTATCCTTAAGTCCCAGTGAAGTCATAGGTTAATACTCATAGATCAAATGGGATAATTATGGGAGTGTCTTTTTCCAAGAGATTGATGATTTTTGGTGGTAGACATAGTAGAAATTGTCATGTCAAAAAAAATTAGAGTTAGAGGTATTTTTAGTTATGTTTATTTCCTTTTCTTCTATTTTATCCTTTAATATGGCCTAAGGTATTTCTACCCATTTGTTTAGGATGATCAATTTGGGCTTTGAGAATCTAGTAACATTGACCAAATACAGGGGCTTTGTGACTCATTGGTAGGAAAGTAGTAATAGATGTGTAACCCAATTTGTTTGTGCATGGTAGATTATAAAATATTGAAGGGTTTATGATCCACTTGTGCTATAAAAATATTTCCCATGTGTAATAATTGAATTTATTGGAACACTGTGGAAGGAATAGCTTTCATTTGGTGTATTCAAGGTCTTCATAAGATCATGTTGTAATTGGTGTCCTTGTCTATGACTTAGAACTTCATTTGTATTGTATATGGACTTAAGGTGACTAAGAGTATGATATTCCCTAAGGAAGTGGATTTTAGATTATTATATCCTTGTAGAGTGATACATATCATAGAATAGTTAGTTTCCCCTAACCAAATTTTTATAAGAATGAAAAGGGGATGATGTTGATAGCTTATCCATCATCAACCATGGATCTCTTCATGTATTTTTTATATATTTATACTTTTAAAAACAATGTGGGATCTCCTTTCCTTGACATTTTATAGTCATGGGTAAGGATTCATAAATTGAATAAGTAACCAACATCATATTATTCTTGACCAGGTAAGAACATATCCAAATAAATGTGATTAATATACATTTGAGGAGGAGGGATGATACTAGATAAATGCCCAAGTCCTGTGGCATCAAGTAATGTTGAAAAATGAGTTGGAGAGTTCTTGATAAATTCTAAGAATGAAATATGGGAGAATGTTTTGGTCAAATAAGATATTAAGACATAGTTCCCCATAGGTTTAAGAATTGACTTTATTTCTATAATGTTTGAGGGGTGGAGAGCCATATGTTGATAATCTCTAGTGTAAGTAATATTGTTTCCTTCTTTGACTTATAATTATACAAATCCTATCATCCTTATTTTACACTACACTCCTAATTTTGGAGGTACATTGAGGTTTGTGTCTCCCAAGGTAGAGGCCTCATTGTCATGAGTGCATGCCATTGTAGGTTGGCTATGTTAAGTGGGGTGACCCTATGGGTTGTTGTAATTTTGAATTTGACTAAGGTGTTTTTGATTTTGGGGAAAGAGATGTGATATATTTTTAGGTTCTAGTTTTATGGATAAACAAGACCACTTGAGGAGGTTTAGATGTTTGTATTGACATTTCCTAGGAACATGCCCATGAACATTTTTTCTTGGCCCTTTGGGAGTCTTTGTATGAATTTTTATATTATCTACAATTATGAGTGTCATCACCCATGACTCTATGGAAGTTGTAATAAATGTTGGGATCATTATCCCTAGGTATCATATTTTTTCATTGCTACCCAAACCCCTATTGGTTGTTTCATGGGTATTAGTCTTGGTTTTGGAACTAGGGATATTGTTTTTTTGGTTGGTATTGATTTTTATTATGATTTTTATATTTCATATTATAAGGTGGTGATAAGTTGAAATCAACCATATGAATGGTAGGAATGGTATTTTGGTTCTTGACCCCCACATTGTTAGTATTGTTGGTATTAATTGTAGGTTGATATTGATTATTGTTTATGGGGTTCCGCTTCTTAATTTGATTAGTGATTCCATTGGTGGTAGAATTCTTATTATTGTTTAATATTATGGTACCCTAGTTATTTTCATTATTTGGGATTGAAATTTGAGATCTACCATTATTTTGATTGTGGATGATGTTATACCCATTGGTTTTATAGGTCCACCAACCACTGTCAATGGTTGCCTGGTCAATACATAGGGTGCTCTCAAGGGCTTCTTCATATGAGTGATACATGAATTTTTAGATGTCTCCCCTCATTTCCTTGTTAAGTTAATGAAGGAAAATATTGTATAACTCTTATTGGTCCATGGTGGGTTCATTGGTAAAGGATTATAAGACCTACCACAATCTCATGATGAAATAGGAAGCCAACTCATTATTTTATTCCTTGATATGCAATAACTCATGTATGCAATTTTTTATCACTCTAAGATGCACCCTTTGAAGGAGATAGTTCAATTTTATTCAATCTTGGACTAACATAGGATTAGCTTAAAGGTTATGGGTGACCTATAGTAAGATCATACCTCTATTTTATGGGGCTAACTCCCATTTATAATCAACTTAATATCTCTTCCTAAGACCTAATAATATTGGGATGAAAAGAGATAGGATGAAAACATGAAAATAAAAACCTGCTCTAAGGATGGTGATGCACCAATATTCACTTATCCTCTCTTGACTGATTTTAAAACACAATTTATAAATCCAATGAAAGATTAGTGACTAAATAGGTTTCTTGACACACTATTAAACATAAGTATTTCATGTGGAGGTTATGTGTAATGTCTTAAACTTGAAGGTAATAAGAGGAAGGATTGCTTGAGACACTACCAATCAACTCACTCCTCAATACAAATACCACCTCTTGACACTTCACATGACGTACATAAGATGACAATGTAACACTAAGTGAAGGAGAGGACCTAAAAAGAATATGAACATCATATTTTATGCAAGTCAACAAACCATAATGCACATTAATGCTAAAAAATAAGACTACAATAGTCCTTCTCTCTATTGATTCTCAAGGTTTAATATATAATTTGGTAGAGTTTTACTACACCCAATCGAGGGATGAAAATAAAGGCCTCAAGGCTTGAATATATAGAGTTATGTACAATATATAATAATTAATATTATAATATAAGTGGTATGAATAGTCCATAATGGTCATGTAGTAGTTATAATAGTGTTCCACACTCATTTATGTGTTGTTTGGGTTAACTAGTGCCTTGAATGAACACCTTAGAGCATTGAGGTCTATTTTTAGTAAGATTTGATTCATTATAATTCCATGCACACAATTATTATTAAACTCCCTTCCCTTTCATTAGTTATTAATAATTTAAAGAGGTCTAATTAGGTCTTCTCCATGAGGCATTAAGTATATGCCCTTATCTGCACATTAGCCATGTTCAAAAAACTACCCAAAATAGTTCATAATTCCTAATGATATGGATTATAATCACATTAATGGGTATTTATAGATGTATTATGATGTAAAATTAACTAAATGATGGTATTATATGCCCATTACCTTCTCTATTTTTTTGGCTAAGTAGACCTTATGGACTATTAGCCTAGTCTCTTATTAATTCACTATTTGGAGAGTCCTTAGAATTGAACCAGACCTTAAAGATATTTGATTAGTATTGATTTACACTTTAAAAAATATAATGCATCAATACTTGGGCCATAAAAATAACCCACACCTACAATCTTACCCTTCTTGTATGACTAAACCATCTTCACTAGATCTTGTAGAGTAGTTGATTGGTGGAGGTTTGCAGAAGCATTTTTAGGTAGTGGTTTAGATATTTCATGGTTTAAGAGGATAAAATAAGTCTCATACCACCCCATCCAATGATTATAAAGTTATAACCAAGTCCTACACTTATATTCTTTCTCAAAATATTGAAAAATATAGTTTTTAAAGGTGTTCATAACTATTCGTACATACCAGTACCATAGCAACAACCTTATCTGAGTGGACTACATGACCCAAGTTTTGTCAAGTGCCTTGAGGTGTTTTTAGGGAAAAATGACCAATTTTTTATCTCCCCTATAGACCAAAGTGACATAACACATCTATAACAACTGATGATCATCTTCATGAAGGATTGAGATGTCATCTACTCCCCTTTTATCTTCTACTATAGATCTTTAGTGACATCACCTTGAAGAGGATGCTAGACCAATCTATCCAACTATAGGATTTATAAGTGTTAACCCTATGATATTATTTTGAGGCACTTATTCACTTCCTTAACATGAAAATCACCCTTGATTCCCTTTAAAACATTTATATTTACTTGATCTAGCCATTTACCTTCTTTTGCATGCATATTGTCCTTTATTTCAGCACATGGGCCTATTTTCAAGTGCATATCAAACATGTAGTTACCTATAGGTGGCTAATTTGATATAATTTAGGAAATTTTGGACCCTCTCCCTCCTCAATAATTTATGGTTTATGCAAATCCTCTTTAATTCCTTGTTCATATGCTCAAAATGACTTTTTTAAGCCTAATTTATATAGTGTATCCCCTAAACATGTCAACCAATAGGTCATTTGAGTGATTATAATACTTATGGAAACCATGAGGACAATTTCATATCTCAATTACTCTATTTTAATGCATTTAGGGGTGTAATCATGTCATCAAGTCTAAACCAAGGTTTAAAAGGGGTTTTAGAGGTCCACCATCTTAACTATGGTTCATATGGTACAGACCTCCAAAAAAAAACCTCTTATCATGAATATATATTCCAATGACCCCTTCATCTCTCCTAAACAACTTAGGGTCCCATGAAAAGTGTGTGTGGAGATATGAGTAGAGGAAGGTATGACTCAAGCTACTTATTAGGTAGTTTATATATGTTACCTTCTTAGCATTCATTCATAAAGCTAGCCCCCCCAACCCCTCTCACTCATTTACTAATTTTTATTCCACATGGGTGATTAATTTTTCCTAAGATCCTTGACCTTAGGTATATTTGTGGTGAGATATACAAGTGTTGGAAGATGTAGCACGACATGTATGCTTAGAGAAATAGATCTCGAGAGAGGACTAAAACCCAAAAAGACTATCTCATTTCATTAATTTATCTCAAATAACTTCTCCAATGTTTTAAAATTATTCACATACCCATATATTGTATGGATTCTTCCTAGAGGTTAGGATTTACCTTTGAAGTGGATATGGGGTCTTGAGACCTAGATAAACCTTTAGGCTTTGTATTATCCATATTGAGTATTATAACCTCAACCCATTTTATATTAATTTGTGTCTTAAATTTTTCCATATAACCTCTTTAAAACCATCCTCTACCTTTTTGACATGTTCCCATGTACTCAGACCCCTCACCAGCCTTATTCTCTCTTGTAACATCCTTTAAGAATCACTACTTAGTGTATAGGCCTAAAGCAATTCACATGGTAACTTTAAAAGTAAATTTTATGTCCTTATAAGGGTGTGATAAGGTTTCACTAATCATGTTTCAAATCATGATCATATCCCTAAGGCTCATCTTCTCTAACTCTGCTAACTAAGTCTATTTACATAGTCATGTATAGGCCTATGTGTCCTGAGTATGCAGCTCAGACTAGATAGTCACCTTAGAATGATATCATCATCATGTGAATCCTTGAGGGTTTTTTATACCTTATTCTCTCTAAAACTACAATTTCATATTTTTTAGGCATTTCACTCTCTTTAGTTTGTCACCTCATCATTCTAGGCAACCCTAACTAATTGTATGTGCTCAACTCAATCCACAATGTACTCCTAAAGATTTATTTGCCTTCAATGATATGATCTCCATGTTTTATCTTTTCTCTTATTTTTTATTTTATCCTTTTATGTACATATACTATCTTATATTCAAGGTAGGATATAGACTTAATACTTCCAATAGTACTATAGGTACTGATCCATGTATGTTGATTGACCCAGGTGTCTGTGGAACATGGTCTCTAAGATAAGAGAGTGCCCTTTTAATTACACTTGAGGTCCCAATGGCCATATTATTTTCTAATACATCTCTAAAATACAATCATCTACCTATTTATATCTATTTCTTATGCTTAGGACTCATTTGCATATGATGACTTTGAAGGACTTTTGCACAGTGGGTCTAGGTAATTTCATGTAGGTGGTGATTTACCTTCCTAATAGGGTATATAGTTCCATAGGTCCATTTATTTATGGAACTTATGGTTATTAATAACCTCATAGGCTATTTAATATTTGACTTAGGTAGGGGGTGGTGACCTAAGAGTGATGGTTGTGGGGTCATATGGAGTTTGAAATTAGAATGCAAGGCTTATAACTCAGGTGAAATGATATTGTAAAGGTTTTCAAATGGTAGAGGCTCTTTGAAGGCTTGGTTTGAATTATGATCTCACACCCAAGATATTCTACAGGGAACTTAACCATATCTATACATATAATTAATAGAGAATAACTTTTGGAGGTCATCAATGAGGCATACACAGTGAAAAATGAAACTTGGGACTTTCTAAAAAACCTCAGCATTTGCTAAATAATATTGTGAAGGTGTTTGAGGGTATATTGGTATTTCTTAGGTTTTATGGGCCTTAATAAAGGTATGTTTATCTCAAAATAAGGTAATTATCATTATGGCATAGTATTTACTTACCATTTATATGGCATCTTGATGGCATCCAATAGCCATTATTTTCAAGCATACTATCTTTCCTTATAATGGAACTGAGACATGTAGGAATCCTTCAATTAAAGGCACCATTTGAGAGATTTGAAGGTATATAACATTAAACTTGAACCAAGGAGTCATGGACAACTCCAAGACATTGTTATTTAACTTTGAAACATTGTTCACCTTTAGATGTATGTATTGAATACTCTTTCCCACCAATGGAAACTTGCTTACAATCTACATACTATTTTAGATTTGAAATTTCTCACTTATATATGCCCACACATGCAAATCAAAGGTTGAGGGTTCCATGAAATGTCTCATTAGGATTGGAGAAACCATGAACAATCACTATTTTGATCAAATAAAATAAAATCTCAATGAAATTGCTCCCCTTCTTTTGCCCTATGCAAATGAAGATGGTGACCAATTTACTTAGCTACTTAACATTTATTCATAGATCTCATAAGACTAAACCTGAAACCAATACCCTTGATTGGAATGTCCTTAAGTCTACTTTATTTTTTCAATATCCTAAAATTTTTCTCTCTCCTCTAAACAAATTGAGCACAAACCTAAAGTACTCCCCATGTCTACTAGAGATCTTGGTAAAGGAAGTTAACCAATTTTGGGATATTTGGGCCCCAAAACACTTTGATTTCTTAAACATATGCCTATAATTAATACCCCTTACATATCTCTAGTTCCACCTAAGAAAATCTATAATGTACGGATCTATACCACTTTGAAAGCTCCTTAAGCCCATAAATTACCTATATTTTCTCATGTTTCAAATCACAATTCATTATTTTTAGGGATGAGGACGGAAAATAGGGTTTAGATGATGTATGAAATTTTATGGTATAACTTGTGGAGTTAAAGAGACATGTTTTCACATGTGTGGGGCCCATTTAATGGCAATTAGATGTGTTGAGTTGTGAAAAGACCTCATTAATGTATGAAATGTGTAGTTATGTCAATGTGGTGTTTATGGGGATCATTTAAGACATGTTTGATGGCTTTGGTGGCCTTTTGGGGTTAAATAACATCATTTAAGGGTCAAATACCCCACTTTTATGCAATATATGTGGTTTCAAGGCGAGATTTCAAATGAATATCATCTCAATACTTATTGAAAGACCTTAGAATATTTTAAAGACCAAAGTTAGGTTATCATGTACCTAGATAACATCCATAAAACTTAAACTTAAGCCACATCTTTCATATTCTTAAAACACTAGATACGTTCATGATGCCTTATTAACTTTAACTTTTAGTTATCTCCACCATGGCACATTTGGGGATGCTAAGACCACTTCAAATCAAATTATGAACCTTCACACATGCTAAAATATTAGGGGGGGGATCTTGACACAAGTTGAAATAGGGAGCAAGGAGACCACCCTGATGTTTTCTTGGTATGACACAATACTAGACCAACTATCTTTGACATGACAACTAGTGACCTTGCTTTAGACTATCCCAACCCCTAAAGGACATAGGAAATATGACCAAAATTAATGTCTTTGGGTTCTTATTCATGGGTTTACTCCTTTTTATTCTTAAGGATAGAAATTATTCAACACCAATATTTATAAGTTTGTTCATGTCAAAGGATTTGATGAACTCATCAATAAATTGGTAGAAAGAGTGTATGGACCCCTTGGGGAGGTGGTAGTACCAAATGAGTGTTATATCCTAAAGAGTATTGGTAAATATCTTCACTAAAACCCCATACCATGGTAGGATTTACCTAATAGTGGTATCATAGGTTCTTATATACACATTGGATTCCCCCTACCATTTATATTTTGGAAGTCTAATAGGGTGTGTGGAAGAAGAGCCCACTATATATTGGTATCTAGATGCTCTTTGAGATATTCAACATAGGTCTGCATGTTACTAAAATCCATCATAGTTGTAGTGGGACTAGGGTTAAATAGGGGAGTCATGTAGGAGTTTCTTTGATAATATTTATATGGAAAAGAGGAAACTTGATAGGGTGAAATGAAATAAGATGAAAAGTAGTTATTCAAATGGGTGGACTTGGAATAATATGAAATTAAGGAGGGAAGTTTTTAGACATCGGAGGTGTGGTGATTTATTGTATTGGGGTGTGTGTATTTTGTGTGTAACATGATGCCACATAATAAGGAATATAACATGTCTACATCAGGGGATTTTTTATGTGGTGTACTTGGCTAGGTAGTGTGAAGAACAATAGGTTGTTGGTTACCACATTATTTATAATGGTAGAGTGTACATGTATACACTCATTTCTATAGTTTGAATATGTATTTGATAAGATGAATAGGTTTGGGAGGTATTAGGATTGGGGACTTCGTGAGTAAGAATATCTCTCAGGTTGGTAAGAGATATGGTTTTGTGGTGGTATGTACTCATATGGTGGTGGAAGTATGTAAGTTTATTATTCTTATGTTAGGTAAGTTTTTGTTTGAATGGGAGAGGAAGAGGGTTGAGTTAGAATAGGGGGATTTGAGGCCATACCTTGACTTATTTATGGTTATTTATGTCAGAGATATGACCCACTAAGGTGTTAATGAGATGGTTTGGTATAGCATTAGTGTTGGTCCCATGGGCCTCCATTATATGAGGTGTAGATGTATCAATCAGGGTAGCACAAAGGATTTAGTTTGAGATGGGAGTACTGGGAGTAGTGTTTATGGATAATGGTGGTCAGTTGGAAGGGTCTTGATTTATATCATGGAGGTGGGTAACAACTTGCATTCAGCTGACTTCATCCTCTAAGTGATGGATCATTTATAAGTAATGATCATATTTGACAATGATTTATATATCTACGCTTTGCAAGCTAATGGATGGTCTAGTGGCCACATAAGGAGTGATTCTACCTCCACCAACAAGGGTCATGGTGATGGATTCTAGGTGATTGCTTGTGGTTTGAGATACATCATGTATCTCTTGAATGACAACCTCACTCTGAGTATGAGTGATGGGAAGATAATAATTCTAAGGGTGATAATCTATGTTAGTTTCAAAGTTTGGGTTATTCTAACTCATTAAAGAAGGCTCATCAGATTTGATTTGGATTCTCCTATAGCCTTCTAGGCCAATAAATCCACCAATATCCTATCTAGACATATTATATAAGTATGTGGATACCCATAGAATAAATGGAATGAAGGAATATGGATAAATAAAATGAGAAGAATAATAAAAGAATATGAAAAGGATGAATTACTTAACAGTGGGTTCACTAATTTGTATGCACATAAATAGCACATGCTAAACTATGCACTTGACTCCCTGAGGCTTCATGAAAACATATGATATAATATATGGGTTAGGGGTTAGGTTGGTTATTCAGTGGATTATGATTTGGGATATGTGGTGTTCTCATGATGGAGCTATAATTCCAAAACATCATCTCCATTCTCATTAAGAGTGTCAATCCATGAAAAATAGATCTCCTAAGACCTTTAATCTCTGATATCACAAGAAGGTGAAACTCTTGGTTAATACTAGGACTATGGAAATGAGGGAGATCAAGTTGGACAACTTTTGAAAAAAGGTTTAATTTGTTGGATTAACTTTTCCCAGTCAATGTCATACACTAAGTGTGAATGATATAAGATGAGGCTAGACCTGAGGAAAATAAAGAGATGTGAATGGGAGGATAGGCTTATATGACATGTATTGATGTCCCTTATTTTAGGTGAGGACAATGATATTTATATTGGGGATGCATTACTGTTCTTCTAATATGACTAAGGATTCTATGATGAGATGAGGAATGGGGGTTGATTGAAATACCTCATGCCTTAACTTAGTGCTAATGTCAGATTGTGTGACAATGGTGGTACTAGGTGATCTAACTCTAGGTAATAGACCATGTTAGATAAGACTTGGTGTCTCAATAACGGTCATCCAAAGGAGACTAGGTAGAACCTAGGGGAAAGCATATGATATTATTCAAGAAATGGATTGTAAGGTGTGCTTGATGGATTGTTGAATCAAGGATTTGTATGGGATGCTTGCATATATGGATAAGGATTATGTGGGATATGATTACTTTCATGGGTCATAAATTATTTTTATATGATTTGTGTGTTTTATAAAGGATTTTTATATGGTTTTTGTGTGTTAACAAGGCTTTTAACAAAGTTCTCAATTGTTTTTGTTATTTTTGGGCTTTTCTTGGTTTTATGAAGTAAGTGTTTGTTTGTTAAAAATGAAATAATAAAATCAAAGGAATATAAAATTAAATAAAATCAAAATTATTTTGATTATATTTTTACAAGTTTTATAATGAATTCAAAGGATAAGATAAGGAAACTATGTTGTTGTGAAAAATGGAAAATTTTCCTAGCTCTATTTGTATGCAAACAAGATGACAATGTTTTTGTTTATTTTGTTTATTTTATATGAGATGAACTAAATGTGTAAATTGAATCTATGCATGCAATAAATATCATAATAAATATAATTTAAAATAATATAAATAAAATACTTTATTTGGATTTTCTTTGTTCATAAGAAGAACTAGATTAGCTTTTCAACTTCTCTAATTTGTTACAAACTTGCCTTATAAATGAATTTCTAAGATTGAAGTAAGAGATTCATGTTTTGATTTTATGTTTTAAAATAGGAAAATCACATTTCCTTTAAATCTCCAAAATAAATTAAATCATCAATATACTACCCTTGTACATGAACCTATGGTTGTCTATGTTTTTATGATTGCCTACATGATTATTGGAGGTGTAAGAGACTTGTTTAGATCAAGGAAGAAAAAAGTTTTCTTGGATATAAATAACCTAAATATTTACTAAGGTCCTTTTCTATAATTATTGATAAAATTTATTTCTAACTAAAAGGAAACTAATCTACTAAAATTCAAATACAAATCAAAATTATATTATTTTTATAGCAAAGATAAATGAAAAGGAACATATCTCTTTCACTATCAAATTTATTTTATTTATGAATATGGAAACTAATATATCACAACAAAAAATTATACTCGATATAATTTAATTAATAAATAAATATTTTAAATCAAGATAACTCCAACCTGATTCTGACATAGACTAGATAAAGTGCATGTGACATATTGATAGGATAATCTTTAGTATGTTAGTTCTGTATGTTATTATATAAATTTTGGAAAATATTTACTTGGAGGATGCACTATATATTGAACAAGGTGGGAAAAGAGGAAATACACCCACAAATAGAGAGTAATTAAACTAAGGATAGCTAATGTCTTGGCTTTCAAAGTTTGATCTACTTTCACCAAGAGCACTTATTCATTTGCAGTTGTGTAGTTGATTCAAAAATAATAGAGGGTGAATCTTTTGGTAATTTGTAGTAGGACTATGGTTGAAAATTATTCACAAGATCAACTTATAATGATAATTTTTATATCTAAAAAAAATTGCCTTCTTCTAGAATGAGTTGGGATCTTGCATGGAGAAGCTTAACTATGTCCAATGGGAAATTCAGCTTAAAAGGAACTAAAGAGGACCAAAAATAGAAGATGGAGTGAGTTGGGCCTAATTAGAGGTTAACATAAGGTGATAAAAATAAGAAAAATGGTGCTAGTTATGAAAAACACATCAAAACTAGAGTCGTGGGAGCTAATTTTGGAAGATGTTTGAACTGTGACAAAAATTTTGATTTATTTAGGGGAAGTTATAGAACCATCACTTAAGATGATAAAACCAACATTTTAAATTATGTGACCACACATGGTTTTAATACAAAACCATCACTTTATTTCAAAACCAACACTTTAAATTATGTGACCACATGTGGTTTTAATACAAAACCATCATTTTGTTTCAAAACCACCTAAATTACATAACCATTATGGCAGTTGTGTAAAATAAGAATTAGTTTCATAACAGAAAAGGGAAGTTTCATCACTTGGATCAGTGGTTTTGTTATGCATGGTCTATTTTTAAAATAAGGTGAATGTAGCCAGGAAATTTAGAACTAAGGGGACCAAAAGGCATCAAGGGATGAATGAGAGAGTATAGGGAGTGGAAAGAGCTAGAGAGTTCCCTATGAAACACAAAATAAGAGGTCATTATATCATCATCATATTTACATCAAAAGTGTCACACCATGTAAATTTTGGGTGAATATAGGCACTCTAAGAGTGTATTCTACTAATTTCTCCCTTAAATACTATCTCACTCACTCTAACCTAGAGGCCAATATGGTAACCCCTAATTGTGTATCCATCTGAAGTTCTACCCCTATCCTATAGCTAGAGGCTCTTCCTCTTTATCTACCTACTATCATATCCATCATGGTATCTACTCTCCTTGCTTAACCAATAAGGTATTTTTCTCCATCCTTAGTGTTATAACCATCACAAATGCATGGTATGTTGAGGTAAAGACATATGTATGTCAACCAATCCCTATAGGGAGTCTAGGATCTATCAAGAGAGAGTCTATATTCATGTTAATTCTTAGGTGGAAAAAAATTGATTAGGGTATCACTGATCATACTCTTCCACCTACTTGAGGTATCTACAATCATAGAGTGAAAAATCAACATTAGATCTAGTTGATATAAAGATCCAAAATTGTAATATCAAATACATATAAGCTACAAATTAAAATACAAACTATAAATGGAAATGTGAAAAATCAACATTTTACCTAGATCCCTCTTATGCCAATCAAGGTCAGAATCATCATATATGGCCTCCTCCTCATCAATGTAAAGGTCATCCAGCTTAGTATACTATAGATCCTCAATGTCTCTACATCATAGATGATGTTATTGCATAAATCCTATTAAGAGAGGTCATGTTGTGGTGGTGCTATTGATGGTCACATATGATGCTTCCTTGATGTGATTTGTCCTCCTCCTCCTCCAAATAGCTATATGGGAGTTCTTTTTTCAACTCTCAACTAAATTGGTTAGGTGATGGGAACCCCTCATAATCAAGTTCCACACCAACTATCTAAATCTCATAGTTCTCACCTCCTATATGCCACTATAAATGATCTTAGGAATAATAAGGTTTCCCATGTAGGGAGTTCCATACTACTATGGTACCCTATCTATAGGATCTACCTCAATATATGATAGAATATCTCAAACGTGAGTGGCCCTGATGGATATTGTAAGGTAATCCCCCTCATTGGCCCATTACCAAATCATGTCTTAATAAGGTAAGGTAGTCAGTCAGCTACTATCAAATTCCCCACTACTCAAGTGAAAGCATAGAATGGCACCACATCCATCCATATAGTGGCCCTTACATCCCTAGGCCCTTTGATCGATACTTACCTCTGATAAAGGATGATGTGCTCATATACCTAACCCATGATAATCATCAAGTAGATAATTGAGAGGGATTATAGATGATACATGAAGTAAAAATACATATAATTATGAGACAATAACTCTTAGATATAATATTAGTGTTCTCCCCTCACCTCAATACATCATATAATTGGTGACCAATGGAACAATAACCTATCAATACCCTTATCTCCCACTAACTAGGAAGGATACCAATAATGGCCTTTCATAGGTTTGGGATCATTGATCCCTCAACTAGGTAAATCCTAACACAAAACTTCACACATACATCAGGTGTGTCAAAATCTCAAAAATATTCTACCCAATTATAGGCCTCATGGCTACTCTCAGTAACTTGAATAGATACCAACAAACTAGTCATTGAAAGGCCCATGATTTAAAAGATGTCAACAAGAGTGATCATCCACTCTCCTAGGGCCTAAGAGAACACAAACTTGATTTTATCATGGTCTTAATAATTCAATATGTCATAAACTAGTCATCTTACGTTAGGATGATCCCCACATATGCTACCCTTAGGATCTTAGCTCGATCAAGGATGACTAACTCATCTATCATTAACAGTTATAAGACTCAGGGAATCCACTCCTACTCTTGATCTATGATCCAATGTATGTAATGTACTTATAGCCAAAAAAATACCTAGGTCATCCCAAGGACCAATTCCATCATTCTAAAAAATATATATATAAATAAATTCAAGTTTCTTCACCTAGTTTTATTGAATATAACCACCCCTATTTATAGGTGGTGGTTACCCAACCACCTTAAGTATTTACATAATTTCTCAAGGTGATTACATAAATGACCTAGGTGATAGTTATGTAACCACCTCAGGTGATTATGTTATTATTCTAGGATATTACATAACCACCCTAGGCAATGGTTTTGAAATTATTCCACTACAAACAACAATGGTTAAGATTCTACCATAGTAGTTAAATAATCACTAGCCTACAAAACCTAGGGGGTTTGTTCCTAAGTGATGATTCCATTCAATGGTTGTGTGCCCTAAATTACCCATAAAAACTTATAAAATATATAAATAATAATAAAATTATTATATTTTCCTAATTTTTCCTTCCCTACAAATATTTTAAAGTTACAAATTTTAAAATTCATTGGATTTATAATAAGTTTTGATATAAAACATTTGTAGAATTGAGGTAAAAAAGAAAAGGCCACAAACCACTTGATCTTACCATGAATATTCTCCCACTAGTATATTCACCATCCTCTCATTTTCCTCTTCCCATTGACTACTTTATCACTTGAAATAATCACAAACATTCCAAAGCTCAAGAAGTCTCAAAAAAAATTAACACAAATGAGTTAGTTTTTGACATATTTTTTAACATATTTGTAGACATTATTTTTGAATTATATAACACCTTAGTATTCTACCCTTGTAAAATACATATCATGGATGTACATTAATCTTATATACCTTTTACAACTACCAAAAATCTCACATATACTATCTCTTTGTGCCTAATTGATTATCTCTTAGTTCAACCATTGTCATTATGATGACTCAAACCTTCTATCTTGCCCAGAATGTTATAAACCTATGCATCTTTCATATTTTCAAGTTTTGGACATGTACCTATTTTCCAAATACCCTAACACTTGTGTCCCAATCATAAACCTATGTTGATGCAAGTCTCCTATTTACACACAAGTGTCTATTGCCTTAAAGTCATCCAATTTTCAAATGAAACATATCCTAAAGGTTACCCTAAGTACTTTAATGTGAGATATTATCCAAATGGATTGTTATAAATACAACATCAAACCCTCATTCATTACCCACCTATAAATGTCTTACCTACTCTTAAGACCGTCTAGCATAGACCAAGAATCACTCAATCAAGCATGCAAGTGAGGAAAGCTTCCCTATTTTCTCATATTTCCATATTATTCATAGGGACAACATATCTAAAAATTTTAACTACTTAAAGATCATTTCATGAACCACATTTTACAAGTTACAATCTCGGTCACTCTATGAACTTGTTTATCACACATTTCATGAATCACTCATAATTCAACATGTAGGGGAGAACTACATAAATATGAGGCCATGTTCATAGTATTGACTATGTAGGAAGCACTCATTCACAAAGGGGTATTTTGGGCTAGCTCAACACCATTTTCCCATTTTCCCATAGCAAATATGAATATGAAGAGATAGGGTTTTCTCATTTGACAAAGACCAACAATCCATGACCCAGATCCAAATGCACTAGAGTGAAGGTGATAAATAATCTAGAAGTATCTAGGTGGTTAAATCTAATTTTAGTAGGTATTTTGTACTATAAACCTACATCCAATTCAAATAGTAGCATTAATGTAACCATCCTACCCTGACATAAGTGTTTATAAATATAAATTTCAAAGTTTCCAAAATTAGGTGACTGATCTAGAATCCATATCCAATCTAATTCCCACATGTTCTAGATCCAAATTAGTATTAGCATCAAAATGAGCTAAGCATATTTTCTTCATTCTCATTAAAATATCTATCATAACTATACTTTATATTTTTAGTATATATCATTATAATAAATTCAATAAATTTAGTATATGTTTTATCTATGTTTTGAAATTAATTGGCCTAATTTAGAGATAGCATACCATCCATATGCCTTAGGCTATATCTACCCATTTAACCCTAGATTCCCCATATTTATATTTTAGGGTTAAATATTTGGTGAACCTAATCTTTGAACATCATTCTTTTATAAGCATTCCATATTAAATGTTTCTTACCTACTTTGTCCTAATATTTGTGTTCTTTATCTCTCTCATCATGGATGATATTTATTATTTTGATGAATATGATTATAAAACTCTCCAACTTTCTATTAAATAAGGGGTAAAAATTGATTACTCTTGTATTATTTTAAATGCTAAATCATCCAATCTTCATTCTTTGAATGGTGGTAGCTACCATCCCTCTAATAAGGTCCATGTTCTCATCATTTCAAGAGATTATTTTACCCATATTAAGGAACATAAATAGCCTTTAAAGTTACTTATTGTTCACCAATTTTTGCCCACGAACAAAATTGTGGTCAACTTCTTTCCCTTGCATTTTAAAACTAGTCAATTTCAGGTTGCAAGTCCATCTTCAGGTTCATGCTCGGTTTAGGCCTGGTTCATTGGTTCAGCCTAGTTCATCTCAGTTCAACATCCTAGTTCAAACACCTCAATGCAATAGCGTTGAACCTTTGTACCGTTGAACCGTTGAACCAATTTTTTGGTTCAATGGACTTGGTTCAACGTACTTGGTTCAACGGCTTAAGTTCAAGTGGGTTCGGTTCATGGAAGTTCATCAACCTTCATACCATTGAACCGTTGAACCAAATTTTTGGTTCAACGGACTTGGTTCAATGTACTTGGTTTGAGACATAAAGTTCAACACCCTAGTGGAGGGCTGGCACTTCAAATGAAGAAGGCCCAAGTTCATTGCAGTCTGGTTCGAAGTCAAGGTTCAAATGAGTTTAATGAATTATACTAGGTCCTAAATTCCTTCGAGCATGGCTTAACTCCAAAGAAAAGGGGTGAACATGGCTTATTTCAAAGGCAAGACACAGACAAAATTTTTGTGGACTTTTTGTCTGCAGGAAAACATCTGCAGACAAAAGTCCACGAGGAAATAGTCCACAAAAACATTCAAAGCCCAGGGAGTAGTCCGACGAGTTAATCAAGTCCACAGAAAAAAAAAATGGCCATTTGAAACATTCGATGGGACTGTCTGAAGACTTTTCCAAAGGACCCATCAAAATAACAAGGTAGAAGAGTGCTCAACTGGGTGTTAAGACATTAGGCAAGCCGCGAAGAAGTTAAAGAAGGTCCAAGCCAGTAAGCCTGAGGACGTCCTACGTGGATGTCAAGTTTACAAATGGAAGATAGCCATTTTTTTTAAAATACAAAGGGGAGTGCTAACCAGAAGGAGCTCAAAACATAGTGACCCACCAGAAAGTTTGCCTAAGGGGCCGAATGAGCCAGTTAAGACAAAATGAATAAAAAGACAAAGCAAAAAAGCATGGTTCCAATAGGTCCCTTCTAGAAGGATGAATTCAGCAATAGTATTTTTCTTCTTCCCAATGGGATGCAACATGCCCACTTGCAAGCAAGAAGCGCCAATGAGTCTCCTCTTAGCTTTTCCATAAGTTTGTGAACTTGGTCATTTGTAATGATCTTCCATGTTTTGCTAAGGCACAGCCCTGGAAATAAAATTCATCTCAATCAAATAAAATGCAATTTTACCTCCATGTGGATAGATATTTTTAGAGTATGTATTGAGTGTTTGTCTGTGTCCAGTCATTGTTTCCTTGATGCTCTCACAGGTTCAACACTAGCAAACCTGTTATCTATAAGGCACCATTTCTACAGTTTAAAGGAGAAGAGCTATATTTGAGAAGACCAAAATAGAGGAAGTTGCTTACAGTGTGCATTCCATAGTGCCTTGGTGAATCTTTGTCATGTTTTTCCATTATAGCCTCCCTGCTAGTTTCTTGCATTTTGGTCCTTCTGCCAAGTGAGTAGAGTATGTTTGCAATTGTCTGATTTCAAGTGTGGATGTGGGAAGGTCATCTTATTTTGGTGTATCACCTCCTTAGAGTAGTGTTTTCCCTGTATCTTTCTCCCCTTTTCATCCCCCCAGTTTATATAGCTATATATATATATATATATATATATATATATATATATATATATATACCTATATTTTACACTTGCTAAAACAAACATGATATATCAAAGGGAGCTAGCCCTTATCTAGAGACTCTCCCCTCCAGCTTCACCATCCCACAGGTGAGAGAGGATTTTCCATGTTGTGAGGACAAGGTAGGAACCTATTTTCCTGCCACTGGGTGCACTTTCCTGCATTAACAGTTTTGGCATGCCTGGTGGGACACACAGTTTGACAATGCAGTAAGTTATCAGGATTAATGCTAGTCCTGTTACAGCAAATCAAGTATTTTTAGCATCTGGAGACTCTGAGTTAATCAGCTAGTTAAGCAGCCTGGTGCCATAAAAAATCATTTCTTGTATGTATAATCCTTTTGCACAAAATCATGGGTTGTGTTTTCCTTTATATAATTTTGATCAAACTCAAAATATTCAGAGAATCACCTCAAGTAGATATCCTAGTTGCCCTACAACTATAAGGGAGGTGGCATTGGAATTTGAGAGGTAGACAATGGAAATTAATAGGCTGTAAGAGCAGTACAGATATCATTAGGAGCTGATGTATGAAGAGGAATGTTTGTTTGGGAAAACACATGCCATACAGTCTATAGAAGAGGAGGTAACAAAATGGAGAAATCCATATTTTCAAGGTAGGCAGCCTTGTGCACCCCCTCATATTCTAAAAAAAGCCCCCTCTTTTGCACCAAATCCTTTCTATCACATTGCACTTGCTCACTCCAGCTTATCAAATATACCTGCTCCCAACCCAGTGCGCCTAGCTTTCCAACATCAGATGATATTAAAACAACCTCCCATGGAAATGAACTTTCTAAATTCCTTAGATTACAAATTTTCCATTGGGGGAAATGCCACGAACCAGTATGTCTCTTTCAAAGCTAATCCTACTCAACAAGATGATGTTGGTCACCTCCAAGAAAGACTCTTTCAGGACAACCTAGCCAAGCAATTGAAGATTTAGAGGCCAGGATGAAGTTTCTCCTTGATAGAGAGATAAAACTTCTAGACCTTGCAGAGGAGCCCCAGGACCTTGTGGAAAACAAAGTTGCTACCTATTCGCAGGGGCAGAATTCTAATTTAGAGATCCTAAACTGGGGAAGAATAGTAGAATTATGGGGCAAAGAAGAAGAGAAGCAAGGTTTTTCTCAAAGCCTTGAAGAAGCTGAAACTACTCTTGCTCATGATAATGCTAAAGACCTCCAGGAAAATATTTTCCAAGAAGATCTAGCCAGGATAATAGCAGGGTTAGAATCCAGAGAGAAATTCCTCAGCTAATGTGTGATGGACAGTTCAGACCAAATAGCACATTCTATGTTTGAACACACCCCACCTACACATTTCTAAGAGAGTTATCAGGTCGTACTTGATATTGATGAAGTGTTGATCAAATGGAAGAAGGAGAATCATTTGATTCTAGCTCAAGGACTGCCTCCTCTTCCATGTGTTTTTTCCACTTCACCTCTTCTCAAGGAAGAACCTGTTCTATAGGAGACGAGTGAGGAGCAGAAGATCTAATTTGCAGCTCTTCAAGAAGCTATCATGAGCGACAATGAAGAAGAAATCATCATTAATGCTCCTTGTGAAGACCTTATCAACAATGGAGAAGATGCAAGTCTTGCATATATGTAGATGTTCCAGCAACACGAAGAGGGACAAATGCATGGTAAGCTCTCTTCCCCTCTATTTGATGAAATTCTTTGTTGTTTTGATGAGGATGACTACATTGAAGAGCCTGGGGAAGAGGAGGATCAGGAGGATATTTTTGAAAATCTAGAAATTTTGATCAGCAAAGAGGAAAAGGAGAGGTCTAACTTCTTAGAGGAATGCAAGGAAGAAGAGAGATTTAAAGAAAGAGGCAATGTTCTATGGGATGATAAATCATTATGTGAATCCAATTTAGACATCACCACAGTCACCCTTCTTCAAGAAGGCCAAAAGGAAGTAGAGGATGATTCTGACAGAGTTTTTAGTGAGGCAAAATGAAATAAATCAAACCATGATACATTGCAGAGGAATTGTGTAGATCAACGGGCTTATGGTGATGAGTCAATAGCCATTAATTTCTTGGTGAAGAGCACCAATATCAAGGACCAGCATTTAGTAGGCTTCCAAGGACAAATAGATTACGTATATGTCAGAGGCATGTTCAATTTTGATCCTCTCAGATACCAACCAATTCAAGTGGCAGGCAAGAAGAGTAGGTCACCAACTCTCTTTTCCATTCAGCTATTTTCCTAGCACCATAAGTCTTTTCACTATGAAGGGGACTTGAGAAGTTTTCCTTTCGATCCAGGAAGGAAGAAAACTATCCTGGTTAGCTGTACATAATCGTTTGTTTTTAGTTTCTTTTCCTGCTTTCCCTAAGTGTAGTTGCACATGTAGTGTTTTTTAGCCTTGTGTGTTTCCCTTTGTGTGTGGGGTAAAACCTTCATGTTTGATTCTCAAATCTTTTGGGCTGTTATTAATTCTTTCATGGCTGCACCTAACTCCATGCCCAATGGATTTCAAGCCAACTAGTTCTAAGCATAACAGGCATGCTTCCCCTGTGAGTCACCATTTGTTGACCAATTTTTGCCCACGAACAAAATTGTGGTCAACTTCTTTCCCCTACATTTTAAAACCAGTCAATTTCGGGTTACAAATCCATCTTCAGGTGCATGCTCGAGTCAGGCCTGGTTCATTGGTTTGGCCTGGTTTATCTCAGTTCAACATCCCAGTTCAAACACCTCAATGCAATAGTGTTGAACCTTCGTACTGTTGAACTATTGAACCAATTTTTTGGTTCAACAGACTTGGTTCAACGTACTTGGTTCAACAGCTTAAGTTCAAGTGGGTTCGGTTCATGGAAGTTCATCAACCTTCATATCGTTGAACTGTTGAACCAAATTTTTGGTTCAACAGACTTGGTTCAACGTACTTGGTTTGAGACATAAAGTTCAACACCCTAGTGGAGGGATGGCACTTCAAATGAAGAAGGCCCAAGTTCATTGCAGTCTAGTTTGAATTCAAGGTTCAAATGAGTTCAATGAATTTAACTAGGTCTCGAATTCCTTCGGGCATGGCTTAACACCAAAGTAAAGGGGCAGACACGGCTTATTTCAAAGGCAAGACACAGACAGAATTTCCACAAACTTTTTGTCCATGGGAAAACATCTACAGACAAAAGTCTATGGGGAAATAGTCCACGAAAACATTCAAAGCTCAGGGAGTAGTCTGACGAGTTAAGCAAGTCCACAGAAAACAAAGGGCTATTTGAAACATTCAATGGGACTGTTTGAGGACTTTTCCAAAGGACCCATTGAAATAACAAGGTAGAAGAGTGCCTGACTAGGTGTTAAGACATCAAGCAAGCCGTGAAGAAGTTAAAGAAGGTCCAAGCCATTAGGCCTGAGGATGTCCTATGTGGACGTCAAGTTTACAAATGGAAGATAGCCACTTGTCTTAAAAGACAAAGGGGAGCGCTAACTAGAAGGAGCTCAAAACATAGTGACCCACCAAAAAGTTTGCCCAAGGGGCCGAATGAGCCAATTAAGACAAAATGAAGAAAAAGACAAAGTAGAAATCATGGTTCCAGTAGGTCCCTTCTAGAAGGATGGCGTCAGAAATAGTATCTTTCTTCTTCCCAATGGGATATGACATACCCACTTGCAAGAAAGAAGTGCCAATGAGTCTCCTATTGGCTTTTCCATAAGTTTGAAAACTTGGTCATTTGTAATGATCTTCCACATTTTGCTAAGTCACATCCCTGGCAAAAAATTTCATTTGAATCAAATAAAATGTAGTTTTACCTCCATGTGGATAGATATTTTCAGAGTATGTCTTGAGTGTTTGTCTGTGTCCAGTCATTGTTTCCTTGTTGCTCTCACAGGATCAACACTAGTAGACCTGTTATCTACAAGGTGCCATTTCTATAGCTAAAAGGAGAAGAGTTGTATTTGAGAAGACTAGAACAGAGGAAGTTTCTTACAGTGTGCATTCCATAGTGCCTTGGTGAATCTCTATCATGTTTTTCCATTATAGCCTCCCTGCCAGTTTCTTGCATTTTGGTCCTTCTACCAAGTGAGTAGAGTATGTTTGCAATTGTCTGATTTCAAGTGTGGATGTGGGAAGGTCATCTTATTTTTGTGTATCACCTCCTTAGAGTAGTTTTTTCTCGTATCTTTCTCCCCTTTTCATCCCCCCCAGTTTATATAGCCATATATATATATATACTTGTATTTTGCACTTGCTAAAACAAACATGATACATCAAAGGGATCTAGCCCTTATCTAGAGACTCTTCCCTCCAGCTTTGCCATCCCACAGGTGAGAGAGGAGTTTCCATGTTGCGAGGAGAAGGCAGGAACATGTTTTTCTGCCACTGGGTGCACTTTCCTACGTCAACACTTACTACACCACCATCATATGATTTTTGACTTTGATGTTTTCTAAAATATGGATACAAAGGACAAGGATTAGGCAAAAATGAACAAGGTATTATTGTATTCTACACACCCCACCCTATATTTTTCTTATAAAATTAGGGAACCCCTTTGTTTTATAGAGAATGAATATTTCATGTGGGTATTTATGTGCAACAGATGGTTATGAGGGTTATTATTAACTATAGAAACTTGGTACTTTGAACATTGAATTATGTTGAGGTATATTTATTTCCATTTGAAAGGACTTGTTTAAACTAACCTATTAATGGAAAGTCAAGAAGAATTTATTTACATGAAAATTATTTAGATTAGATTTATTCTGGAAGGTTTTAAAGTTGGTAACTTTCACTTTAGCAACTATAGTTTTAGAGACTTTTCATTGAAAGGTTTTCTTTAGAAAGATTCTCTTCTAAATTATTCTCTTTGAAAACTTTCTCTTCAAAAATATTCTCTTTGGAAAATTTCTCTTCAAAAATATTCTAATCAAAATCTTTGTTTCGAAAACTTTCACTTCATAGACTTTTCTTCGACAACTTTGGTCTTCAAAAAAATTCATTCAAAAACTTTCTAGTTGGCATCTTTGTTTTAAATACCTCTCTTTGGAAACTTTCAGTTTGAAAATATTCTCTTCAGAAACTTTCTCTTTAGAAAATTTCACTTTAGATACTTTCTATGTGACTACTTCTACCTGAACCATAATTTTTTCAAAGAATATAAAGTCTTTAACAACTATTATTTTGGAGACTTTAGGATAAAACCTTTCAGAATGAATTTATCTTAAAAAAATTTTAATATTTGGGGTATTTTGAGCTCAAAGGAAAATTTTGACTTCCCTCGATTACACCACACAATGACAAATGAAAAAAGAGGAGAGGCAACACTATCATATTCCGAATGACAAATCATCCTATGTGGCATGTACACTAGGGTAGGGTGGTTGAATTCAAATTGAATAAAGGTGATGAGTTCATATATATTGGTAATTAATGGTACATGAACTAAAAATTAATTCAAAAAACTATTAACATTGAGCCCCCATCCAAGTTAGGTTATCCTCCTTCATCTTGCATGAGTAACCAAGTTCTACAATGCTCAAAGGTTACCATTTTAGGTTATCCTCTTTTGTATTACATGAGAAACCAAGTTCCATAATTCCCAAAGGTTACCATTCCAAGTTATCCTCCTTTGGTTTACATGAGAAACTAAACTCCACAACTCACAAAGTTTACCATTCTAGGTTCCCCTCTTTTATCATGTGCCAATAACCAAGCTCCACAATGCCCAAGGATCACTATTATGAGCCCTTCTCCTTTGGCTTATGATATTAACTAAATTTTTTAATGCTTGGTCATTACCATGCTAGGACCATCGCTAGTATTTGTTGAACCTATTATTTAATAACATTAATTTTATGATCCAATCTTTGTTGATCACTTCTTCGATAGTCTAATTTTTGGAGAGCCCATTATTGAGCCATAAATAATTATTCATCCATTGTCAATCATTTCCCACTTTAGAAATTTTTTACTAATATTTTAGCCATAACAGATCCAACCATTACCTCTTCAAGATCCATCTCTTAAGGACCAAAATGTGTTTAAAATTGATATTTTTCAAATAATTGTAAACCAAGGCCATGATGTTATTATTGAACCACCTATTTGTGATGAGTTAACCTATGAGGAATCACCTTTTGATACTTTACCTATTGTCAAGGAGCCTCACTATGACAAGATAGTCTTTATTGAGTCACTCTTAATGATTATAACCATCTTTGGGAAATAATTATCTTGACCATTATCCTATTTTTAAAGATCCCCACCCCTTTGACAAGCCAGTCTCTATGGATTTGTCTCTTGACCTTTTTCCCCTCATTGAGGAGTCTCACTTTGAATAGCCAATATCTATGGAATCACCCCTCAAGTTGTTTCCTCTCTTTGAGGGGATTCACCTAGATGAGCTAGTCTATGTTGAACCCTTCTTAGATGAATCTATTTTTATAGAGCCCATTATACCATCATAATCCATTATTAGTTCAAAACCAAGCATTCAATACAACATCATTATAGAAGCATCCACACTAGATGAAGACTCAACATTGAAGTTAGATTTTATTTTATAACCAACATGATATTTAGCATTAGAATTAGAATCAATTTCAATCTCAACATCAAATTTAGAGTCCCTTGAATCAGACTCAACTTCAAAATCAGAATACATTCATGGTTATTATAAAATTGGTTACACATGCCTTACAAATAAATTTGAATGCATTTTTTATTCTTCCACAATTTTTTAGGATGATTACTTTAGCATCACCATAATTTATCCTAGTATATTCTATGAGGATTATTCTACCTCTTCTCATTCCATTACCATTCCACATGTCACTATCACCACCCAACATAGGCATTATATTGGCATTCTACCTCCCATGAGTGTCGATTGGGACTGATAAGATCACACCTTATTGAATTGCATACATGGAAACATATCAATTGAAAAATATTAGGGGGACAAATAGCACATTCATTCAAAATAAGAATAATTTTCCTAGTGAAACCTTCTCAGAGGTGATAGGGGATAATCAAAGTCCAAACTTAGTATCTTCTATTGAAACCTTTACAAAGGTGCTAAAAGATAATCAAAGTTAAAATTTAACATTCCTTAGTGAAACCTTATTGGATCATTGGTGAAAAACTTTTTGAGGCACCAATAGCTAATCACAATATTTATTCACTACTTAATGAAGACATTATGAAAGATAACATCAATACAACTTCCAATTTACAACATAATTAAATGGTAACTATTCTTAGGCCCAAATTAAAAAAAAAATCTGGTGGTCCTATCAAGAGCATATTCATAAGTTTTCATCCCTACCATAACCAACTTTATGTCAAATCTAGAATTATCAACATTGTGTGTGCCTATAAATCTCAATATTCATACATCCCATTATCACCCACATTTTAATTACAAACTTATACCATTTATCATGTGCCTAACATTATTTACCATACCTAATTTCACTTTCCTTTATAGAGGCTACAAAGATATCTTGACTTGATATTTGAAGGAAATAGAATAAATGACCAATGAATATCATAACAACATTATTAGAATCTAAATCTATAACAGGTTCTTGATAGAGCAGCTATTCAAAAAGGGTATGGGCTAGCAATGTTTTATAATTGATTATTTTAGTTGTCTCATATGTTGAATAGCATGTGCATCTCTACATCAGCATGAATATTAGATTCATTTTCCATTTATCATTTACCCTACCATTTGCCTTATCTTATCACTTGGGGGAAATCCTATTACCATTATATCCAATTGCCATCATATCATCTTATTTATGATATAACCTATACCATTTTACCATGCATTTACTATTGACCAAAAATTTATTTTGACCTACCTTGCCTAACTCTTTTTTATCTTGGTTCCTTTGGTTCTTACCACACCTTTTGCTAGGGGATTATGATCCAGTTTCAGTAGTTTTAGAATTTCATGTTTAAATGATAATGTATGAAAATAGTGTGATAGTGGATCTAGAAAGTCATCTTTCATTTATGTTTGACTGGTATTATTAATTATACTCACCTTGGGGTAAATTAGTATTTTACCTAGTATTATTAATTATAACCTCCTTTATGCAAATCAATATTCACCTTGTGTTACTAATTATAACTTCCTATAGGAAAATTAGTACCACAAACTTATGGCATTGTTTCTTATTTATAACCACCTATGGGAAAATTAGGAACAACACCTTTTATCATGCTTTACTACATCATCTTTACATTACTATTATCATTTTCCTTGCCATTTGGCTTAAATTCATGAATTTGTTATTAACTGGTCAGATCTCACTGCCTTTTGTGTGGGCAAAACTACTATGACTTGAGGTCCTAATGGGACTATGTAGATCATGATCGATTCACATTTAAGTTAGCACAGTCCCCCTTTTCCATATGCTCTCATTATTTTGTGAGCAATTTTCAAGTTTGAATGCTCTCACCATTTTATGATCACTCATTTCCACACTCTCACCATTTTATGAGGATTTTCAAGTTTGAATACTCTCACCATTTTATGAGTTTATTTCTTTATTTCCTCTACAACATCAATCATGTTTTCTTATCATCATTTTTCTTCTATCCCAATTCTTGGGATAGCTACATTTGGCCTAAAGTTCATGTTGAATCTCATGTCAATGGAACTATGTAGGCAGTGTCCACTTGTCTCATACATCTAGAGTCAAATTGAACACCCCTTTATTTTCTTCTATTTTCCCCCATTTTGTTTTCTCCTATTATTTTCCTATCACTTGGGGCTAATTTTTTCTTTTTTGTTCTTGTTATATTCTACTAGTCTCATTATTTCTTAGATTAGGGATTACCCTGTCACAGGGAGTAATGCCTCTACTACACTTACATGAACCATTCACATTTTTCATTGTTTGCAATAACATTATGACTAACTCTTATTTGTGTGTTTATTTCATTTGTATTGTTGTTTTTTTGTGATTTATTGTCTCTCCATTTATTTTTTTAGTATTTTAGTGATCATTCATTTGTATTTTGTTGTCTTTAGTGTGTTTTCATTATTGTTGAGTTGTTATTTTATTTATTCATTATTTTGTTATTTTTCATTTTTATTCATTCATTATTTATTCTTGGTGTTTTATTATTAGTCTTTTGTGTTACTACTTTGTCTTGTACTATTTTGTTTTGTTCCTTTTTGAGTTAAAATACATTTTATAACCACTTTCAGTCTAGTTTTCAATTAGGCTTGATTTTTTTAGAGTTGTATTTAACTTATTCTTTTGTTTTTTTTTCTAAGTACTTATTAATACACATGGATCTTGATTATTCAAATCTCAATTTCATGTTGTTTATTAAGTTGTTATTTCTTTCTTTTTACAAATTCTTGTTCCTACTTAAATATTGATTGTTCATATCTTTTTTTTAAGTTAGGTTACATTTTTATATTTATTATTTTTCTTTTCTTTTTTTTTAAATACAAATAGTTGTAACTCTGATATTGATAGCTTTTATCATTATCCTTAGTTATAAATATTCACATTTGAATTAGATAATTGCAATAGAAATACAATGTTATTATAAGTTACTCATACTTATGATGCATAATTTCAGTTTTTTATATTAAACACCAAGTGCTCCACATCCAAAAGCCAATGAAGCTCTGAAGATCATTTCTGAATGCACCATACCCAACACTAACTCTATGTAAGATGATCATATCTTAGCATACACTGTGAGTCTAATTGACTATTTTTATAATTAATTTGGCATGTACATGTCCTAAATTATAATATACCATCTAGTAAAGGCACTATCCTGCATATCCACTAACTAACATTATTTCACAATTGAACATCAATCCATCTTTCTTCTATTCTTATTTCCTCATTCCATTTTATCCTAATTTTGGAAGAACTACATTGTCTTGAATTTCATCTAGACTATGTCTATATCACTTAATACATGATGTATCTCAAGTCATCTCAGCCACTCTCATTCTTTTAATCATCTCTTTCATCACTTTGTGCATTCTCGTATGCCTAGTTTTTTATATGTTTTTTAGTCATTAGACCCTCATATCTATATTTATTATAAATCATATTTAATCTATGCATCAGGTTATATCTTTGAGTTATGCTTGCCAATTTTCCCTACGGGGCATAATATTTAGCCCAATCAATGATCCAATCATCCCTACTAGGGAAAAATTAATTATCAATGGTCAAAATCATCCCTACTGAGGCACAATCAAATTATCAACTGATCAAATCCACTCTATTGGTTCACATTATTAATTCATTAACCTCCTTTTTCTAGATCAATTCTCTTATTTTTCTTCTGATTCCAAACTCTACAACTTTTTCCCTTGTTTAAATAATTCAAAGTGTGTAACTTGTCTTGGGATTGATCATTCTATAAAACCACAAATTTTTCCCTCTTTTGGGTATGTTAAAGTGTGTTTCTTCTATTTTTGGGATTGCATCATTCCCACTTCCCCTCAACTTGGGGCCCATTATATTCTATTCTATTTTTTATCATTAGGTATCAATGTGTGCAAGAATTAGCTCATGTTGATCTAATCTCATCCAAGGGTTAATTTTACTCTTTCTCTTTTTTTTGAGAGTCCATCCCTCTCTTTCATCCTTGCATGCCCTCTCAAGAGTGAATCATGGGTACTTTATTCAATCATTACCTTCCAACCTCTTCTTAGCAACTCTTTCATTCTTTGAAAAATGTTGCTTCAATCAAATGTCTCAACAGGCTTTCTCAAATAGGTGCAAAATGTAGAGATCTAATTCCTATCACTATTGTGCTAAAATTATGAATCTAAGAAACATTATATGTAAATGCATAATATAGACTAAAATAACTAAAATGTGCTAAATGGTTTGAAATTTTCATGTATAGGTGTTTATTTAGGCTAATGTCTCCTAGAATGGGGCAATGCATTTTATGTGATTATTATATTTTCTTAAATCACTTTGATTCAAATTGTGATCATGTAAAATCACACTCTGGACTACTTAATTTTTCTAATTTGGAGGCACACATCATGTGCATGTGTTATTTCACATCCATAACACCCTAATTGGGGAATTATTTTATATGTATCTAATACCTTATTCTAATTATACTCCAGTCAAATTATGACTCAATAAATTGACATTTTGACCAATTTGATTAAATGAACAACCAATTTCCAAATAATTTAAAAAATTAATTACACCCACTTAAGTAAATTAAACCAAATCAAGAGCTTAAGTGAAAAATCCATGGAAGTTATTGAAAATCTATTAATTGGAAATTCATTCATCAAATATACATCACCCTATGACATCATCAGTGGGGTGGAATATATTAGCCATTAATGGAAAAAGTATCAGGAGTAAGCCTTCACATGCCTCATTAATTCCCCATTATTTTAAATATTAATGAGGATATTTATCATTTATCCCTCAAAAATTAAATTGATTCATGACCACACATCTTGATCTCAAGATGGATGGTCATGATTGATTCTGATAATTTTCAAAAAGCTATAAATAAGAGGGACAAGACCACATTTTTAAGCTTCATTCATGAAAACTTATTATGCAAAAATTATAGTAAACAAGATTTATTCATGAGCCTAAGCCATTGGTGCACTAGGAAATGATGGAGGAGCATGCTACTCTTCATTGACAAAGACTTGGAGCACCAAATCTAGGGAAAGGCATGCTTCTTGGAAACTCTTGGAAGGAAGGATGCTCTTTGGAAGATTTGATGGTATATGTCCTTTCTTAAATATCTCTTATATTTTATTATCAATACCCCTTGAGGGAGTAGGCTTAGCACATTATGTCCTCTATGCTTATTTTGATTTTTCCTCTAATAACGCATGGACTAAATTATTTTGTAATCCTAATCTATCATTGGTACTCTTAATATGGTTGAAAGGCATGTTAATTTATTGCATTTTTAAATAAAAATGAATTAAATAATAAATATTTTTGGTGGAAAGGTATAAAATTTTAGTCTAATTCTAACCTCAAAGAAAATTTAAAAGTGATGAAGGTATGTGTTTTAAGTTTTTATAAATATAGTAAATTTATTGACAACATAATTTATCAAGATAAGTTCAAATGATGATCACCACCATTACATGAAACATGCCAAACTTTCAATGCATCCATTTACCATTTGAAACTACATTTAATGTGACATTGGGATGCGGTTTAAGTAGAGACATTTATAGGTTTTTCATTTTCAATATTGAATTTGACTTTAAAAGCTCTCTAAGAAATCTAGACTATTGTTATTTTAATCACCCTCAATGCAATTCAATTTAGTAATTACTAGATTGACATTTCCAACCAATTATTATATCATGTAATCTTGACGTAATATTCAACTCATGGGTGTCATTTTTAGTATTTTTTGTGTTATTTTGTTATAATTATGGGTTTTCAGTCTTGAATCAATTTGATAATTATTTTCTCACCATATATTAAAAAATATTAAGAATATTCAAAGACTTGTGAATGTATTGAGCTTCATTTGCATGATGTTTTTTCTAAATTCTTGTTATAAGTTGATAAAACTTGTATTTTTCCTCTTACACGTCATATATTTGGTATATAGACCTGTGTTTCTCTTTTACATGCATATTAATTTTTTAAATGAAAAATATTTTTCAAATATTTTTTGATGAAATATTTAAGAATTATTATTTTATTATTCATTTCTATGTATGATGCTTTCACCTCCTTTTTCAAAATATATTGGTTGATTGAAGTTGTGCATTATTTTTTTAAATGCAAATAATACATGATGTTTAAAACAAATTATTTGGGTATGTAGTGTGTGTGTGTGTGTACACACACATTTATAAACAAGGAAGTTTAGAAAGTTTTTTTATTAAAAATACTTAAAGAATTTAGGGTTTTCAAGGGATAGATATTAATTTATTCTATTTACAGATTTATTTCATGTATATATACCTATGTTTCTCTATTTCATGCATTAGTTTAATTCATATATAGTTGTGTTATTTTCCTTTATGGGCTTATTTTCTTCTCTATATAAGTAGAATAAAATTATTTGATGTGTGTATGAGTTTAAAAATGCATTTCATAGGTTTATTCAGTTGCTTTGTACTTTAAAGATTTTGGGTTTTATAGTAACAAATTTTTTTGAGAATAAGGATAAATAAACTAGTTTGTTTTAATATCATTGCATGCATTTTCAGATATTCTAGTTGAATGAAAAGAGTTATATGTGGACACATTGTTGACAGATTGTACATAGTGAACATGTTTTAATTGATATGACAAAAGATATACGATTTCATTAATAAAAGAAATGAGTTGTTTCAATATGAAAAACTTGTGATTTTTGGTTACTCATTTTGGAATTTGTAAAAATATATAATGGAATTTTGATTAGACCCTTAGTTTTTTCCATTGGATTTATTTTTACTTTTAATAGTTTATGATTTGAAAGCATTAAGTTGATATTTACAAATATGTATTCAAAGGTTTTTTACATAATTTTTTTATTTGATAGGTTAAACTCCAGTTTTATAGGGACCCAAAAATAATAGTTTAGCATCAAAATCATAGATAAGATAAAAAGAAACAAGGCCAACCTGGCCTAATAGATGCAAAAAGTCAGCAAGGTTTCATCTAAAATAAGGACCAAATAATAGACCAAAACACAAAGACATATTATATTTCCTCATAGTGGGTCTCTTTCCTACTACCACATATCTTCTTTGCATTACTACTTATCATTCCTTTGTTTTGTGTTTTATGGCCTTCCACTAATTTTCTTTAATGTTTTATCAAGCCTTTGTCATTCTCTTCCATCATTTTTCCTTTCTTGGTGTTGTAGTTCCTCAGGGTGATGGTAAGAATTTCTTTCCCTTTTGGTGTTCCCTCTAGATTTCTTCCTTCCACAATTTTTAGGTCCCCCATCTGTCCCCTTATCCCATTAACTTCTTAAAATTATTCCATTGTTCCATAAGTAACAATAGCTACCTACCCAATACAGCTTTTTTAGATTATCATGGAACTCTACCAACTTCTACTTATATTCCTCTGAAAACTGAGCTGAATCATCATCCATCTTCCATACCTCTGCTAATTTTAATTCATGGCTTTCAAAGTTAGTGTTTTTAATGCCTTGGGGGAAATGGAGACTTTTATTGACCTTATTTATTAATCTCTTCTCTGGTGGATAAGGACCCTAGGATTTCTTTTTGTCCTTCTTCAGTCCCTCCCATGGGTGAGTCTAGTAGGTGGAAGGAGAGGCCTCACCCTTTATACCCTCAACTAAGTTATACTTATCAGAGTTCTCTTTACTATTTTCCATAACATGTATTTATTGGCTCCTCAAAGGGGTTGTTCTTTTAGTGAGAAGGAGAATTAGTCCTTGGTGGATTATGCCTACAATGGGTTTTTCATGGAAGGATAGGACTATGGATTCTAATGACATGAGGAGATAATATGGAAAATTAATTTTATGTCCTTTAAAATGGTTTAAAAAAATAAATGGTGCAAAAATATATAATCAAAATTTCTTTCCAAAGTTCAAGTATTAGATTACCTATAAATAGATGTCCTTCTATCTCCATAGATGATCAGCCCTTGGAAATCCCTTCTTGTCCATTTGGAATATGGTATCCATCTCAAAGAAGGCCTCTATGAGCTCATGTTTCTACCTCTTATATTTGAAGGCCTTAGTTCCTTCACAATAAATGTCAATGACATCCCCATTGAGCTCATCTTTGACTTTAATAATGACTCCCATGAAGATAACATGGCATTATTTCCAGCCCACCACAAGATCCCTAGCCAAGATTTCATAATGCCCTTCAATCCTAAGCATAAACTCCATGAGTCTACACTTTATAAACTTTCTCCACAAATTTCAATTTTGCTTGAACTTATGCACAAGAAATTGGTTTGTAGCAGTCCCAATCTCATCCTATGTTGTTGATCTTGTTTTTGCTTAAATGTTAAAAGTTGTAGTAGGCCAAGTTGTTATTTGAAATTATAATATTTGGTTATTATTCCACATCTATTTCTAGGATATTTTTGACATCAAGTGTTTCACCTTTGGATTCAAATTTGGTGTTATTATTATGACACAAAATGTGTTTTAACCTTTACTTAATCATGATTGATTTTCTCACATGTGTCCCCATCATAGGCTTGGGGGGGCTTGAAGGTTTAAATCATTATTGATCAAGGGATAGATATGGGATGAGATGTTGAGGGGTTTGATACACATAGATAGATTCAAGTTGAGTACACCCATATTTTTTAGGGTGTTTGCCACCATGTTTCCTTCTCAAAATATGTGTGAGATCATACACTCATTTTATTGAAAGAGACATCCAACATTAGCTATGATTTGGATGATTGTGTGGGATGGTGTGCATAATGATTCCTCAATCATTTCATGGTTCCTTTCTATTTGTGTTATTTTGATTTGAAACTAGGTTTCTTATTTAAAAATACCTTTCACATATAAATCTCACATTTAATATATTATGTTATCTAAGTATGATATTTAAATGTATTTTTTTTGGATGGCATACTAAAATTTGTATTATAATATATTGATTAAATGTTTTTGAAATTATATTCATATTGTAGTGAGATGTGGATATTTGTGCTAATAAAAGTGATTTTGTTCAAAACATTTTTAAATTTTAAGATTGTGGTTGACTAAGGTTGTAGTTTCAATTTATTATTCATTTTTGTTCTTATTGGGTATTAAAATTAATAATTTATTAAATATATAAATTTTTTAATTTTCATAAATTTATAATTCATTATAAGATATATGATATTTTGGAAAAACCTTTCTCTAATTGCAATGTAATAAGAAATTTCATATCAACTAAAAGGTTTTCAATACATCGATTCAAAAGTATGATATATGTTATGTAATTATTTAAATTGGTTATTCAATTCATATGATCAAACCTAATTCATATATTTATCTTTGAGATAGATAGTTTTTTCAAGAAATTGATTACTTTGATTTACAGAAATAATTACAATTCTAAATATGGTTTTATTGAATAATAAATTTGATAGTAACTTATTTTTTTAGTATTTTATGGATGGAATTAATATTGCTTGATGTTTGAAAAAGAAACAAAATATATTGTCTTACTTTTTTAATTGTAAAGGAAATATGTTAGGTTTGAATCAATAGCCTTACAGTTTAGGCAAAAATAATTTTTGGGGTAGGGGTAGTCAATAAAAATATAGTGAACCATTTACCCAAGGTAATTATCAATGTAAAAATTTAAATGATAAGATGGCCTCTAATACGTTTATCTAAAAAATTTATTGCATAAATTAGGTATCCTTTCATTTCAATGCCAATGATCCTAATTTTTGGGATGTGTTAGATACGATGACTCAGAGTACCTTTTATTCTTATGGCCATAATTATTGGAGAGGATCCCAAAGAGGTAATTTGAAATCTCATCCAATTGTGTGAGGTTCACTAGCTATTTATTCCCATATGATGTATACTTCAAATTAAAAAACCTAATTAATTGTTGACTTTCCACCTTAAAATTTTGAAATACTCATATTGAATTAAAACATGTTATATTTAATGACTTATCACAATATCAACTATTCTAATCATAAACATATTATTAGCCCTTTATCCTGACCTGTGATAACACATCTACTCAAAAGAATCAAATTAGAGGTGGATGATGAGTCTAGAGGCATTACTAGGATTGAGTTACTAACCATACCATTTTATTACATGTAATACCAAACCCATTAGAGAGTACCTCTTATTGACCTTATTTTTAATGAGTATTAGTTTTTGATTGAGATATTTTTATAATATATGATATTTTGAATTCAATTATACTAGGTAGTTGATAGTTGGTTATGAAAAATTTATCATAATTTCAAACAGTTAATTATATACTTGCAATAAAATTTTGATGCTGAAATTAGTTAAATGAATCGTTATGTTTGACTTATTTGCTAGATTAATTTAAGTATAGATGGTAGATTTACATTTCAAATTGGAATGGTGCATATTGATTTGTTTTATCATTCTCAGAGGATATGATTATTAAATGATTAAATTCAATTTATGGATTAAATTACTTTGAACTAGTCATTATGATTAGTTTATTATAATGATAAATTGAATTCATAATTTAAGAATTTTATTTAATTTGAGTTGGACCCACCCCATTAAAGATTCTTATGTTGTGGATTATTTATATAAATGACATGATTTTTTATAAGCTCACTTTATGAACTTATTATTATATAAATTTTATGACATAAGTAAGCTATATGAACTTATTTAAAGTTTTAAAATAGAGGTGATTAACTTATTATAAGTTAATTAACTTTATTTTAAGAGATAACCAAAAGATACTTGTAACTTATAATTACAACTACTTGTCAAGGAAGGGCTTTAAAAGATGCTCAAAGGAGATTGATTTGAAGGAGGAAAATATATAGGTACTAGATCTCTAAGTTAAAATTTCATATTAAATTTTTATCTTCTATTATAAAATCTCAAAGATTGATTATTGATTACAAGAGAGATTCTAAGAATTAAGGGTAAATGCTTAATTATATGAATCCTTTAATGAATGAACTTCAAACAGGTATGTAGTAATTACATATAGATCCATACAGACTTCAAATAAAGTGAAAAGAATCAAAGAACCTAACTAAAATAATAGAAGCACATCTTAGTTAATCTATAAAATCTATATAAAAGCATAAATTATAGTCCTATAACATTATTTTTAATCCATTAAAGCATAAATAAAGTGAAATACCTTCAAGGCAATAAGATGCATTTAAATGGAAAATTAATTTTGCATTATTCCAACAACATTTGTTTGAAAATAGAGTCAACCTTTATAATATACTAGGTAGTGGTATATATATAAGGGAGAGATGGGTATTACCTCCAAGAGGCAGAAGATCCCACTCTTAGCCATCATGTCCTAAAATGGAAAAATATAATTGTGTCAGAAGATTTGTCATTCATAATAGATAATATAAAATGGAACTATATGGCCCACTAAAGATAACTAAGGAGAGCTATGATGTGGACTACATCCTAACATTTCTAGAAGGCTCCACTGAGCTTTTAATGATTAGTCGATTAGGTAATACATTTTCAAGTCAAAAAAGGAATCATAAAGGAACATCTTTGGTAGATATATTATGTGTAGGTAGTGTGGGAAGCACATGCCTCTTTTGCCTCTATAGCACTATGAATGACTAAGGGATAGGCCAGATGGAAATTTACCAATGTCTTTGACTACTCAGTCATTTTTAAAATGATAAATGTCTTTCCATAATGTTTTTCTAACCCACCTTCATGTATTTTACTTGTGTTGAAGTCAAAATAAGTGTCCAAGTCAAGCTCCTTAGGATTATGACACTTGTCAATTTTATACTTTATTAGGATCTGAGTGAACCTTGCCTTTAGTTAATGGACCAAAATTGATCTAGATTCTAAGTCATCTTTAAAATGACTAATATATCTTTATCCTACTCATGCTACCAATATTCATGTTTCAGATATAATTTGTATTAAGGGAAACACATGGAACAATGTCACTAATTGTGGCTTCTTCATCATCTCACTAAGTCATCTACCTTGACATATGTATATTCTTCATGTAATCAAGCCTACCTTTATTTTTCTAGGATGACTTAATCATAGCATAAAAATTGGAATTTCCTTGTTCTTCCATTGGGATAGAATTTTATTATTGTCTCATTGTCCTTTTGATCATAATTTAGTGAGATATAAACACATGCCCTGAACCCATCAATATGAGGGATCTTAGGATTCATTTTATCCTTTACTTTATCTATAGGCTAGGATTTAATGTGATGCTTCCATGTGGACATCCCTCTCTTATCCATGGGGGTCTTATATATTTAAATGTGGGACTATCTATTTATCCTCCTAACAAGCCATGAGTGAATGAGATCTTGCCATGTGTCATGATCTAAGTTATTTGGATGCTCGAGACTTGGTCACTTCATTATTTTTCTCTAGAGGAATGAGATGGAGACATTTGAAATTATCACTTTAATATAAAGTCTTGAATAATCCTTTGTTTAGTTTTTTAAGTTTATAGAAGTGATTAATTAGGTTAAGGACATGTGAAACAATACCAATTGCTTAGGAGCTTGGGTGAAAAGGACTTATAACCCTTTGCATAAAAATCCATGAGGATGTGAGATGAAGATACATGTTTAACTCCCATGAACCTAGATACTTGTTAAATAAAAATAATTAGTAGTTTTAAAAATCCTTTGTGAATAAGTTAGGTTCCAACATGTGGAATGATGTCAAAGCTCAACATCTCATAGAGTCCTTTCCTTAGCCACTAGAATTTATACTATAGGGACCTATCCACTGTTAAATTTGATAGTTTCTTTAGGTGTAAAATAATCATGTGGTGATGGTTTGTGCAAGTAAAATTTAGTAAAATGACTAAGTACAAAATGTCACTCATATTATAGGTGATCATTTTAAGGTGGATCAAGTAAAATTTGGCAAGATTTCTCTATGAATCTAAAAGAATCTTAAGAAGAGAAAATAACCTTGGGAAAAAATAGGTTAGCTCATTTAGTCCATAAAGCTAAAATATAAGTTCAATAAGTTTCATATCACTAAAATCCAAATAGATGAATAAAATAACTTCAATAGATGCATCCATTTCAACATTTAGACTTAGGAATCAATCAAATGACTAGAGAAAATGTGAAAACACTTAGTTTAGAATCAGATCAAGACTTCATTCCAAATAAAAAACTTAGACTTAAGATAATGAATTTCAACGTAGACTTGGACTGATTCATATCATAATAAGGCATGAATATGGAACTTGAGCTCAAAGAGGGACCTCATTTGAAACTTTTTAAATGGGGTGTGTTGGTCACAAAAAATGGTAACTACTATATGGAAAATGCTACCTCAATGTTTAGAATCCATACTATGGGCCTCTATTATTAAATTTCAAGATAAGAAACTAAATCTCCTTATAGATGAACTTAGAGTAAAAGAGAGTGACCAATTATACTTTAACAAATAACACATTGGGCCCTAATTCCTTCAAAGGTTCATTTTATGCAAAAATTGATTGTGTTGTTATTTTGATTGCACTGGGAAAGCTAAGACATATCTTAGGTAGTCAAATATTTTTTGAAAGGAAATTTATTTATAGAATTTTGCTAAATATTGTTTGGGAATTTCTCTAATACTATTCAATCATCATAACCATGGAAAATATGCCTTTGGTCCCACTCAAGGCCTTTCTCCATTTCTAGCCTAGCCAAAAATCCTATAATGGAAATTTCCCAAATAACCTTTTCTTAGGAAGAAACTTGGATTTTCATGAGATTCAAACTTCCTTTATTTTTATGTTTCTTTTATTTAAGCTAGGAGATTTGGGGAAAATATAGAAAAGATGTAGGAATGGTTCATTAAAATCCTTGTACCAAGAAGGTCCTTTGTTTACTTAGCGATTTTTGTTGTGATTGATGTGTTCCTTTTAAGTGTTTTGATGACCTTTATTAAAATAGGGATTTTCTCTATTCACTTGGTCAATTTTGAATCAGTGACTCCTAGTCCTTTCATTTTCTCAAGAGAAGTTAATTTTCTTATTACATTGTTCAATAATGTGGGGGCTCACATTCTACCTTAAAATTATGGGACTTTAATTTCAGTGCCTTGTCAACTTTTAAGTGGTCAAACTTGGGAGCATGGGGACCAAAATTATATTGGACTCTATTTTATCAAAACTAGCTTAACTACTTATAAATTTGAATCATGGGAACAAGGTACAGTGACTATAAGTTTAACAATGGGGGAATAAGGGAAAAACTAGAAGAAGCCACAAAGCAAACAAAATCATGCCAAAATAATAAAAATTAAGAACAAGAAGGGAAAAATAGGAAAAAATAGAAAGCAAACTAGCTAACTCTAATCTAATATTTACATCACCATAATTTACTATAGGGGATATTATGAAAATTAATTAGAAGAGATAATTGATAATTAATGCTTCAATAACTATCCAGTCATTTCCTTTTATGTCCTTTAATCAAAATACATTCTACCCCAAAAAATCAAAGATTTGGTATGGACCAATCCAAAATGGGTTAATTTAGGAGTGTTTCCATTTCTTCTCATGTGATTTTTCCCATAACATGACTAAGTATAATATCCAAAAGGATTTAACCTTTTACTTTTTATCAAACGATATCTTGATTGTTGTTTGATGTCTACTAAAGTTATACAGAGCTTCTTCTCATGCATCCTCTAATTTGACAATGTCTATGAGCTTTAAGTTTGCCTTCTCAGTGTCCTCCATGTACTCTTTCATAAAATTATAAGTTGGAAAATTAAGTATCATTAGTAATATGGAATCTAACCCATATACTGGTATAAAAAGAGAGATTTTGTGGGCTTATTTATATCTAGTGCAGTCAACCCAAAGAGCATATTTTAACAATAAATACCAGTCTCTAGGCTTATTTTATATAGACTTATTGATGGTGTCAATCAATTTCTTATTACTTAAATCAACCAAACCATTCCCTTGTGAGTAGTAGTCTAATTAGAACCTCCATGTAATCCCATTCTCATAAGCCCATTCAATGAGCTCAGATGACTAAAACATAGGTCCATTATCATAAACTAGAGAGGTTGGGGTGACAAATCATGTTATTATGTTTTCCATAAGGAAATTAATGACTTCTTTAGTTCTATTATTCTTTTTTATTAGTAAATCTATCCATATTATCCATTAATTAGTGGATGTAAGTATGAATTATGTCCAACTAATGGGTTTGAGTTGATGAATCTTATGAAGCTAGGTCCCCATTGAGTGAAAGGTTGATCTTATATCACAAGATATAAAGGCATTTTAGTGTGAAATTACTTATTAGTGAAGGTATTACAATACTTTCATGAATTCACATGGTTGTGGACATCATCAAATATAGTGGGCTAATAGTACCCAACTCATATAATTGTGTTCATAGTTGTATTCCTTGAAGGATAGACACTACCCAATTTATCATGGAATTTGTTGTTGAATATTTTGTCGATCAGCGTACTTATAAACAAAATAGGTCTGATCATCCAAAGTAGGAAGATTGGTTAGCCAAATGTGTAGTTTTACCACATCAAAAGGGGACTAATCTCTCCTCTCATCAAGGGGAGGTTCCTTATAGATATGTTATATATATATGCGTGTGCGTGTGTGTGTGTGTGTGTGTGTGTGTGTGTGTGTGTGTGTGTGTGTGTGTGTGTGTGTGTGTGTGTGTGTGTGTGTGTGTAAATAGAAAATAATACTCAAGGGTAGGATAAACCATCCATCTCTCTTTTTTTAGAGATGATGCATGCAGATCAAAGGAGAAATTTTAGGGATAATGACAGAAAGCACTCCTCTTCTTTTAAAAGTACTATTCATCAAACCACAAGAATCTTCCTAGTAGTAATTGCAAAATGTAACCAAGGATGTAGTAACTAGTAAATTGAGATGTAGCACAAAATCTCCACTTAAATTGCTCAAGAGTGAGATACGAAGGACAATGAGGGCACAAAGTCGTCCCAAGGTCCTTTACATAGAAACAAAAAGAAAACACACTAAAGGCAATTATGGGGGCACAAAGTCTCTCCACAGTTGACTTTAGGACACCTTCCTGACTAATTTTCACTAATTCTACTTATTGAATTAAAGGAATAGAAAATATATTAAGGAAAAAGACATAAGAATAGTTTTCCCAACAACAAAGATATCACAGCACAAAGTCTAAAAAATCACTTGCTTTCTTATTCCAATAGCAAAATATGATCAACAATCTGAGCTCAAAGTCTCAGTAATACCTTTCAATTTGGGTAGAGTTTTGTTTTTGATAATCAGAGAGAGCCATCCTTAAAACAATAAAAGAGATTCCCTTATATAGTCTCTTCAAGAAAGACTTGGAAACAGTAACACATCATGTTGCATTGAATTTTGTTAAGAAGACATGCTGGAATTTAGGGGCATTTACCCATTTGCTTTTCTTAATGCATAGAAATGGGTCATGCTATTGAAAGTTTGCATCTTTCAATGTCCACCTGATGATCTGCTTCTAAAAACATATCTGATGCGTAAATGTTTTTGGTCCTTCATCATCGTTCCTTCTTTTTTGGTTATTTAAATTAGGTCCTAAATTTAATTTGATGTTCTATTCCTTAGTCACTTTCTACTGGTCTTTAGTAATTAGCGTGTGGCACATTCCACTGCTAAATAGGCGAAGACACATGGCAACTTCCATGGGACTCTGAGAAACATTTATTGATAAAGGCTTTGAAACCTATTAGAAACTCAGAATCATGGGTGCAGACACTTGTCACTTTTTGTGGAATTATAATGAAAAAGGTGGCAGCTTCCACTTGTCTCTTGAGAATCTTATAGAGGATGACACTTGGCAGCATCTATTGTGACTTTGATGAAGGACACGTGGCAGCATATCAGGTTTTCTATTTTTTTAGACTTTCCTTTTAGAGAAAAAGTCTGAAGGAATTCTTTCAGACAATTTGTCCAAAGGAATTGTCTCTTTGTCACTTTTGCTAGGGGAACTTTTTCAAAGGAAATCCCTTTGTTCTTTTGGCCTTTGAATTGGCCCATTTTCCCTTTTTTTGCCCTCCATAAGGGCTGTTTGAGCTCTAAATTGGTCTTTCAAGTTTTTGCAATGGATCACTTCAACTTCTGAGTGTCCACTAAAAGGGTTGTTTGTCCCTTGGAAATTTGCCTTAGTCAATTTTATGTGAATCTTAACATGTGACATGTGGCAGCATCTGTTGTGAAATAGGTGAGGACACGTGATGCATTTTGCTTAACTTAAAAAGGACACATGGTAGCTTCTGTTGCTCTGAGAAACAAAGTGAAATGAGGCTCAAAAGATAACACTTGGTATCATCCATAGGGTTCTATCGGGCTTTTGTCTTTGGGATTTTGTTTGCCTTAGTCATTTTTTTGCCATGAGAATTCCCTTCATAAGGGCACTTGTGTCTTTGATGCTTGGGGCACTCCTTTGAACTTGTCGCTTAAACCAATCGATTGAACCAACTTTGGTTCAACGGTGGTTCATTCCCTTGTTTCTATTAACCGCTTGAACCAAGATTCTTTGAAACAAGCATCATTGAACCCGTTGAACCTTGAACCCATTGAACCTTTCGAACAACAATTGATCATGTGGAACCTTTTGAACCTTGAACTAGTCTTGAAAATGACTAAGTGTCAGAAACTTGTTCTTTTGATTGAACCTGCCTGTAGAAGCCTTTGAACCTATTGAACCATTAGTCCTTTGACTAAAAAATCTTGAATAATTCCCAATTTTGAAAGCTTAGAATAAATTTTTGAAATGGGAAGAGATATTTTGGTCTTACAAGACCAAAATAGCTTATGTGTTGTCCTAAAAATGAGTGACATTTTTTGGGTACAATAGCTAGCTCCAGTTGGGGAACTTCTATCAATTGTAAAAAGAATTAAAGAGAGTAGAATCTAGAATATCCAGTGTCTTCATGTGTACCATTGGGCTATGGAGTCATGTTACCCAGAAATGAAAGGCATCAAAAAAGGAAACAAATAAAATAAAATAGAATTAAAAACTATACAAATATACATATGTATAGATGAAATGATCTAATACTTCAAGAGTTGAAGTGTTTTAGATATTGCCCACTGTGAGGCAGAGAGAAGAGTGTGAAATCTTGATATTTCAATAGAAATTTGTTTTCACCATTGTGTTGATGAATTATAAATGGGCCTCTCCAAAGGGATTCAAACTTTCCATGCATTCCTTTTGGTTCTCTCTTTTTGTCCCACAACAAGACTTGATCCCCAATCTGGAAATCATGATTTTTGGCATTCTGATCAAAGAATTTCTTTACCAAACTTTGATGAGCATCAATTCAATCTACCACCATGGTTCTATGTTCATCTAGCTTAGCTAGACACGTGATTCTCTTATCAAGAAGCTTTCATATGTCTGATCTTCAATTGCCTTTGCCAATTTCAAGGCTGGCAATTCTAAGGTGATTAGTATCTCAGCATTGATATCATAAAGAAGTTGAAAAGGAGACATACCAATTACCCTTTTTAGTGTGATTATGCCTACCCATAAAGCATCAACCAATGCTTTATGCCATGTCCTTTGATTGTTATCTACTAGCTTCTTGATGATAGTTACCAGGTTCTTATTTCTTGATTCAGCTTATCCATTCCCTTGTGGAAAATAATCAGAAGAATGGGAGAGTGTAATTCCATAATGGAAACAAAATTCTATAATCTCTTGGGAGGTGAAATAAGTCTACATTATCAGTAACAATTTTGGTTTCAACTCCAAACCTGGAAATGATATTCTCCTTGAGGAAATTGCATACAACTTTTGAAGTATCATGCCTAGTTGGGATTGCTTCTACCCACTTGGTGAAATAGTTAGTTGTTGTAATGACATAATCATGTCTAGCACTTAAATATGGGTTTATAGTAACAATAAAATCAATCCCCCATTGCTATAAAGGTTCTTCTATAATCACTGGCTTGAGAGGTAGGGCAGCTAACTTGGGTCTTCCAAAAAATTGTTGGCAGAGTTCACATTTTGTCACCCACTTATATGCATCTTGGAAAAGAGTTGGCCAATAATACCTGGCTCATAGAATCTTGTGAGTAGTCACAAGAGCAAAAAAATTTCCTCCACAAGCTAGATTGTGGAAAGATTTCAAAAGTTGGCTTTGTTGCTTTTTGTCTACACAGCAAAAGAATACTCCATCTATGCTTCTCTTGTATAGGCCGTTGTCTTAAAGGACAAATTTGGCAGCTTTCAACTTGATAGTCCTCCTTTATTTATAAGACAAATGAGCAAGACATTCACCATAAGTAAGGAAATGAGCAATACTTGAATACCACTCATTGGTAGTGGAGACAAAAAGGACTATTGGTGTGTCTTCCACTTCAGCTTCTTCATGATGTGTATCTTCTGGCTTATTATCAGCAATTAATTGGCATAGGCCTTTTCCCCTTACCAAATTTGTTGGCTTGATGTCTAGATCAAACTCTTAGATCTTTGCAATCCAATTGCCTCTTTTTGTGTCAAACTCTTGCTGAGTTAATATGGACTTGACTGTAGTTTCAAGAATTAAGGTAGTAGTGTGTGAATTCAAGATATAGAAGCAAAAATGTTTGAATGCTTTCACCACTGCATAAGCATGCTTCTCTACATTTGAATACTTCATCTCGTGGGTTTTGAGAGGGCAACTCATGAAATAAATGGGAGATTCCATACCTTCATTGTCCTATTGAACAAGAATTGTTGAAAGTGTATGATCAGAAGCATAGTTGTATATGATGAAATCTTTGTTGTAATCTAGACAAACCAAGGTAGGGGCATGGGCAATGGCAGTCTTGATATCCTAAAATACTGACTTGCCTTCTTTATTCCAGCTAAAGGTGGTCTTCTCTTTCATCATATTCATAATGTGTCTAGTCTTCTCAGCAAATTTGGGGATGAACCTCCGTAATAAATTCACCTTTCTAAAGAAAGAGTGAATAACATTTTTACTTGTAGGCAAATTAAGCTCTTGAATAGACTTGACTCTATCTGAGTCAATCTTTATGCCTTCTATAGACATAATGTATCCAAAGAGTTTCCCCCCTGTTACTCCAAAAATAGACTTCTTAAGGTTCAAGGAAATACCATTCTGGCGATAGCGTTCTAGCACTTGTTGCAAGTGGCGTACATAATCAGAATGGTGCCTTGAAAATATGGTTAAGTCATCAAGGTATATCACTATGAATTTACCCATCTCATCTTTGAAATCTAGGTCCATTGCTCTCTGAAAGGTGGCAGCAGCATTTATCAAGCCAAAAGGCATTCTTCTATATGCAAATGTACCCCAAGGTGTGGTGAATGTAGTCTTATGTTGGTCTGCTTCACCAAATTCAACTTGATTATATCCTAATAAGCCATCTAACATTGATAACATCTCTGAACCTATCACTATTTGAAGCACTTGATCCATGATTGGCAAAGGCTAATTATCTTTCAAAGATGACTGATTCAAATTCTTGAAATCTACACAAATGCAAATTTCACCACTCTTTTTCCTTGCAGGCACTATGTTTGCAATCCATGTGGAATGATGAATTGGGAAGATGATTCTAGCATTTACCATTTTTTATATCTCAAATAGAATAGTACCTAATATTTTTAGACTGTACTGTCTAGATTTTTGCTTATAGGGCATTGAGTCAGCCTTGAGAGAAATGTCATGGTGGATTTCATCAGGTCTAAGAGACTTTAGGTCGTCATAAGAATATGCTAAGGCATCCATGTATTGATAGAGTAAAGTGGTGAACTTGAATCTTTCTTTAGGGGTGCATCACTTACCAATGTTAACCATCTTGGGATTTTCTTTAATAGTCAGATTTACTTGATCAAATCCCTGAGAGAAGCTTGAATCTATTTGTTATTGTTTGATGAATCTATCATGCTTGTCAAATAGTTTTTCAAGAGAAACCAAGGCTTTGGGAATTTTATTTCCTTTCAGCTGTAAGAATTCTTTATTTATATCTAAACTAGATTCAAAGGTTGATTCATACTTCTGAGGTTCACTACCTTCAAAATGTAGTTGTTCAAAATTGTGTTTTCATTCCAAGAAGGCAATGATTTGCTGATCATCAATGAATACTTGCCAATGTTCAGCATTGTTAGGAACACTTGGTCTACAGACTAGCTCAATAGTATACCTATTTTCTTTGAAGTCTAAGTGAGAAACTAAGAGAGTTCTTAAAATAGCAAGTGCATCAACTCTGTCATTAGATTCCCTGGGTATGGCAAAAATGTTGAAAGCATCCAAGCTTTCGATTTGGTCCCAAATCAGGTTGTGATAGTGGTGTAATCTTTCATTTTTGGTTTGGTATAAGTTTCTCACCTAACAACCTACTAATTCAGCATCCCCTTTGGCATGAAGAAACTTGATGCCTTTGTCTTGACCAGCCTTCAATCCAAGCAACAGAGATTCATATTCAGCTATATTGTTAGTGTTGCTAAATTGTAATTTGTAAGATGAAGGAAACATATCTCCTTGAGGAGATATCAACATAATCTTGACTCCTAAACTAGTAGAGGATCAGCTGTCATCAAATTCTAGAGTCCATACCTCATCAGATACTGATTTTTATTTAGACTTTCCTTCATTAAAGAGGGAGGGTCCTTCTTCATTTGTATTACAACCTACTAGTTCTTCTGCTATTCTAGTTGAACTAATTTCTAGGTTGACACTTTCAAGAATTTTATCAGATGTTTCATGCACTTGATTTGTAGATAATAATTAGTTACCCATACCTGAGGATTCAAAAAGAATTTGAGCTTTAGGGGCTAATGTTTGGGTGACCACATATTTTACCTCCTTTTCAAGGAGTAATCTCTTCATTATGCCTTTGACAAGGATCCTAGATTTAGATAGATCCATGCTTAATTATCCACCAACATCCTTGCAAAAATTTCACCCAATTAGGATACCATAGGATGCTAGAACATTAGCCACCAAAACTGTCATCTTGATTCTTTTGTCTGAAAATGCTGCAAATGTAAATTGGGCATCCTTGATTTGTTCCAGCAATGGCACTTGCCTGTTCTCCATGGAGAAACATATTCCAAATGTCTTGGTTAATGTGAGATCAAGAGATTTAGCTACTTTAACAAGCATAACATTGTTAGATTCACCTGAGTCTATAATACAATTACATAGCTTATGACCATTTATTAACAGGGAAACATAGAAAAGTTCTATTTTCCCAGGGGCAACTGGAGGAGTAATGACAAGATTATTTGGAATGGGCATGTTCTTTGGGGAATCAAAATTTATTTTCTTAACCTCTTGTCTTGTAGGGATGGTTTGGTTCTTGACACATTGGACCAAATTATCCAATTGATAAGGATTGAACTGCAAATATTCAAATTCAGACATTTATATTTTGGTCTTTTTGACATGATCAATTATGTCAAATGGCTGAATTGGATGAGGAACAGAGGAAGGAATTTCAACCTTCTAGGTTTTAGGAGGGATGGGAGGAGGGTTGGGTTGCAAAATTGAAGTAGAAGGTGAAGGTGAAATTGATGTACTTAACTTTTGAGTGATTACCAAATCCTTTGACTAGAAGGGTAGAGTGGTTCCACACTTAGCAATTGTAATTGTTGGTTGAGGTTACTCCTCTATCTTCCCTTTATTAGATTGTTAGACTGATTAGTTCTTGGACCTGGTAAACACTGCATATGATCCATCAAAAGCTTTTCCTTTGCTTCTGGGTTCATCCTAATAGTTTAGAAAACCAATGTGGGAGTCGCTAGCTGATTCTTCTTGATTTTATACAAGGAAATTAGCATCATTTTCTTGATTCAATTTAGGCTAGAAAGAGAAATATTATTATACTTCAAGATATCCCATTTTTGAATTGGTTAGAGGAGTTTCAAGGGCAAGTTTCCCTTGTGGGGGAGGAAGACAATTTTATTGCCCTTGATTTCTGGCAGCATTGCCTTGATATGACTAATTTGGAAATGTCCTTAGCATATCTCTGTATGAAGGAGTGGAAGACATTCCTTGCACCATTTTATTTTTGAGAGCAAGCAACTTATTTGCCAACTTTTGCACCATTGGATCAGTGGTGCCTATAGATGAATATTTAGAAGATGATGAGCGTCTATTTTTATTTGGATCTCTTCTTATCTTCCCTGCTAAGATGAGATCATCTTCTACCTCAATGGCCAAATGTTGAGCTATAGCAAGATCTATTTGACCAGCACGTCTCAAAAGAAAACTTACTTCAGGTAACTAAGAATTAATGAAGAAGCATTTGAGATTCTCAGTTGTAGGTCAAGCAATTACAAGAATTTTGTTCCTTAGTTTGTCAAACTTGGCTATGAAGTCCCTCATTGGTTCATGAGGCTCTTTTTTCATCTATGTGATTTGAGCCAGAAGGGCATGTGCATCTTCTATAGGTTTGAATCTGGCTTCAACTTAGCTTTGAGGGTATTCTAATCAGTTACTAACTGAGCCTGTAGATGATAAAACCAATCTATAACAGCACCTTGTAATGTTTCTACAAATAGCCTGACTGCTACATCTTCAAATTCTACTCCAATTATGCCATAGGCTATGCTGAAGGCTGCAATGTGTTCACCAGGATGAACTTTCCCATCACCATATAATTTGGAGAAATTCTTCTTTGAATTGTGTGAGAGCTCATGTAGAGGTGGAGTAAGATTGAGAGGACCAAAAGAATTACCCCAGGGTCCTTGAGCTGCCATTATAAGATTATGAAAAGGAGGAATAACAAATCTCAGAGAGGTAATTATGGGCAAAGCTTTATCAATAGTAGAAGTAGATACTTCACTTGGTAATGGAGACCTGTCTTTACTAGGAGGAAAGCTCTTGGTTTATTAGAGATGAGATGGTGAAGGAAAAGGATCAAAATCACTTTACTGTACAAACTTGAGTACAAGGTCAACAATACCTTTAGCCCTTTGGCTTCATCTATACCTTGAATATGCCAGATTGTGAAACAAAAATGGAAAAGAATTGACCTTGCTTCAGTTTGAAGCTTGAGGCTTTAAAACTATGTGTTCTTTCCCAGTTGGTGTGAAGGTGAATGGTAATGTTATAATGATAATGAGTAAGACATAGACATGAAATGAAGTCTATAATGGATAATGGTAGAGATTGATTCAATCTAAAACTTGAGGTTTTAGAATGCACATAACTAATATCCCCATTAGAGTCACCAAAAACTATTGGTGAATATTTTGTCAATCAGCATATTGATAAACAAAATAGGTCTGATCATCCAAAGTAGGAAGATTGGTCAGCCAAATGTGTATTTTTACCACATCAAAAGGGGACTAATCTCTCCTCTCATCAAGGGGAGGTTCCCTATATATATATATATATATATATATAAACAAAAAATAATACTCAAGGGTAGGATAAACCATCCATCTCTCTTTTTTCAGAGATGATGCATGCAGATCAAAGGAGAAATCTTAGGGATAATGACAGAAAGCACTCCTCTTCTTTCAGAAGTACTATTCAACAAACCACAAGAGTCTTCTTGGTAGTAACTACAAAATGTAACTAAGAATGTAGTAACCAACAAATTAAGATGTAGCACAAAATCTCCACCTGAATTGCTCAAGAGTGAGATATGAAGGACAATGAGGGCATAAAGTCGTACCAAGGTCCTTTACATAGAAACAAAAAGAAAACACACTAAAGGCAATTATGGGGGCACAAAGTCTCTCCATAGTTGACTTTAGGACACCTTTCTGACTACTTTTCACTAATTCTACTTGTTAAATTAAAGGAATAGAAATATATTAAGGAAAAAGACATAAGAACAGTTTCCCCAACAACAAAGATATCACAGCACAAAGTCTAAAAAGTCACTTGCTTTCTTATTCTAATAAAAAAATGTGAGCAACAATTTGAGCTCAAAGTCTCAATAATGCCTTTCAATTTGGGCAAAGTTTTGTTTCTGATAATCAAAGAGAGCCATCCTTAAAACAATAAAAGAGAGTCCTTTATATAGTCTCTTCAAGAAGGACTTGGGAATAGTAACACATCATGTTGCATTGAATTTTATTAAGAAGACATGCTGGAATTTAGGGGCATTTACCCATTTTCTTTTCTTAATGCAAATAAATGAGTCATCTTATTGAAATTTTGCATCTTTCAATGTCCACCTGATGATCTGCTTCTAGAAACATATATGATGCGTAAATGTTTTTGGTCCTTCCTCATCATTCCTCCTTTTTTGGTTATTTGAATTGGGTCCTAGATTCAATTCGATGTTCTATTCCTTAGTCACTTTCTACTAGTCTTTAGCATTTAACGCATGGCACATTTTGTTGCTAAACAAGCGAAGACACATGGCAACTTCCATGGGACTTCGAGAAACATTTATTGATAGAGGCCTTGAAACCTATTAGAAACTTAGAATCATGGGTGCAGACACTTATCACTTTCCATAGAATTACAATGAAAAAGGTGGTAGCTTCCACTTGTCTCTTGAGAATCCTGTAGAGGATGACACTTGGCAGCATCCGTTGTGACTTTGACGAAGGACACATGGCAGCATAGTGGGTTTTCTATTTCTTCAGAATTTTCTTTCAGAGAAAAAGTCTAAAGGAATTTTTTTTGACAATTAGTCCAAAAGAATTGTCTCTTTGTCACTTTTTCTAGGGGAACTTTTTTGAAGGAAATCCCTTTGCTCTTTTGGCCTTTGAATTGGCCCATTTGCCCTCTTTTTGCCCTCTGCAAGGGCTATTTGAGCTCTAAATTGGTCTTTTGGGTTTTTGCAATAGTTCACTTCAGCTTCTAAGTGTCCTCTGAAAGGGTTGTTTATCCCTTGGAAATTTTCCTTAGTCAATTTTATGTGAATCTTAACATGTGACACATGGCAGCATCTATTGTGAAATAGGTGAGGACACGTGGCGCATTCTGCTTAACTTACAAAGGACACGTGGCAACTTTTGCTGCTCTAAGAAACAAAGTGAAATGAGGCTCAAAAGATGACACTTGGCAGCATCCATGGGGTTCTGTTAGGCTTTTGTCTTTGGGATTTTGTTTGCCTTAGTCATTTTTTTGCCATGAGAATTCCCTTCATAAGGGCACTTCTGTCTTTGATGCTTGGGGCACTCCTTTGAACTTGTCGCTTGAACCGACCAATTGAACCAACTTTGGTTCAATGATTCATTCCCTTGTTTCTATTGATCACTTGAACCAAGATTCTTTGAAACAAGCCTCATTGAACCTGTTGAACCTTGAACCCGTTGAACCTTTCAAACCCGATTGAGCACGTTGAACCTTTTGAACCTTGAACTAGTCTTGAAAATGACTAAGTGTTAGAAACTTGTTCTTTTGATTGAACCTACCTGTAGAAGCCTTTGAACCTATTGAACCATTAGTCCTTTGACTAAAAAAGCTTGATTAATTCCCAATTTTGAAAGCTTAGAATAATTTTTTGAAATGGGAAGAGATATTTTGGTCTTACAAGACCAAAATAGCTTATATGTTGTCCTAAAAATGAGTGACATTTTTTGGGTACAACAGAATTTAGTCATGACTTCCTTAGCTTCTTATTCAGATAGATATCTAAGATATACTCCTTCATAGTTATTTATATAGAGCATTCCCTTATTCAACATGTAGTGGTTTCCTTAAACCTGAGATCTATTTTTTGTGTTTGATTTAATCTTAGAGGAGGATTTCCATAAAAAAGTGGTAGATGATTGGATCATAACATTCTTGATGGACCATTTTTTATTCTTGATGGATCATTTTTGAATAGTACAATTACATCACCATAATCCTTCAATAGATTTTAATGATTAATTGAGGAAGAAATTGGCCTTGGACTAGCTTGATAGGTTTTATCTCAAGGTCATACTCTTTCATCTTAGCCATCCATCAACTTTAACATTCTCATAGATCATCTTACCCTAGCATTAGCTTTATGGATAAGTATGGGACTATGGCATATATATTATTTATAAGAATGTAGTACTTAAATTTATTCATAGCCTTGAACAGAGTGTAAGCTTGCTTGTCTAAGGTGGAATACTTTAGCTATACATCCTTCAAGTTTGTGTTCATGAAATCAATTGGGTGCTCACATTTGTCTAACTTTTAGGTGAGCACTATAGTTATGGTGTGCTCTAATGTGAAGGAATAGAGATATAACTCCTTCATGTAGTCTGGGTTGATTAAGACTGGTGACTACATAATGGATTCCTTGATTTCTCTTAAGGCTTCCCAATATATAGGATCCCACTTGACCTTTAATTCCTATTTCAACATTGAATTAGAACATTTTAAAAATCTAGGAAAAATCAAAAATGAATTAATGTAAAAATTTAATCTTACTAATGAATGAATTTAGTTCCTTTTTACCATTAGGCAAAGGTACCTTGGAAATCACATTGGAACTCTTAGGGTCAATATAAATACCTTTTTTCATGATTATGTGATCGAGAATCTTACCTTCAGTAACACCAAATATTCTTTTCTTTGGGTTAAGTAAGATACCATACCTTAGACGCATTTTGAATATATTCTTAAGATGGTGAATATGATGAGACTTTCATTTTAAATAAATAGTCAAATCATCCACATAAATACCAATGAATTTACCTATCATACTTTTGAAAGTAAATTCCATATTTGTATGAAAGGTGGATCCTATGTTAATAATACCAAATAGAATTTGTTTGTAAGTAAGGGTGCCCCACTTGGTTGTAAATGTAATCTTTGCTCAGTCTTTTAGGTCTACCAATACTTGATTATATCATGGATATACTTACCATCTTTATTATTTTTGGTACACTTATTGTGTTCCCTGTGTCACTAGGGAACAAGGGTAAAATAAGAAACTCAATTTTAAGTACTATAAGAATAAGGGCTTGAGTTTTTTATACAAATACTATTGGGAATAGCACAAATAGTAGAGATATGGCCACCACTTTGAAATTTTGCAAGAAAACCATAATGTAGGGATGGTAGATGTTTATGCAGTGATATCTTTTCTTACTAATCTTTGTGGAATTGTTTTGATCTTTGTAAATTATTGCCCAAAATGAAAAAAAACAATGGATATTTATAGCATGAACTAAGATAAGGTTAGTCATGAGTTGATCTAAGGGTAAGTAAGGTAGGGCAAAAAATAAAATTTGCTTAAGATGACTAAAGACACCAATTATGATAGCCTCTAAGGGCAAAAACACATGAAACTAGCATCTACCAAACCTAGCATAATTCTCAAGGATAAATAAATGTAGTTAAAGCTTAAGAGAAATGACAATACATATGTCTAATAACATACTTTTCATAAAATTTCTCACTCACAGTAAATTTCATAGCACATTCAATTGTAAATGAGAAGAAACTAGATCATGTATACTATCAAATTTGTCAGCCTAGTGTTAAACTCAAACTAACATATGCATATAGAAAATGTAATTTATAAATTAGCTTATAGAAAATAAACTATCAGACATATAAAAGTGTGAGGAATAGCAACCATAGAAAAAAAAATTAAGTAGTTTAGACAAACTTGTGAATTCTTTAGCTCTCTTGTATTAAGTCTTGCAATTATTGTTTATGATTTACAAATGAGGGGGGAACTTCTATTTATAGGCTCAAAAATGCCCAAGACAAATTTAAGTGGGCTCAAAAATTCCCAAGACAAATTTAAGTGGGATCAAAAATAGTGCCCAAATATATTCAAGTGGTTAAAATTCCACATTACAAAGGAATATTCTACATTCAAATTCACAAAATAATATGGAATATACTCTATGGGCCTGAAGGAGGTTGTTGGCTAGCTTCATGTTGTTACTTCTAATTTTTCTTAGCTTCTTCCTTGGTCCAAACAACTATGCATTCCTAGTAATCTTGATCTATCTAGGCAAAGTCTAGGATCATGGGCTAAAACAAATTAGGTATATCTTGAAAGAGTTTCCCATGTTTTGTAAGCATAGGCCTCAATGCTTCTTCAATGGCATCTACTTTCTCCAACCTTTGATTTCCAAATGCTACAATGTTTATCACCTCGGTATCCATATTAACACTAGCTACATATTTCTAGGATTTGGCTAAAAACACCTTTATTTTTTCTCTAAACTCTTGATCATCCATCAAGGAGCCATCAGGCTTGGTCACCCTAATGACCATGGCATCCTTCAATAAGAAGGCAATTTTAAACTCTATCTTTTTCCAAGGATGTATTGCATCCTTGACTTGATTTATCCATCAATTTTAGATTTAAACCTAAATTTTTCCACCTTTTGACATGTGGCATGCCACCTCAGATTCAATTAGGTACCTACATGGCCTTAATATGGTTAGGATGCTTAGTTGGCTTAAATCTAGACATGTGGTACCTTATGATTTCTCTTGGGCCCTTGGGATGCATCTTAGTGTGATGATTCATTTTTACCCTACCACATGGCATCCTTCCACTTATGTTTGGCTCTTAAGTTGGGTCTTTTAGCTTTGGTTGGTATCAAGATTACCATGCATCACTCTCATGGGTAATCAAGCTTGCTTTCACCAAGTGACACTCTCAGAAGGCTCCTAAAGCTTCCCTTTTCTAGGTATCACCTTTAGAATTCTTCTAGATAGATATCGATAACTTTTTTTTCATTTTGTGGCTCAATTGGAGCCATGCATTGCTCTCAAAGGTGACTTGGTTAATCTTGGGATGAAGCTTTATGGGAATGACAAGTCACCTCATCATGCGATTTCAAGTTAGACATGTATCCCTCTCAAAGGTGATCTAGTAGATCTTGGATAAAAGTAGTGTGAGTATGAAATGTGGCATCATTGCATGGGTCTAAATAGGACACACATATTTCTCACAAGATTCTTTTCATTCTTCCACCACTTATCATTCTTAGGAGGAACCTTGGATAGTTGTATACTAGTGATCCTTGATTAAATAGATTAGGTGCATCCATGTTTCTACCTTTCAAGCTCTCATGAGATTTGGATCAAATGCAACATGGTGTGGAAAAATTTTGTTCTCAAATGAATTTTAAGGGAACATGCATCACTTCAGAAGGCTTCTTGATTCTATTTGGTTATCATAGAGACATGCAATAGTATCTCATGGGCTTATTCATTGTGGTAGGATGTGTGGAGGATGTGTGGAGGCTCAAGTTTAATGGGCTTTCTTAGAGGAGCTAATATATTAACACATATCCTTTGGATTTGAATTCCAATATATAAATTCTTCACGAGCTCTCTAGATGATGCCATGTAGCTTATAGGCTTTCTATATCCTGCATAGAGTGATGAATTTTTAAGGCATCATGAGGTCTGGTGAGGTGGACACCTATCCTCTTTAGGTCATTATCTTTAATTTTATGTCCCATGAAGCATCATGAACTGATACTTTAAATTTAACTTTAACATTCTATGAGGTCAAGTGAGAAGTTATGTTAGACTTTAAAAAATGTCAAATGACCATAATAAGCAAACTAAAACGAGTTTAAAGAAAATTTTGTAAGTAAATGCTTTAAACAAAGTATAAGGTTAATCTAGTAAGATCAAGTGAAGCTTATTGAATTCATGCCAATTGGGAAACCAGATGGAACTCCCTCGGTGAGAACCTATATGTACATTTAGAATCATCAATGGTTAATTATTCACTATGGAATGAATCTTGATAAAGACTTATAATAATTTGAATATTTATAAGTGTCAATCATTATTACAATATGAATGATTAACCAATATTTGTTAGGAAGTATTAAATAAATTTTCTATGCATTCAAATGACTTAGAAAGCTTGACATCTTAGGATCTTTTGGAAAATTAAGAAAGGAGGGTCCCCATTATGAGAATAGGGGGTAGTTGATCATCAATAAATGGAGACCTTTACAGGAAAACATTGTAAAATTTTAGAATCCAAATCTTCTATTCAAAGATGAATAAAAAATTAGTCATATCACTATGATTTGTAGTCAATATTAAACTAATTTTTAGAACCAATGAAAGCTCACAAGATGTAAATAGAGTTTAAACCTTGTAGATAATCATACTATATGTGTGCTTTGAGGTTTATTAACCACTGTAATTGGGTTCAGAAATGATAACTCTCAATCTTCAAAACACCAAAACATGAAATGACTTAAGCATATTATAGATTTTATAAAATTATGATTAGCTAAGTTAAGTATGGCTTAGGCATTGCTTTGCTTCCAACTAGGAATCTATAGCCCTAATAGAGATACCTTTGGCTCCACTCCAGGCCTTGCTCTACTACCATCCAGGTGTCTATAGTACTGATAAAGATTGCCTAAATAACCATTTAAAGAATATGAAGTAGTTTATGATTTAACTTCATTGGTGTATCATATTTTTTTATATACCTGCATTCATAAACCAAAATGGTTGGGAACTAGAGTTAGCCAGGTGTAAGGATTTTGTCAAGATGTAGTCTGAATGTTATTCACTCTCAAATAACAAGCCCTACCTAGGCAATTCATTTAGTGAATTTGAGTGATAGTATGATGGTCCACATAGATTCAAACTCTTGTTCAAGCAAATGTTCAATCACCTAAACTATATTACAACCTTAAAATAACTTAGGATTTTCATGACAAAACTAACTTTTAATTAACCCTACCTAGCTTTTCTAAATTGGAACAATGATAGAGGCTTCCACACTTTGGACTACCAATGTTTGAGAACATCAATACCTTCTTCCCACTTTGAGGACTAGGTTAATATGAATTGAACCAATGAATTCTTATCTAGAGGACTTATTGCTAAGCTAAAGCACATAATATAAAATAAAAGACAAATGGAAAAGTGAGAAAGGGAACAATAAGAAATTAAAGGAAGAAAGGAAAGTGAGAAAACACACAACAAGGAATCAAAGCAAGAAAGGAAACTACCTTAATCCTACCTACTCTAACTCTAAACAAGCTTACTATCCTTTTAAAATTTGTGAAATAGTAGTAGAGAAGTAACGTTTCATATATTTCCCATTAAATAACAAGGCCAAGTCATTCCCTTGCAAGTCTTTGAGCTTGAAGGCATTTTTACCCAATATTTATGCTACTTGATAAGGTCCAATCTAGAGGGGAGTGAACTTGTCATGTTGTCCTTTTTTTTGTAGGCCTTGTCAAACCATCTCTTCAAAACATCTTAATGTTTTCTAAAGTTATTTAATGTTTCATCCCTAGCATCCTCCATTTTGATGATGTTTAGTATCCTAGATTGCACTCTTTCATCATCTTCCATATGCTCAACCATGAACTCATAGGTGGGTAGCTTCAATGTGATGGGTAAAATAGGTTACTTCACATAGACAAATAAAAATGGGGATGCCTTGAGAACCTAATTGTACTTGGTTCCATCTGCCCATAGAGCATATTTTAATAGGAACTGTCATTCTCTACGTTTCTTTTCTATAGACTTCTTGATGGCATTCATCAAGTTTTTGTTAGTGGATTCAGCCACTCCATTACCCTAAGGGTAGTAGTTTAAGGTAGACTTAATGATTATTTTAATGTCATATTCCCATTCAGTAAACTCATCTAATGCAAAGGCTGAGCCATTATCACATACCAGATACAAGGGTATCCCAAATTGATTAATGACATTTTCTTCAAGGAACTTGGTGATATAAATTGCCTTGTTATTCTTAGTGGATACTACTTTATTCCACCTAGTGTAATAGTTTATGTTGATAAACATGAATCTATGTCATATCAAAGAGTTGGGATTGATAATTCTTAAAAAGTCAAGCCCCCATTGTGTAAATGGATTATCTTTAATTACTAGTTACAAAGGCATGGCTACTTTTACTTCTCTTCAGTCAAACACTTGATACTAATGGTATGATCACACATGGACATGGGTATATTTGAAAATGGTTGGACAATAATAGCTACATCTCAATATATTATGTGTAGTGGTATGTCCTAAAGGATGAGCACTTCCCAACTTGTCATGGAACTTTTCCATGATCTATGTGGCTTTAACTGTAGAAACACACCTTAGATAAATTCCTTTGTAGTTATTTCTAAATAGGATGCCTCTTTTGATCATAAAATGAGATGATCTCAACCTAAGGGCCCTTTTTCTCTTTCTTAAGGTGTGGAGGACATGTTCCATGCAACAAGTAGTGGATAATATCTTTATACTAGTCTCCTTTGAGTACTTGAATCACTTCTACCTACAAAACATCAATGTGAGGATCAGTGTTTATGATGAGATAGATTAAACCTTAACCTCTCACTAGATTAGCATATTTTATTTCTAAGTCATATTCTTGAAGTTTGTTCATCCACTTCCCTCTTCATTTTCCAAGTTCATTCTATCCCATCATTAATTTGATAGCAAGATTAGACACTTAGCATAGGTCTTATTCTTAAGGATGTAGTGTCTGAATTTCATTACAATCTTCACTAGTGCATAAGCTTGCTTGTCTAGAATAGGATAGTTCAGCTCTGTGTTCTTTAAATTGGTGCTCATAAATTATATGGGGTGCTCTTTGTCCTCTTCTTTCTATGTTAAGACAACAAAAATAGTATGATTGGAAGCAAAAGAGTATAAATATAAATTTTTACTAAAATTAGGACTTATCAAGTCAAGAGCTTGAATAATGGCATCCTTGATATCCTAAAAAGCCTTCTTTGCTTTACCATTCCATTCTATCTTAGCATATTTCTTCAACATGACATTGATAGGTCTCACAATTTATGCAAAACTAGAGATAAACTTTCTTAAAAATTTAATTTTTCCAAAGAAGGATTTCAACTCTTTTTTTCTATTTGGAACCTCTATCTTTGAAATTGCATGTATCCTATCAGGTTCAATGGTCATACCTTTTTGAGTGATTACATGTCCTAGGATCTTACCTTCAGTCACACAAAATATTCTTTTTTAGGGGTTTAAATAAATGGCATACCTTATGCACTTCTCCAGCACTTGTTCTAAATGCATCATATGATCTTCCCTAATTTTAGAAAAGACTATCAAATCATCTATGTAAAGGATGATGCAATTACCAATTAATATATGGAATGCATTGTCCATCACTCACTAGAAATTTGTTCCTGCATTAATTAATCCAAATGCCATTCATTTTTAAGAAAACTTTACACACTTGGTGGTGAAGGCAGTCTTCATTTTGTCACTTTTGTTCACTAGGACTTGGTTGTAGCCTAAAAATTTGTCAAGGAATGACATCATTCTAGAGCCACTTACCAATTAGATGACCTCATCCAAAGATGGCAAGGTATAATTATCCTTCTTCGAGGATCTATTTATTCTAGAAATTAACACAAAGTCTAATTTCTTTGCTCTTCTTCTAGATAGGCACAAGGTTGGTAACCCATGTTGAGTGTCATATGGGGAATATTATCATTGCATCAATCAATTTCTTCACTTCATCATAAATCAGTGGTTCCAATACTAGATTCACTGGTCTTTGTCTTTGTCTGAAAGGTTTATAGGCTTCTTTTAATGGGATAGTATGAGTAATCACACTAGTATCAAATATCTTAAAGTCATCATATAACCAAGAAATAACATCATTGAATCTTTTTATAAGGGAATCAACTTTATTTAGTTCTTCCTTGGTGCAAACTAAATAAATATTGACATTTTGTTCATACCTAGGATCTCCTAAGTTGACTTGCTTGTAATCTTTCCCACTCACTTTAAGTTGTTTATCTTCAGTTCTTTGCTTATCCAGATCAAAAATTATTTCCAAAGAGATCATACCCTTGGGGATCCAATTCTCTTTGAGTTGAACAACTCCATATTCACTATCCTTTAGAATTTCTATATAACTCTCATCTTTTTCATCAATTATATGAGATTCAAATACACCAACATTACACAAGAAGCCAATTATTTATTGGTCATCATCAAAAACTTGGAAGTGATTGATGTTGGATGATATATAGTGGCATGAAATTATCTCCACATTGAATTCTTACAATTTCAAAGCCTCTGAAGGCACCAAGTTTGTTTTCATTGATGCTAGAGCATCTGCCAAGTAGTTTTGTTCATTGGGCAAGGAAACAATATTGAATGAGTCAAAGTACTCAATTAGATCCCAAGATATAAATTTATATTTCCTTAAACAAGAAATTTTGCATTGATATATGCTTCTAATTTGATTAAACACTAACTTAGAATCACCATATACTAGTATTTATTTAACCTTATGTTTAATTGAAACTTGAAGTCCTAAAATAAGAGCTTCATATTCTACTAAATTGTTAGTGTAGGAGAACTGTAATCTATAAGAAGCTAAATATTGCCTTCCTTTGGGATTTGTTAGAACAATTATAATGCCTGAGCCTTTTTTAGCTCATGCACCATCAAAGTGTAATGTTCAAGGGCCTTTGATTTCTTCTTCCCTTTTATTATCTATAAAAATATTAGTGTTTTCTAAAGATAGATACCTGAATTAGAGGATTGGTAGTTTACCTTTTCATTCTTGGCATTATATTCGGTAATCATGTATTTCATCTTGGGTTCCTAGTCAATCTTGATCTAATTAGTGATCTCGTGCCAAGGTAGCCACATATGAGAACAATCCATGGACATGTATCCATTCAAGGATTTGGTCCAGTCATGACTTAGTTGCAATCCATTTGCTTCAGGTATGTCAATGAATTGAATGTCGATGAAATGTTGTATTTAAGGCTCATGAGCTAGCTGCATATGAATATTTAATAGTTCTTTAATCACCTTCACTCTTGACTTGTCTAACTGTACCACCACTTTCTTAGATTTAACTAAATTTGACCACAGTTTCTAATAAATTCCTAGAGGCATAATGTTAGCTGAAGGACCAGAGTCAAGTAATCAATTATGAATATTCTTACCAAAAATCTTAATAGTTAATAAAAATGGTGTAATGTCATGTTTAATCTTGTACATTGGCATGAGCTTGTTTAGCCTTACTAGAGATAGACTTTTCATTCAAGGATTTCAATAGTAAATCATGTTATTCCTTGATTTGTGTGAGCTCATGCAATGTTATATTTGCCTTAATATTATTCATGTCTTCTACTATGTTGTATCCACCCTTTGATGTTAGGTAGGGAGCTTCCATTATTGGTTAAATCTCCTTACCTTTGGGGTGTGGAGGGTTATTATCTATCCTACCATTAGGAGGTGTATCTGGTTTGCTAAGTGGGGTGGAGGTTATCAAAGTTGGATTTTGACCTTTGCTTCTCAAGGTGTAGTTGATTCTCTGGTACTACTGGAAAGCATGCACCTCCTCAACATCGTCTTCATGTTCATTCTCATCTTGGCCAAGAGAGTCATAAGTTTCAACCATGATGACCAATTTAGGTGCTCTAAAAGCATCATTAGAGTTATTAGAGTCTTTAACATTGTTTTGATCAATGGGATTCATGTTGAATCCCTCCATTTATCTCTAGATGGATTCAAATACAAGGTATAACTCAGAATAGTCTAGTTCTCCATGTCTATTAGTATTGTGCACTTGGCACCAATTAGGCAAGGCCATCTCACAAATGTTCATCTCAGGTAATTTTCTTAATGGGGGTTCACTATTATTGTTAAGCCTATTGAAAGGTCTATTGTATCTTTGGAAATTATAATTTATATTGGAACTCTCACCCATATTTCTTACTTGTTTCTTGACATCTAGGAAATCATTATCAAGTTTTTACATAGTTCTTTGTATTGAGTCTAACTCTCCCTTTAGGGGTTCTAGGTTGCACTCTAGACATTGGTGTTATTCATAAGTACCATTGTTTGGTTAAAATTATTCTGTGGATGTGCTCTAGAATTTACTTGGTTAAATAACCCTAGTTATTGATTAAGTGTAAAATGGTTCAAAGACAACTAGTTGATCACTAGAAAGTGGTTCAATGTTTGTTGGTTTTGATTCATGTTGGGAATGACATTTATAGTATGTAGAATTAGATCATAATTGGAAATAGAAAAGGTAGGATGTCCCTATTGGTGTATTTTCTCATTGATGTAGATTGATTCAGTATATGCTAAAGGCAATTTGTTAATATTTTAGGCTTTTCTTAAGAAGACAACTATCATAGGATCCAAGGCATTCTTTTATATTTCCAAAGCTAACTCATATATTGACTTATAGGGTGATGTTAGACTGTACATATTTTAGAACCTAGCATTAACTATTTTGATTTGTTCATTTGGGTCCCTTTTTAGGGTGGTAAACCATTGGTATATGATCCCTAAGCTTACTACCCTTTATAATTGGGCAGTAAAGGTATCATTAAACTATCCCCATCTCATGACAAAATCTTCAAGAAAATTCAAGAACCAATCATAGGTTGTATCTCTAAATGTGAAGGGAAAGAGGTGGCAAGCCACATCCTCATAGATCACATTAAGAAACCTTAAAGATGTTTTGAAGGACTTTATATGTTCTTTAGTAGCTACCCTACCCATGGGGGTAAAGAGAGGCAAATACTTCTCTAGATTTCTAGGTAAATCATGCACAGGTCTAAGGATGTTGATGGATGAACTAGCTAATCATGCCATGACTAGAAGAATGGGTTTCAAATTCTAATTAGATGGATGATTTTGTTGGGTCATATACTTTCTATGTCTACCTTTGTTTGTTCTCGCTTTCCTATGGGTTCTAGAGATGTTAAAGGGACTCTAGGTTTAGATTAGGATCTGGTTCTAATCCTAGGTAATTCAATGATGTAGAACGAGTATTAAGAGCAAATAATTTCAAAGATAGCCTCTACATATGTTAAATATCACAAAGGTTGATTAATTTTTATAGAAAAGCTTAATATTAAGTAGTTTTACCTTGATCTTTGAAGGTCTAGGCTATGAAACCTTAGAATTCTCAAAACTTGCACAAATATTTGTTAGCTTTGCACATAAACCTATAAATATTAGTGTTAAACTAACATTTCAAATCACTTCCATGTCTTATTTACCAATATAAGAGTGTTTAATCACTTTAAAACACCTTTAGCACCAAGCTATGCAAAGGTCTACTTAAATCCAAGTAAATTACATCAATTATGATCTTAATGCCTAGATCTAGTACAAGCAATGTCTTAAAGATTGATCTTTACACAAATATCCAAATTATTTAATAAATTTATGCTATAATTTGCAAATATGATCGAAATAACCTTAAATATGTGTAATTAATAGGATATTTCACCTATATTTACATGAATTTAAGAAAATATCCATTTTATTTTACCAAATCTACACAAATGAACATGAACTTTACTGAAATCTTTAAAAGAATGTAAAGAATGTATATCTTTAGTGTTCTTTAACAATATTTACACACTTTAAAATAATTAAGAATGTATATAATTAATTACACTATAATTCTACAAAGATGCATGAAAAAAGTTGCATCAGGCCCTCCTTCTAGCACCACCTTTTCCCTTCCTGTTGATGCACTTATTGTGTTCCCTGTGTCACTAAAGAACAAGGGGAAAGTAAGAAACTAAATTTTAAGTCCTGGAAGAATTGAGGATTGAGTTTTTTATACAACTACTACTGGGAATCACACAAATAGTAGAGATGTGGCCACCACTTTGAAAGTCTGCAAGTAAACCCTGCTATAGGGATAGCAAATGTTGATGTAGTGATACCTTTTCTTGCTAATCTTTATGGAATTGTTTCAATATTTTCCAATTATTTCCCAGAATGTAAACAAAAAATGGGTAGTTATAGCATGAAATAAGATAAGGTGAGTCATGGGTGGATCCAAGGGTAAGTAAGGTAGGGAAAAAAAGAGAATTTGCTTAAGATGACCATAGATACCAAGTTTACTAGCTTATAAGGTAAAAACACATGAAACTAGTATCTAACAGCCCTAAAGTAATGCTCAAGGCTAAATAAATATAGTTAAAGCTTCAGAAGAAGGAACATACATATGTTTAATATCATACTTTGCATAAAATTTCCCACTCATAGTAAACTTAATATCACATTAAGTTGTAAATGAGAAGAAAATAGAACATGTATACTATCAAATTTGTCAGCCTAGTGTTAAACTCAAACTAACATATGCATATAGAAAATGTAATAAACTATCAGACATCTAAAAGTGTGAGGAATAACAACCACAAAAATAAATAATTAAGTACTTCACACAAACTTGTGAATTATTTATCTCTCTTGTATTAATTTTTGTAATAATTATTTCTGATTTACAAATAAAGGGGAAACTTCTATTTATAGGATCAAAAATGCCCAAGATAAGTTTAAATGGGCTCATAAAATGCACCCAAATATATCTAGGTGGTTAAAATGCCATATTAAATATGAATATTCTACATTCAAATTTACAAAATAATATGGAATATTCTTGATGGGCCTGAAGTAGGGTGTTAGCTAGCTTGTTATTATTGCTTCTACTTTTTCTCAGCTTCTTCTTTGGTCCAAACCTATATGCATGCCTGTTAATCTAGATCTATCTAGGAAAATTCTAGGATCATGGGTCAAAATAAATTAGGTGTCTCTTAAATGAGCTTCCCAATTCTGTAAGCATAGGCCTCAATGCTTCCTCAATGGCATTCTCTTTCTCCAGCTTTTGATTGGCAAATTCTACAATGATTATCACCTTGGTCTCCATCTTGGCATTAGATACATCCTACCAAAATTTAGATACAAACACCTTCATTTTTTCTTCAAAATCTTGATCATCTATGAAGGAGCCATTAGGCTTGGTCACCCTAGTGACCATGGCATCCTTTACTAGCAAGGCAATTTTAAAATCTATATTTTCTAAGAAAGTATTTGCATCCTTGACTTTATCTAACCATCAAATTTATATTTAAAGATAAAAAATTTCCACCTTCTAACATGTGGCATGCCACTTTGGATCCATCTAGGTGCCTGTAGGGCCTTAATATAGTTAGGATGCTTGGTTGGCTTGAATTTGGACATATGTCACCTTCTAATTGATCTTAGGTCCTTAGGATTTAGCTTATTGTGATGATTCATTTGTACCCTACCATGTGGCATCCTTCAATTCATGATGAGCTCTTAGGTAAGGCTTTTCAAATTTGGTTGGTAGTGGGAGTTCCATGCATTACTCTCATAAGTAATTGAGCTTTCTTTCACTGGGTGGCACTCTTAAAAGGCTCTCATAGTTTCCCTTTGCCATGTGTCACCTTTGAAATGATTCTAGATAATTGTTGCAAACTTTGTGTTAATCATGTGGCTCAAGTGGAGACATGCATCACTCTCAGATATGACGTAGTTGATCTTGGGATGAAGCTTCATGGGAATGACAGGTAGCCTCATCATGCAGGTTCAAGATGGACACACATCCTTCTTAGAGGTAATTTAGTAGATCTTGGATAAAATTAGTGCAAAGATGACACATGGTGTCATTACATGGGTCCAGAGGGGACACGCATCTTTCTCACAAGCTTTTATTTGTTCTTATACCACTTGTCATTCTCAGGAGGAGCCTTGGAAAATTATATACCATTGATCCTTGATTAAATAGCTTGGGTGCATCCATGTTTCCACCTTGCGATCTCTCATGAGATTTAGATCAGATACGACATGGTGTGGACATGCATCAATCTTTGATGAATCTAAAAGGAGTACACATCACTTGAAATGGCTTCTCAAGTCTATCTAGTTATTATGGAGACACGTGATAGTATCTCATGGGCTTCTTTATTATGGAAAGATGCATGAAGTATGTATGGTGATTCAGATTGAATGGGCTTACTCAGAGGAGCTAAGATATTGACATGTAGCCTTTGGAATTAAATTCCAATGGATAACTAATTCATGAGCTCTCCAGATGATGCCACATGGCTCGTGGGCTTCGTAGATTTGTTTCAAGTTTCCTACATAAAGTGATGAATTATTAAGGCATCATGAGGTATAGTGAGTTAGACACCTATCCTTTTTAGGTATTTGTACTTAATTTGACATCCCAAAAAGTGTCATGAACCACTACTTTAAGTATGACATCCTATGAGTTCAAGCGATAAGTGAAGTTAGACTTTTGAAAATGTTAAATGCTCGTCATAAGCAAACTAAAATGAGTTTAAAGCAAAATTTACAAGTGAATGCTTTAAATAGATTATAAGGTTAGTCCAATAAGATTAGGAAAATCTTATCTCATTCATGCCAATTGGGGAACTATATGGAACTCCCTTGGAGAGAACTTGTCTACACATTTCTAATCATTGATGGTTAATTATTCACTATTGAATCAAACATGATAAAGACTTACAATAATTTAAATATTTCTAAGTGTCAGTCATTATTGCAATATGAATCATTAACCAAGATTTTTTAGAAAGTATTAAATAAATTTTATATGCAGTCAAATGACAAAGAAAGCTTGGCATCTTAGGCATTTTTGGAAAACTAAGAAAGGATGGTCCCCATTTTGGGAATAGTGGGTAGTTGATCATCAACAATTACCTCGTCTAAGGAAGGAAAAGGATAGTTATCTTTATAAGAAAATCACTTCAAATTTATGAAATCCATAAACAATCAAATTTCTCCATTATTTTTAAGGACTAGCACTAAGTTAGATACCTAGGTAGTGTGACAAATTGAGAATATGATCCCAGGTGAGAGGAGTTTTTGGACCTCTTTATGAATAAGTGGTTCTAGGATTGGGTTCACAAGTCATTACCTCTATCTAAAGGGATTATGGTTATTATCAAATGGGATATTATGGGTTATTAACTTTAAGTAAAATACATTAAGGTATCCATAGGCCCAACTAATAATGTCTTTGTACTATGATAACCATTTTTTGAGTTGTTCAACTTCAACAAGAGTGAAATTTGGACCAATATGAACATCATGGGACTAGTCTAATGATTCCAGATTAATAATTATAGAATTTTGTTTTAATTGTATTAGAATATCAAGTTTATGTGTAGGATTATCAAGGTAAAACACTCTCTAAAGGGAGATCATCCCTTTTGGAACTCAATTTTATTTCAAGTTCATAATTATGTCCTAGTCACATTATTCATTTTGTGGGTCATCTCTTTCCACCTCATATATAACTTGGGTCTAAAATACCCCTAAGTTAATAAGTAATTATAAAATGTTGAAGTCTTATTGATATGCCTATAATTTATTCACATTATATGGTACTAAGTGACATGGGATGAACTCTACTAAAAATTTTTTTAGCCTTGAGTCATCTAGATGTGTCAGGTTTGTAGTAGTAGTTGCTAATGAATTAACCACTTGATTTTCTTCTCTAGGAATGGGGATGACATTGAAATCATTGAATATTTTTATAAAATCCCATTCCCTATGTTTTTACTTTAATAAATAATAAAACTTACATTAGAACTTATTCTTGACCTAGTTCACTACTAGTTTAGAATCTCCAAACACTCTTAATTCTTTGACCCTATATTTTAATGAAAACTATAGTCATAATATCAAGGCCTCATATTTTTCTAGGTTGTTGGTGAAATGGAATTAGAGCCTATATTTAGCTAGGTGTCATTTATCTAATGTGTCAATGAGAATAATTCTTGTGAAACTTATTTGGAGTGAGCCCCATCAAAGTACAAAGACCATAAACCTAGAAATTTAGGATCTTTATCAGCTTGGTTTTTAGTAAATTTTGTAGACAAAGTACAAAAAACTATATCAAAGGATACTAAATTCACTCTTTCATTTACTTATTATATTTTATGATTATGTGATTTCATTTTGGGTTTTTTGTCAACACATATCTGACTAGTTACACCTCTCCAAGGCAACCACATATGGGAGAAGTATCCATTCAAGGTTATAGACTAGTCTCTACTAAGCAACATCCCATAATCCTTTGTATTTACACTATTTTAATATCCATAAATTGTTAGAACCTTGGGATCAGATTCAAGCTATAAATGGACATTCAATAACTAGTTCGCTACCTTAAATTAAGACTTATCTAATTGGAACACTATTTTGTCTAACTTAATAGATATTAGTCCCATTTTTTTATAAATTCTAGTAGACATGAAATTCATATCAACTCCTAACTCAACTAGACAATTATAAAGATTCTTTCCAAACATCCTAGTCATAAGGAGGAAAGGTGGGACATGAGTCTTATTCTTATGTATCAACAACTTCATATGTGCATGTTTGGGTTTGGGCTAAACTAGTTTATCTGTGAGGGGATTTAGGAGGAGATCTCTTTACTTAGTGATCTGGGAAAGCTCATGAAAATTTATGTTTTCCTTGATCTTCATGTCATCTACTATATTGTACCTAATATTTCTAGTGGTATGTTGGGTATCTTTAGTTGGCTTAGGATTATTTGATTTTGGGGGTGGAAGTTCATTCCTTATTCTTAGATCAAGAAGACTTAAACCATTATTAACAGGGGTTGAAATGGTTATGGGATTCTACTATGTTTAGTTCCTAAGATTGTAATTAATCCTTTGGAATTTTTGGAAAGCCTACACCTCATTTGATCTAGAGGTTAATTCTAAAAAGGTCCTAAAGTAGACTTAAACTTGCACCATTGTGTAGGACTTGTTGAGACCTTTCCAACAGTATCAGAAACACAAAAAATGAAGCTCATATACTCTTTCTATAGTTGGTCAAAGTTCTAGTCAAGCAAGTTAATAAGTGGTCAAAGCTAGTCAAACTAAAAGAATTAACCATCATAGAATATTTCAAATCTAGTTCCATGATGTATATCTTATTGTAAGATTTTTGGCACATTTTATTGTTCAAAAAATGGAGTCTGCATGCAGAAGTTATGACCAGTCAAACTTGGTCAAAATAATGACATGAAAATAAAGTGATGTGGCTGACGTAGAAGTAAGTGACATGGCATGACAAGTAAAAATTTATAGGTGGCATAATTTGAGCATTCCAAGTGGACCAGTGATGTAGTAACATTTGGCAGCCAATCTGAGTAAAAAATTAGGTTTGTTTAGTTTTTCATCTTCATCTTTGATAGGCATGTACATAGCGATGTAAAAGTCTAGCTACATGGACTCTAGCTAGTGGATTCCACTTTTGTCATAGAGGGGGACCCTTTTGTTGATAGAGATATGGATCATCTACTTGGATGTCAACAAATTTTATATTAGGAGTGATCCATATGGTGGGTCCTCAAGCCACTACGTGGCTTGCCACCACTGTCTTATTCCATGGTCAAATTTTATTAATAATCACCTATTGAATATATTTTTATGCAATTATTTATCATGACTAGTGAATCACGAGGGGCCAAGTCACCATAACTACCAAAAAACCCATGACACTTTCCCATAATTGCCAAGTCAAGCTACCACATTCCAAGCCAACGTTCTAACATGTAAGGTAAGTGGTGGAGCTATGGCATATGCCATGCTAGAAAAGGAAGACAAAGTCCATTTAAAATATGGTTTTATAATCCCCATAAAGTATGTGGGATGTGTAATGTGGTATTAACCACCACAACTTACCACAAAGCCAATGGATTAAAATGAAGCCTGAGTAATATGCAAATGCCAATGTTTTGGCACTCTCTATATATGAGCCATGCCTTTAAAAAGGCTTTAAAAATATGCAAATATATCCATGTGGGATAAAAATTGTGAATAAAGCCAAAGGCTATGGCAAGGGCTTTGAGGGTTTTGAACCCTTATCACTTTGGTTAAAAGGATAATGATTCCACTGTTAAACCAGCTAGCCTGAGCACTATATAAAGTGCTCGATGCTCATTTAATAATCAAGTTTTTGGAATCAAAATCCATATAAAGTATTGTTAATAGGCTAGTAGAAAGAGATAGAAGTGGAATCAGAGAAAAGTCTAAAAAAATACTTATTATATTTTTTCCTGAGGATCAACTTTGTAGTTGGTGAAATTCCATTTTGAAAACATCTTGTAAGTGTTTTCAAGCATTTTTAATAGAACAGCCTTATATAAGACCTGAAGATGTAGGTCATTGTGCCAAACTCTATAATCAATTGTGTGTGTTGATTATCTTGTTCATTGTGTCTCTTTTATATACTTGCAAAATTACTGTTCTAAATTTATTTACAAGTTAAATATTAAATTAATTCCATAGATTATTATTGTTAAGCAAAAATAAAAAACATAAGCATATGTTTGCTAAATTTTACAGATCAAGTTGGTATCAGAGCTAAGTTCATGTGTGAATTTGTGGTTTTATTTCTATCTAAATTTATCTATTATAAAATAATAGATCCAATGCTAGCACAAATTTAGTTATTATTGAATACCCTCATCAATATAATAATATAATACCTACAATCCTAAGATCAATGTCGACAAGTGATAGAGCAAAGACAAGAGTAGAAAATCAAAAAACTCCAATAAAGCATTGATACACTATAAGAAAAACTATAACAAGAATGTCAACAGAAGAAAATGATGCAAGACGATGTGGAGACTTGTAGACATTATGCCTCATGAGGTCATATTGTTGAGTGATGTTAGATACTACACCCTAGTCAAGCTCCATTATGGTTTAAGAAGCAAAACAAGGAGAGAGGTAAGGCAAATACCATGTCCAATAGTAATAAATCAACCTGACTATAATTACATCATCAAATAACTCTAGAATATCTAATGTGATAGCTACTACTAGCAGAAGTGCCAAATATTATGCTATGCTCTGAGGAAATTCAAAGGTAGAATTGCACTATTATTGTTGAGGGGAAGTTCATGTAGATTTATTTTAACTAGAGTTTGGGAGCCAATTATACCACTAAAGGTCTTGCACAATGTCTGAAGATAAAATATCTTCCTTTACCTCACACTAAAACATTTAGAGTAAATGATGGCACAGTACATGGACATGCAACCCATTATGGCATCCTCCATTTTGGCATTGGATGGTTATTCTTTGATCAAGTAGCTCTTGACATAGTTCTAGGAGAAGCTGAGGAGATCACTTTGGGTCATTTTTATCTCACATCTCAGCATACTAGAGACACTACATCAGGAAAATGAATCTAACTGATGACCAATCATACCTATGAGGTTTAGTTTGGAACAAGATAGGCAATTTAGGTATATTCTAGTTATAGTAGTGATTCTTCTAATTCATATACTCCTGCTAGTCCTATTAATGAAAACAATGTTGTAAGTTTGGAAGTAAATATTGCTCTAATTAATGTATCTTTTAATTTACATTCTAAGGAAGAAAATAATGAAATCAAATCTTCTAGATATATTAAAAATGTTATGGATATTTAATGTGCTAACCCTAAACATTTATCAAGTCCATGTGTTGATACATTTGAAAAGCACACAAAGGGAATAGGTTTTAAGCTGTTAGCTAAAATGGGATTTTAAAGAAAAGGCCTTGGCATTAATGGTTAAGGATTCACCCAGCCTATCCAAGTGGCAAAGAGACCACTTCATGTAGGATTGGGATATGGGAGAGAAGGACAAATTGCCCAAGAAGCTGAGTTAAATGATCACTCAAGAAGTAAGCTAGAACACTTCAAAGAGATAGAAGAAGCATTCTCCCAAGATAAAATAACTATATTGGATGAAGCATCTTCAAATGACTCGTCAAGGTATGCAAAAATGAAATACTTGAATGTATTTTTTAATTACTCATAAGAAAGTCCTAAAAAGATGCTTAAGAAAACTAACAAAACAAGGTTGTCTAAAAAAGATAGGAAAATTTACCAAAAACCTAAAATAAAGGTTGTAATTTCAACTTTAATTAGGTAATAAACAAAGTCTTGTCAATCAAAACTAGAGACAACATCAATGAGGGCAATGATAATCAATGAGAAGTTGATAGTTCAAAGTTTGAAACCCTAGAAAGGTAAATAACACTTTTTAAAATAATAATAGTTAAACATTCTAAGATAGATGCTATATTTGATAAAAATTATCAAAAGAATCTAATTTTTAAAGATGTATAGACTCCAGGTTTGAAAACTAAGCCACATCTCAAACCATATTCATTGGATAAGATAAATGATGGTAGTAACTTACATGTAAATAAAACATGTAAACTAGGGTTTGCAATTACCTCCAACTTTTTAGATGAATTTGAATTAGATGTTTGTTCCACTCCATTTTAGTGGTATTGTCATAGCAGAACCATATTTGTCTTTGAGAAAGGTAACTTTTTCCAAGAAGGAAAATCAATATAACATTGTAAAAGATGGGATAGAATATCTTGTGTGAGCACATCGGCAATAACCATTATAGGAGAATGGTGCCTTTAGTGTTATTTTACTCAAGTGAGTTGTAGACAAGAACACTACAAGAATATCTTGAAAGATGGGTTGTATGTTTTAATATGTATGTTTTAGTATGTGCAAATAGGTATACATGATTATAAGACCTAAATATACAATTTTTTTTATAAATGCATAAGACCCAAAGTTGGGTAATGTTTGTAATCATTATGTACAGTTATAGTGTTTGTAAAGACCCAAAAAGGGAAACATTTGTAAATTATCTTGCTATGTAAGACCTTAAGAGGATAATTGTAAAATGGTGATTATTATAATAGTAGGTGTCATACAACAATTTTGTTTCACTGCTTCAAATTTTGAAGACATATCAGACTATCTTCAGAACTGACTAACATTCAAGGGATCATCTGAGTCAGAGCCAATTGCCAAGAGCTAGAGCCATCAAAAGATTGTCACATGGAGTACTAGGTCTAGTACTAGCTTTTTTAAGACAAAAAGCCTTTTTAATGGGGAGGATTGATCTAGAGGTTAATTCAAAAAGGTCCTGAAGTAGACCAAAACCTACACCATTACATAGGACCTATTGAGACCTTTCCAATAGTATGTAGAATGTATAAAATGAAGCTCATATACTCCTTGTGTAGCTGGTCAAAGTTTTGATCAAACAAATCAATAGGTGGTCAAATCTAGTTAAACTAAAAAAATTGATCATCATGGAATGTTTCAAATCTAGTTCCATGATGTAGATCTCATCATAAGATTTTTGGCACATTTTATGGTTTAGAAAATGGAGTTTGTATGCAAAAGTTATGACCAATCAAAGTTGTGGTCAAACTTGGTCAAAATAATGACATGAAAATAAAGTGACGTGGCTGACGTGGAAGTAAAGTGACATGGCATAGCAAGTAAAAATTGATAAGTGGCATAATTTTAGCATGCCAAGTGGACCAGTGATATAGTAACATTTGGTAGCCAGTCTAAGCAAAAATTTGGGTTTGTTTTGTTTCTCATCTTCATCTTTGATAGGCATGTACATAGCAATGTAAAAGGCCAGCTACGGGCACCATAGCCAATGGAGTCCACTTTTAACATGGAGGGATACCCTACCATCGATAGATCCATGGAGTATCTAATTAAACATCGATAAGTGTCAGATTGGGAGTGGTCCACGTGGTGGGTCCTCAAGCCACTACATGGATTGCCACCACTATCTTATTGCATGGTCAAATTTTATTAATAGTCACCTATTGAATATATTTTTGTGTAATTATTTATCATGCCAAGTGTATCATGAGGGGCCAAGTCACCATAACTACCATGAAACCCATGGCACTTCCCCATAATTTTCAAGTCAAGCTACCACGTTCCAAGCCAATGTTCCAACATACAAGGTAAGTAGTGGAGATGTGGCATATGCCACACTAAAAATAGAAGGCAAAATCCATTTAAAATATGGTTTTATAATCCCCATGAAGCATGTGGGATATGTATAATGTGGGATTAACCACCACAACTTGCCACAAAGCTAATGGTTTAAAATGAAGCCCTAGTAATTGCAAATGTCAATTTTTTGGCACTCTCCATATTAGAACCATGCCTTAAAAAAGGATTAACAAATATGCAAATATATCCATGTGGGATAAAAATCATGAACAAATCCAAAGGCTATGGCAATGTTTTTTAGGGTTTTGAACCCTTATCACTTCAATTAAAAGGATAACGATTCCACTGTTAAACTAGTAGGGTTGAGCACTATATAAAGTACTCGGGGCTAATTTTATAATCATGTTTTTGGAATCAAAATCCATAGCAAGTATTGATAAGAGGCTTAAGAGGCTTGTATAAATATATATATAAGTGAAATTGGAGAAAAGTTTGAAAAGAGACTTATGATATTTTTGCCCAAGGATCAACTTTGTAGTTCATGAAATTCCATTTCAAAAATGTCTTGTAAGTGTTTTCAAGTGTTTTTAATAGATTGGCCTTATATAAGACCTAGAGATGTAGGACATTGTGTTGAACTCCATAATCAAATATGTGTGTTGATTATCTTGTTCATTATTGAATGGTGTCTCCTTTGTATACTTGTAAAATTATTATTCTAAATTTATCTATAAGCTAAATGTTAAATTAATTTTGAAAATTATTATTGTTAAGAAAAAATAAAATACGTAAGCATACTTTTGCTAAAGTTTATGGATCATCATTGGTTGCCTATTTTGGTTCATTATCTTCATGGCTGGGTAACTTCAATGTCTATAATACCATGGCAGTGCTCAAGGATTTTTTATCATTAGAGGTATCAATATGATTGGTATCTTTGGGGTGGTTTGTGACTATCTCATACTCTTCCATATCTTTTTAAAATATGTTGAATACAATGTAGAATTTAATGTAGATGAGTTTTCCATGGTGGGTTGTATTGTGGACATGACACAAGTTAAGAAGGCCAACTCGCATATTTTGATCTCAGGGATATTATTAGGTGAGGAATTTGATTGGTTGTCAGAGTAGTTATGGATATGATTTTACCTATGGTAGGTGAAGTTCATGTTTTAAATCTCACCACCATTATTTTCAAATTATCTATAGAGAGATAAGAATTCATTGTTGAGCTTTGACATCATGCATTATATAGTTTCCAACCCATTCTTCATGGAACCCTAAAGAAAACATTAGATTTTTTTACAATGGGTACCATTGTTTGATTTTGATCTTGGGGCACTAATTTTTTATTAAATAGGATAATAAATCTTAGGGGATGGTTTAGTGTATTACATCTCAAATGAATTTGGTTAGTCATTGGTTTAGGTTATGGTGTGGCTATATTATGGCTAGTGGTAAAGAGGGGCTTCAAATCAAGCTTAATTAATAATAGATTCAATATGGATGGTTCTAATAGACCTTTAAGATTCAACTATATATCTTCTTTTATGGCCTCAGCATAATATATAATAAAGTCTACCACTAAAGTATCTTTAGGTAGGAACATAGAAGTCTAAGCATCTAATGTGTTTTTGTACATTTCAAGGTCTAGTTGGGCATCTAGTCTAAATAGTAAAATGATTAATGTATACATATTCATAAACCTGTCATTGAATCTTTTTATGGGTTCATTGGGTTCCATTTTCATGTTGTTAAATTATTAGTATAACATAATTGGATTGATGACTTGCCCAAACTAGGCAAAGAACATGTTATTGAATTGGTCCTAACTTGTGATAGATCATTCAGGCATGTTTAAGAACCAATCATATGTCACATCCATCAAAGTGAATAGAAAAATCATATAGGAAACATCCTCATATTTGACATTTAAAATCTTGAGATTAATTTTGTATGAGGTTACATGTTCCTCGATAGTATGCCCCACACCTGTTGTGGATCTTTGGAGGTATATTTTTGGGTTCTTAGGGTAAGTCATGTATAACTCCAAGAATGTTAATATCAGAGCCAACCACCTATGTCATACGTACATCCATAGGTTTTATATTTTAGTGATAAAGTGAGAGGATGAGCTAGTAGGTGTAACCATATGTCTTGGTCTTCCTCTATCAGTTCTAGTTCTCCTATGGAATTATAATGGGGATATTATCAATCACTTAGGACTAATTCAATATCTAGTGATCTGCATAATAGGATCTAGGTTACTTGTAGTTAGGATAATAGCTTAAATCCTTGTTAGATAATGAGAAAGGGTGACCTCCTTCTAGCACCAGCTATTGTTTGGGACAAGATCTCCATCCCAGATGCACCTATTAGATCATATGTATTGAATAATTAGGGTACTTTCATCCTCTCATTCCAAGACTGCTATTGAGACAACCTATGGAAAAATTTATATGTATGGGACTTCAATAAATAGCCTAATTGGAATATATCTCTAAGAGATGAAGCCCTACCATCAAAGGTCCAATAACCATTTTATCACTAACTTACAAAACTTTTATACTTATAGCTACACTGATTGTAAGATATTTAATTTAAGATCCATACTTTGCTTCACTTTACTATTTCTAAGGAAAAGGAAAAATAACTTGTTCACAAATAAACATAAAAAGTGAGGGAGGGTAAGGTAGAAAGAAAGTATTTAAATTAAAGGGAAATACAAATGCTTCCATGACCAAAATCTGTCTAGCTATAGTTGCACCATTGTATGCTAAGTTTCACAATGGCTTGGGATTCAGTCACATAAGGAGAGATTCCAAGGAGTAAGGGAAAATACTTAATTATAGGACTCCTTTAATGAATGAATTATAAATGTGTTTCTATTTAACTATGCACAAATCCTTATAGACTTCAAATAAAGTGAAAGGAATCAAATAAACTAACTAAAATAGTAGAAACACATCCTAGTTAATGCATAAAATCCATAGAAAAGCACAAATTACAATCATATAGCATGAGTTTTAATCCATTAAAGTAGAAATAAAGTGGAATAACTTCAAGCCAACTAGATGCATTTACACATAAAATTAATTTTGCATTATTCCAACAATGTTTGTTTGCAAATATAATCAACCCTTTTAACATACTAGGTAGTAGTATATATAGAAGGGAGAGATTGGTCTTTCCTCTAAGAGGCACAAGATCCCACACTTCAAAATCATGTCCTGAAATGGTAAAAAAAAATTGTTAGAAGATTCCTCATTTCATAATAGATAATACGGAAGGGAATTCCATGGTCCACTAAGGAGCACTGAGGAGAGGTCTAATTTGTGTTGATGGTTTGTTTATCACACCAACTTAGGAGGGATGAGGACCATCTAACCTCTCCTAAAAAGAGATTTAAAAATATCTCTAAGGACTATATCTACTAGATCTTGGCAGACTAGATCTCAATCAGTCAATTCGTTATAAATTGTTCCATATAAGGGGCCTTTGTTGGTTTTGGAATATTTTAATAGTATTTTCATAATTCAAAAAATTAGAGGAGAATGTTTGTTTTATGGGTTTTAAATATATTTTGGAATTATAAGTTATGAATTCATTCACCAATATATCAATAGATCTCATGCAAAAATAACAAACAAACTTGCATTTTCAACATACCCATGTGAATAAAAATCAATTATGATGAGGGTTTCAACTTGAAAGGCAAAAAATGAATTTGAGTGTGTTCATTATATTTCATATAGAGATTCAGTAATGCCATAATAAATAATGGATAAATTGCTTGTAATCAAAATTGACATTAAAATTGATTGCATTTAAGATTTACCTATGTGAAAAAAGAATAGATTTTAAAGGGTTTTCATATAACAAGAATATGGTTGATTATTATGCTTATTGATCCCATTATATTAACATTCAACAAAGAATTTAAAAGAATGGAACATATCTTGAAATCATGATAAAAATAATAACATATTGCATTCAAACCCTGGATCTCACAATTTATAAAAATAATAATAAAATAAAAAGGGTAAGAAGAAAGAAAAAGCATGTGATATTAGAGGTAAATTTTATCCTCTTGATGTAAACAACTATTGGGTTTTCTTTATCTTTGCATTGGTGTTAAAGCTTCTTCCCAATTAACTAGTGCACTGGCCTTATTATGTGAGGGATGAGTCTCACACATGCACCCAAAGTATGTAGCAAAAGACCGATTCCCAAATATTTTGAAGCATGGTGTGTGTTTGCTCATTTCTTGTGTTAACTCAAATATACCACTATTGTTCCTTAACATTCCAAATTATAATAACATTATTGTCTAATTATAAAAGAAGGGAACTCATGACTTTATCATGAAACACATTTCAATTTTTAACACTTATAACAGTTGATTATTTGAAGTACAATATGATAAACATTTAATTCTCATTAGAGTGCTTACTAATTACAAGATAGAATGCTCTATATTCCTCTAAAGGTTCACACATGCCAATCCCTCCATGAGTGTTTACAATAGGGGTTTTAATACTTATTTTGCCCTATTTAAATGTCAAGTTCCTAACTTAATATGGATAAATGGCACATGGACTCCCAACAAGCTAAGAGTTATGGCTCTTACAACTAATTATTCTTATAAAATCAAGCCTATATTCCCCTAGATGCTTGCTCTATGTTATATATTCATATCCAAGTGTTCCATTTTTTGTGGGCTGGTACAAGGCCACCAATCAATGGGGTTGAAGTGTTCTACTTTATTTATTCTTCTAATTTCTCCTACATTCCTCACACTCTACTTCCCTCGCACTTCCCTAGTCTTCCACTTTTGGTTTCTATTCCTCTATTCTTAGGTTCCTTGTGCCACATTTTCTCTTAATTGGGTCCTCTCACGTTGGTTCTTCCATGCCATTATCCTTCCACACCCTTCAACTCTCATGCTTCTAGTCTTGTACCATGGTCTTCCCATGCCATGGTTCACCCACACCATGATGGTACTTACATAAAAATGGATAATAGTCCCTCCATATTGTGCACCAAAATTGGAACAAATACTTGGTCAAAATTGAGGGGCCAACATCACCCCACACTAAAATTTTAGTCCATCTCGGACTAAGTTGTATTGGTATCCTCAAGGAACTTATGCCCTTTCTACTCAAGTCTTTCTTCATCTCATACCAATGGGATAAGGTGTCAAGAACTTTAGCAGTTATTTCTCCAATAGCCTCCTTTACTACTTTCAACTCCTCAAGATAAATTGGAGTCCCAGTCTTCTTTATCTATTCATCTAGGGCTACGCTATCTTCCTTATAGATGTTTTCTAAGTTGAAGACCTCCTTGTCAACCTGTACTCAGATGGTGGTAAAGTTGGCAATTATTTATTGATGATGGTTATTAAATGCATCTTCCATCATTTCCATGTCCTTAAATGCCTTCACATGCTTAGTGTGATCTTTTATTAATAGAGTGGCATCAACTACTTGCTACCTCAGGACCTCCTCATCATTGAGTTGGGCTTCTATTATTTTATTAGAGTTTGCATGAAAAAATGTTGTCTAAAATTAGGATAACCTCCTTGACTCTCTCCAAAGTATTGTAGTAGATATCTACTGTAGTGGTGAACTACTTCAGTATTTCTTAGGACTCATCTCTAGGTATGGGGCACTCATTATTTTTGAGTAATAGCTCAACCAATGTCTCTAACTTTCTTATGGTGTCCCCATCTAATGGTACACCATCTATCAGTGCTAGCTCTTCTTTAAAAATTGTTTTGGAAAGGTTTAAAACCCTTACCTTAGCCTCAATGGTCTCTTGAAGTTGTTGCTTAAAGGAGGCCACTTCCTTAGCTAGCACCTACTTTTCAGTATACACTTTATTATACATTTCCATCACTTTTCCATGTTTCTTTTTGATCATGCACATATCTGGCTTTGAAAAAATATTTTGGCACATCACTTATATGGCAAGTTTCAAGAATGTAGCACTTGTAATTATCGAGGAGAGTCACTATGGACCAAATTTCATGAGGTTTGGTAGACCTGGGGAATCTAGGCCAAAAAAATGCAATCCAATGGAATGTTGAACTAGGGCTCTTCACTATACATCTCCAAAAGGAAGGATAATTGCTTCTTTATTTCTTGGATTGCATCACTAGGTTGGAAATGCTTCTAAAGATAGAGATTTTTTTCTTCTACATTGAACTAGTATCATTCACACAGATTAGATGGCACTCTTTGTTCTGGTTCCCCCTCAGTTTGACCCTTCTGTCGTCCTATGTCCCACTTAAGTTATTGATGTCTTCTAGTATCCATCCCATCCATTTCCATTTCTCTAGTATTAACTTAATCATCAGCTAGGACTTCCCACATGAGTGATAGAGTCTTCTTTGGATCAAATTCCAAATTAAGTATCTACTCTTATGAGGGGTCCCTTTGGGATGTTTGACTTGGGGGTTGTGGCACTGATCCAATGGTAGGTTTTAGAGAAGTTAGAGGTGAAGGTGGTCATAGAGGTAAAGAAGGTAGGGGACTTAGATGTGATATAATTAGAGGGGAATGAGGAGAGGAGTGAGTAGGTGAGGGTGACACAGTGTGTTGAGGTTGCCTAACTGGAGAAGGTGAAGGATAAGGTGGTAAAGGTCAATGATGGAGTGGAGAAGGTGAAGCATGAAGTGGATAAGGTGAAGGATGAGGTGGAGGTGGATGTAGTGTGGAAGGTTAAGTGGGTTAGAGGGTTATGCCTATGTCATTATTTATCATTTGTGGGAGTCCTATTGCCCACTTGTGCCAGCACTTGGCTCAAGATGATGCTTTCTTTTTAGAGGTACCTAAGGGAACCTCTCCTTGGGTTCCCCATATTGATGGTCTTGGTAGGTGTGTAACATGTAAAAAAAATTATGCACTTGTTCCCCAACTAGGATATTCTCAACCTTTATATCGGTCAAGTTCATTTCCATCCTCTTTGTATAGGTATTTTTTCCTAGATAGACAAACATATTCTAGAGGGTATGGTGCTCTCATCAATTTCTTCTACTTATATATTTATCAATTATGCATCATAAATTATATTGATAGAATCAATGAAATAGTGTGTAGAGAAGTCATATGGTAGTTTAAGCCATGTTAAGATCTCTCCTGAAGGATTCATCTAAATACATGCCATGGAGTAGTGCTGCTTCACAAAAAAAATTGCTTGATAGTTTGTTAAAGGGGGTAGAGCCTTTAGAATGCACCATTCATTCCTAAAATCCACCTTCATTACATCAAACTAGTACCTCATATTCAACTTATATGTTAGAGTGATGTGTTGGTGGTAGGTGAAAGCTTTGTAGCACTTGGTGGGGGACTTGTGAGTGGGGGGTGCACCCACTTCAAAGATCTTAAACTATAGTTAGGCACCCCAATTTCATCAAAAACCAATAATAATAATATTTCCCTCCAAAGGAGCCTATACTTAGGCATTTTATGCACCTTCTCTGCATCTTTAACTTTTTTTGGGTAAAATACAGTGCCTAGTTGTACTATATACCTTGCACTTCTTGGTTTGCTATGTGAAGGTCAGCCATATCCACCTCCTTCCATTGGTTGGTCCTCCAACCTTTGTGGAAATGATTTACACTAAAACTCTTAGGGTAGGATCTTGTAAGTTTCTAATGTGCATTGCATACCCCTACTTTTGATACATAAATGTGGTGGTGGTCTGCTAGATCTCCTCTATATCTACCAAGTCATCCAACACATTGACCCCTAAGCATTGGAGTTCTATCACTTTGCTTACCCTCTTCATGTTGATCTTCATGTTGTGCCCTGTGAAGTGGATGTAATCCTCATGAATGCATGAGAGGAGGAACTGAACTAACTCAGTAGGCTTTCCAAAGTATGGCAACTCAAATAGTTAGAATAGGCTAACTCTATTCAGTTGGTTCTTGATTGATAGGTCATAGACCACTTGGTTTCTGATGTTTGTGGTCTAGACTTAATAGTCATTCTACAATTCCACCTCATTCCCTATTTGGTAGTGGTTGTAGTCAAATAAGGTTATAGTTAACACCTTAGAGACCCAATTTTTTAAATGCAAGACCAACTCAGGGTATTGTATCTCTTCTATGTAAAAGGTTTGAGGGGGAGATGGTGGAGTGGTCTATGATGAGGAGGCCTACACCTACTTTCCCTTTTTTACCATCTTGGCTTCTTCCATGCTCTTACTCTAAACTCCCATGCATTGTACTTGCCTTAGTGTCTCTTCTTGCTCTTTTAGAGGCTCCTCTCTTATAGGAAACCATGCTTCTCCACTCACCTCTCTCTCTTCTATTAAGGTTAGAAGTTTTTCAAGTCTTTTGGCCTTTTTATTCAATTACATTACCCTTTGTGGTACTTGAAGGTTAACCCACAACCATCCCACATTTCCAAAATAATTCATGGTGGTGGTCTTGCTTCAGCTCACAAGCTTCCATGCTTTAAAAATGGGGGAACTTGTAACCTGCAACTTTAACAAAGAATGATTTCAACCCACTTCTACATGAGTTTGCACTTAACAACCTTCTTCCTTCAGTTGGAAACCCTCTTCATGTCTTTTTTTACTTTGCAATCACTTTTTTCTGTAAAGAAATTAATTTCATCTTTGGTTCTCTGGTTCATTATTGATACTTAACACTTTGAAAAGCTCAATCAATGGTAAAGTATAGAATGGCCTTGGTCAGCTTATTTATAGGGTATGTGGGAGAACTTTCCTTCATTAATTTTCTCTCCCCTTGTCACTTCTAACCATTAATGCATATCTTTTAATAGCCTTCACACTTTGATTTTTATGGTGAGCATTAATTTCCTTAACTAATTCATCCCATCACTCCACTCACATGCTTGTTATAACTAACCTTGTCACATTAATGGTCTATTCCTTCCCGCACCTTTCTTGGGAGTGGATGACAACTGTCCCATTTTTATGGAGTAGTGGAAACTAACTATCATGCAAATGGTAGGAACCTTTCAAAAATGCTTTATTAAATGACTTACACACCCTTCATCACTTGCACACCATATATGACTCTTGTATCATTGAAACTTACACACCCACATGTTATGTCTTGTATTCATATGCATAATACCTTACCCCACACTAAAAAGGGTTCATGGTCCTCCACAAAAACAAACTAAGGGACTAATAATTCCATAAGAGAGTCACACATGTAAAGGGTAACACTGTTTATTGAAATAAATAAATCCTAACCTAATGGCCTTAAGCCTCATTGAAAATAACACAAACTTAAATAGAATCACAATATGGATGAAGTTGACTCCCATTATAATGTCCTAGGAGGAATTGACCATCTATTCACTTTATGTGATAAGCTCTGGTAGGTTGAATGCTATGAATTATGAATGGTCCATCCGAATGAATGTAGAGCTTCTTAGGGTGGCACACAAAATTAGAGTCAGAGAGTAGAACTTTCATACCTAGGGTGAAGATTTTATTCTTTATATGGTGATCATGTCATGCTTTTTATTTCCATTTCTCAACATCCTAATTTTAGTAGGTGAGGAACCGAGCCTCATCTAGTTTCATGAATTCATCAAGCCAAACTTCTAAATAAGAATCATCATCTAGGTTTCCTATACATGCTATCTGAAGAGATGGAACTAGGAACTCCACTGGCATGACAGCTTCCTTTCTATATACTAGGTTGAAAGGTGTACTTTTGTTGAGGCATTTGTATGTGTTTTGGTATGCCCAAAGTACTATAGATACCTTGTCATCCTAATTAGTTCTACAAACATTATAATTTTTTTATCAAAGTGGTACTGAGGATCTTGTTGAAATCTTCAGCTATTCCATTGTCCTGTGGGTGGTATGGTGTTGTCTTGTGGTGTGCAATCATGAATTTAGCTAACAAGATTTGAATTGTCTCATTCAATAAGTGGATTCCATGATCACTAATGAAACTTAGTGGACATCTAAAGCATGTTATAATGTTTTCCTAGATAAACCACATGGAAATTTATGTAGTATAGTCTTTGGTTAGGACTACTTCATCCTAGTGTGTTAAGTAGTCGATTGTCATAATTATGTATCATGAGCCTATTCATCATCATACTAGAGTGATGGGCCCTAAAAAGTCAATATCTCATTTTTTAAATGGTTCTTGAGAAGAAATTTGGCACAATGGCATGGCATCTCTTATATTAGGTATTCCCATGTGTTGGAAAATATCACATTGCCTTCTATACACCTTTACATATTTAAATAAAGTCAGCCATCAGAGTCCAGTAAGCAACACCTTGTGCATGATAGCCTCTCCAACATAATGTCCTCCAAAAATACCTTTGTGGACTTCTCATAATACTTCAAGGAATTAATGTTACATTACATAATGGTGCAGTACCTCATCATAGTTTATCCTTTATATATCTCTTACTATTAGTTGATAAGGGGCAGTGCAGACCATAAGTTGTTTCTTTTTTTATGAAGTGAGATAATCAGGTGTATAGCCAGTATTGAGGAATGTTGTAACATCCTCTAGTTCTTTAGGTACCTAAGTGAATTAAAAGAGTTGTATGTCAAGAAGGTCATCTTATATGACATGTGGAGGTTCTCCATTTTAAATCTAGGATAAATGATCAGGTCCACAGTTAGTTTTCTTGGGTTTTACTACTATGAAAAACTAGAATTATTAGAAGATAACTATCCAATAGCAAACTTTTCCATGAAAAACTAGCTTGTTGATGAGATACTTTAAAGCCTCATAGTCAGTGTAGAATACAAATGGTGTGGCTAGAAGGTATTATTTAAATTTTTCTAGTGCATAAACCATAGATAAGGCTTCATGTTCAATGGTGGTATAGTTCCTTTCGACTGATGTGAGATTTTTACTAGTGAAATAGATTAAATGGTCCAAATTTCCCTCTCCTAGTTTAGTGAGTATTACACTGACTACCATCCTTGATGCATCAACATAGACATGAAAAGGCTTTTTCCAATCATGGAAATGAAAGATAGGAGATGTAACTAATCTTTCTTTGAGTGTTTCAAAGGCTTTTTGTAATAATTAGTCCATATGAATTGTTCATTGTGCTTTAAAAGCTCTTTTAAGGGTGTGGTAATCTTGGCATAACCCTAAATGAACTTTTTTTAGTAGCTTGTGTGTCCTAAGAATGCATGTACCTCATGCTAAATTTTGGGTGGTAGCAGATGAAGAATGATAGAGACCTTAGTTGGATCCACTAGGAGTCCTTTTTTATAAATGATATGCCCAAGGAGTACCCTAAAAGGTGTCATAAATAGGCATTTCTTTAAATTCAAGGAAATTTTTAACACTTGACAGTGCTCAAGCATGAGCTTCAAATTGGTGCAGTGGTCCTTGACCAGCCTGTATATCATCTAGTCATCTAAGTAAACTTAGAGAAACTTATGGATAAAATCTTTGAAATCCTCAACTGCTACCCATGAAAATACCATCAGGGCATTTTTTAACCCAAAAGGCATGATAGTAAGGCAAAAGAGCCCCATTTCATATCACTTATGGTCTTGGAGTGGTCTTCCTCAGCTATTTGGACTTGGTGATACCCTGAGAACCCATCGGTAAAGGAGTATATCTCACAACTAGCAACACCTTCTAAGATTTCCTCCATGAATGATGTTGGAAAAGGATCAGTCATATAAGATGAATTTAATATATGATAATCAACACAAATATATGTATGCCTATCCTTTTTGATATTGATTACCATGGGACTTACACAATCAGATTCATCAAAGGGATTAATTACTTTGGCATGAAGCATGTTATCAATCTCCTCTTTTACACATGCTCAAATGTTAGGGTTCATCCAGTATGGATGTTTCTTCATGAGGCAATAATTTTCAATCAACTTTATATGCATCTTCCCTAGAGAAGGGTGAACCCCTTTTATTTTTTTTGTAATTATCTAGAAACACGTCATGATACTCTTTTAGCAACTCAAAGATTTGTGAAATTTCTATCTCAGTCTAATAATTTCCAATGGTTTCCATCTTAGGTTCTTACTCTTTACCAATGTTAAGTTAAACAATTTGAAAGGGCCCTTGATAAGGGTTTTCTATGGGGGAGTTTACATCTTGAATAGTTCATGAGTTAGTACTCATAGGGACATGTAGGTTGTTATTCAACATATTGAGTGAAGTGAACCCTTCTCCTTCGTCTACTTAAAAGATGAGTTTTTGCTTTCCTAGGTAGATATTTTCATGGTGTTCTTCACTAGAAACTATGGATTATACAAGAGTTGATTGTATAGGAGGCTCAGTGAAAAAACATAAGGGTTCCTCAGGTTCTTGATGAATATGATTCAAGCAATCTTCAACAAGACTAAGATATCTAATGATTGATTTATGTATGGTTTGAAGAGTAAGATGCAAGTCCATCCTTGGTGAAGATTAAGAAAGTGTTGATGTCATGTTTTCCTTTAGTAACTACCAAAACCTTATTTTTATGTGCCTTTCTTCATGTATGTACCAATCCCGTGCCCAAGTGTGCAAAGTTCTATAAAACACATGGACCCAAAGGTATTCTAGTAAAAATGTTTCCTTAGCTTGCCATATTATTTCACAAGCCTCAAAGTGAGGTTCAAGTGCTTCCACACCACTATAACCAAGTGTGCCTTTAATCTTATTGTCATGGTGGAATATTTGATGTAGAGCAACTTGCACTTGATCCCAATATAAAATGCATCATGTATATGTACACCACCACTAGTGATGATGCCATCAAAAATATGGTCTAATGACCTCATTCATTCATTTTCAATATCATATAACTCTTTGAGGCGCTAGACAAAATAGCACACCTCCATTTGTCCTTGGAACCATGGAGCTTCATTAAGTCTCTCCAATAGTGGTCACTCCAATTTTCCTTGCATTGTTAAACCCATGAGGTACAAAAACTTGTAATGTTTGGGAAGCTAGTGTGGGATGTTTTCATCTCTATTGATGGTGCTACACAATCTTCCATTGAGGTCATAATCACCATGGGCCCAATAGTTACAAGCATTTCTTGCAATATCGAAGATAGACTAGTTATCCATCTAGCAAAGAATACCATCTAACATTAGATCATGTTTTTCATTAGGTTGAGTAGTCATATTATATAGATTGTTGATATCTTGACCAACACTCATGGGTTCGAGATAAGGTGGTACCTATGCTTGGTATAAGGGTATTATCATGCACTGATTAGTATTCTCAAAGCTAATGTATCAATTTTTAAATCTTAAATCTTAAATATGCATTATTTTCATAGAACTAAGCCCTTCCCAATAAGTTTGGGTAGTCATCAGCTTCAGCCAACTCTAAAACCTCAAAGTATGCTTTGAAGGGAACCCCAAGTATTTCAATGGTGGCATTTTTAAGGACTCTGATAAGATGCATGTGAGTCTTTTTTCCATGGAAAAGAGATGAGGTAATGGGTAAAAGGTTAGACTAGACATTTTCCACCAGGAATATTTAGTGAGAACATCTAATTTAGCACCAGTATTTGTTACAATATTCTAGATTACCCATTTGTTGATAGCAACATTAACTAATATTTCTCCATCTTTTAGGGAAGTGGAACTAGGACTTTCCTAGCATCAAGCATGATTTAAATATTTATATTCACTTTACCTATTGATATATGTGTGGGATTCATTTGGTAGGTAATCTTGGCCTTTAATTTAGGTGTTACGATGGGGAATGATGTCTTCATCGAGCACACATTTGCATAGTTCCTAAAAACTATCTCACATTACTAGAGGTTTGATTTCCTTCTACACTACATTATGATGTGTGGCATCCCAATCCTTGAGGTATTGAATATCATATTGGATCTCTCACACAAGTGTCATTATATCCTAAAATACATCCTTTTGTTGAAGTGCATTAAGGTACTTCCTTGCTCATGGTTCTTCTTGATGTACCTTTTCAACTGGGTTGGGTGTAGATTACATCTAGCTCCTACTATGAGTAGTAATATTTACTTGTTGTATAATAGGGATGGTTGGTCAAGCATGCCACTATGGTTTGTCTATATGGATAATGTCAGTGCCTTTTTCATTGTGATCTTTTGTGATGGCTGCATATAAATCTAGACACTCTTCTAATCGATGGTCCTTTTTGTAGTAAGCGTAAGTTGGGTATTCTAGGTAATTCCTCTGATAGTGATCTAAATAACCACACTTATATCAAGTCCTTGGTGGAAAATAACCACTACCTCATCCTCATCCTCTTCCATGCCCATAATATCCACCATTATCTTTAAAATTGGTGATTGAGACTTGGTGTGTGCCACATGCTCGAGCTTCATAAATATCACTAATCAAATGGCAATCATTGGTGTCATGGGTGTAGGCATCAAAAATATTATAATACATGGATACTTTAGTTTTTTTGGCCCATTAAAAGAGTGGATAGGAATAGACATCATGATCATCATGACAAATCTCACAAGTTTGTTTTAAGACTGTGTAGATATTCTTGCATGGGCATTTGTTCCTTGTATGTCCTTCAGTTTCATAGTCGGTATACCAAACACCACTGTCTATCTCATGTGCATTAGTCGCTAATAATTTTTCAATCTAAAAATCCATGGACACTATTTATGCCTCCATAAAGGGATTGATCCCATTATCCATATTTATAACTACTTTAGTGCATTGGTAGCTTCTAGAGCCTCACACACATTGGTAAAGATGATAGTGTCCATCTAAAGGGTAACCATAAGCCTCCCACAAACCACTAGGTATGTTGAGAAGGATTTATTTCAAATGAAAATTTAGAAATCAAGGTTTTAAACCATCTATCATACTCCCACATGCTTTTAGTAAGTCCTTGATTTATATCTTTTAGTGCTACTATACTTTATTGTTCAAACTCAATAATATCAAATTCTTATAAGAAGGCTACTCTAGTTTATTCATAGTCTACTACTACTTTTTGAGGGTCATACTTATGATACCATTTATGGGTGCACTCAAAAATTACGGTTATAAATTATTTTGCCTTTCAATCAGAGGATTTGATACCATGCACCCTCCAAATCAGTTCAAATTATGAACATGTTCGGCTATATTTTTTACCCCTCGATACTTAGGTAGGTGCAATGTCATTTCATAATAAACCATAGGTGGTTAAACAAATAATTTCTAAGAAGATCCAACTTCTATTCCTAAAGTGGGCATGCCCACTCTAGTGCCTCCTCCTAATCCTCCTCTAGTGCCTCTAGTAGTAGTGCCTATGGGAAGAGGTGTGGTGGAGGGTTGAATTCCTAGGTTTGGGCCTATACTCTGGCCTTAAGGACTAAATCCTTCAAGCATTTAAATCTATGTCATGGACTTTTCTTTCAAATATAAGGATGTATATTTTAAATTATCACCTAATGGCCTAATCTCAGTTTCCCTTATCCATTTAGTTATAAATTTATGAAGTCTGTATCCCAATTCTTTATATGTACTCTATCTGACTCAAAGACATGAGCACGCACTATGGTGGGGGATCCTGGTTAACTCATACTTGGTTTATCTTTGATAGTATAGCTCATTTCTCATTCATAAGATAAAAGTGGTAAAGGTTATAGCCCCAAAGTGATGGATTCTTCATGTGGATCTGTCTCCCTTTGGCTCTTCACAATGCTCATCAAGTTTTTCCAATCCCTTACCATGCCATTAATTCCCATGATCCTCTACCAAGCTTCATCATACTTTAATTTTTGTAGTGCTCATTGGCTTGCTACCATGTTGAACCCATAATTTTGAACCAACCATTAGTCTCCCCTCTAAACATGTAGCTCATGCATAAGAGATTTTAGCTTTCCATGGGTAGAGTTTCCAATCCAAGGTCAATAATTTATTTATTTATCTTGAAGTAAAATGATCTCAGTTATCATCCCCTTGATTCTCATAGGAATTAAAGCTTAGCTTCTTTAGGATAAGAATAGGTGGTGACTAAATATTCCAAAATATAGTTATACTGAATGCTTTCCACCAGTAGTCAACCATTCATGTCCAAGAAACTTTAGTCGTGCTAAACCCCTTTGTCATTCTAGTGTCCATCACAGTCTTCATCCAAGGTTTCAGGATCATCCTTGAGCATATATTAAGATTTAATAATTTAAAAGAATAGGGACCTCAAAAAATAAAGTCTCATATAATGAGTTGTAGAGATTTTGTTCTACCCATTATCATGTAGAAACTCCTAGTTAAAGATATGGAACTACAAAATTGTCTTTGCCACTGGTAACCCATTCTTTAATTCTCTAATGTAATTCACTCAAACATTTCCCATAATCATGCTTCAATTTCTTTGGGTCCAATAATGAAACCAAAATGTTGGGTTTTCTTTATCTTTATGTAAGTGTTGAAGCTTCTTCCCAACTAAATAACATGTTATCCCTATCATGTAAGGGATGAATCTTGCATGCTCACTCGAAGCACGTAGTGAAAGACTAATTCCTAAAGACTTTGAATCACAATGTGTGTTTTCTTATTTCTTGTGTCATCTCAAATATACTACTATTGTTTCTTAACATTCTAGATTATATTACTATCTAATTATAAAAGAAAGGAACTCATGACTTTATCATGAAACACATTTCAATATTTAACACTTATAATAGTTCATTATTTGAAGTACAATATGATAAACATTGAATTCTCATTAGAGTGCTTAACTGATTACAAGACAAAATGCTCTATATTCCTTCAAAGGTTCACACATGTTAATCCCCTCATGAATGATTACAATAGGGGTTTTTATACTTGTTTTGACCTATCCAAATGTCAAGTTCCTAACTTAATATGGAAAAATGGCATATGGACTCCTAATAGGCTAAGAGTCATGGCTTTACAACTAATTATTCCTATATAATCAGGCCTCTAATCCCCTAGATGCTTGCTCTATGTTATATATTCATATCCAATTTTTTCAATCCTAATAGGCTAGTACAAGGCCTCTGATCAGTGCGGTTGAAGTGTTCTACTTTATTTATTCTTCTAACTACTCCCACATTCCTCATGCTCCACTTCCCTCACACTCTCCTAGTCTTCCTCTTCTAGTTCTAAGTCCTCTATTCTTGGGTTCCTCGTGCCACATTTTCTCTTGACTGGGTCCACTCATGTTGGATCTTCCACACTATTATCCTTCCACGCCCTTTAACTCTCACATTACTAGTCTTGTGCCATGGTTTTCCTGCATTGTTTTGGTACTTGCATAAAAAATTAGCAATGGTCCCTCCACATTGCATGCCAAAATTGTAACAAATACTTTTTTTTAAATTTAAGGGCTAATAATAACCCAAAAAACCAATCTTTGTATTATCCAACATTCACACAACTAGGTAAAAATAAGGTGAAAGAGTCTGAGGAGAACAAAACCTAAAAGAGAAACACAAATCCACTATATTACATGTCGAGGAAATGATAATCTTCTTCCATAGCTTTAATTAAAATCCATAGATCCACTTAAGTAGAAAAATAACAAAAAAAAATTAAAATATTAATGAGCCCAAATTTTTCCAACATAACATCATGGTATCAAATGAGGGACAAATTACACAAAAATTGCATAAAAAGATGTAAGATTTTAAGTGTTTTAGATCAAAAAAAAACCAACCCTTAGAATTACTCCAATGAGCCAATATGTAAAACAAGATAGCTCCATGGTGAAATTATTTTCCTTACTATATGCCATGCCACTTTCCTTTAATGCACTTTTCTAACCTAAAAAAAAGACAAAAACATTAAATTTTAGAAAATTAAAACTCCTAAACCCAATAGTCAACTTATAGGGATCATAATAAATTTTATAATAAGAATAAATTGAAACTAAATTTACCATAATATTTGTGGAAAATTTTATTTTGAACAATTTAAATGGTTTTAAAAACTAACACCTGAGGCAAAAGTTATGGCCAAAACACTAACTTGGATTCCAGAAGGCCTTTCCAAATCTTTTTACATTTTGGAAAATGTGTAATGAAGTCATTAAATGTTTTTTTTCAATTAGTCATATTCATATACCTATTCTCATAAAAAAAATTGGTTTTTTAGCATGTTCATTGATGTTAGGTTGTCATTGATGTCAAAGAGAGAATGATTCATAGTGCATTAATGACAAATTTATTAGATTGATAGCTTGGATCATATGTGTAGATCAATATGGACAAAGAAGAGGTTGTGAGGCATTCATAGATGTCTTGATAAAGTTTTTTCATGTAATTTGATCTTTTGGAATGAGAAACATACATATATAAACTTAAAAGAAGTTAGATTGTCACTGCACATCATGAAGACATGAATGAACCAGTAAGTTTGTGCATTTATTACAGGTACTCAAAAAGTTAACAATGGTCAAATGTGTTCATGGAGATTTTTTCTATATTTCCAATAAGGTACCCTAAAAATCTGGAGTCTTGAAGTGTTTTCTAGCTCAAGTTATAAACCTTCAAAGTTTCTCTTGCAAACTATGTTAAACCAGAGACTGTCAAGTTTAACTATGTTAAAGTCTGAGGTTAAATTGTCTAGATAGATCTAATGGTGAGCATTAATTAGATCAATATCTAAAAACAAGTATTCTATCAAACCAAATAATGATCCAATGGGTGTGCATGATCTTATCAGAAGTGATCCAATAGTGCGTATTTAGTCAATATGTTAAAGATTACTCAGAAGATGCACGAGGCTACCAAGTGGTAGAAGCTCATTAGAGTCAACAGGGCAATATGTTTAGAAGGCATGTAGGACTACCAAGTGTCATGATCATGGAAGTGAGGATCTAAGATCAATGGTGAGAATTGTAAGATAAATATTAGGCTAATCTGAGGAGATCGATGAAACACATTTTTTCAAAGTTTCCAAAGTGCACGAGACGATGTCAACATGTCTAATGTTTAACATTTGCTCAGTGACCGTTGGAATTTGAATTTTCAAATTAATGAAGAAAAACTATTGCTTAGTATTTGAGCTATATCTTTTCATCTAGAATGAATTTATTTTTGGTGTAAAAAGCAAAGTTTTATAGGACTACAAGGTATATGTATAAAATCAAGTTAAAAGGTCTGAATGTTTATACAATCAAAAATATGGAGATTTAAAGTTGACTATTTGTTCTTTCATGGTGTTACAGTGTATATAATGTTGTTTGAGAAAATTATGCTTTAGTAGAAGAATGTTTTGGTAGGAGTAATCACTTGAAGATGTCATAAGGGTCATATAGAGTGGACCCATATAACTTAAAGTGACCTTATGTTCTTGTTTTGCTCGATTAAGTGCTAAATGGGTGAATAGGTCTCCATGAGAACTATAAGGGCTACTAAGGCCTAATTGAAAGGCATTGCTACTTAAGTGTGACCCATAGTTGTTATGGCCAACCTTTGAGTATGGTATTGAGCTATTTAAGATATCTTAAGGGTTAAGACAAGTATTATGGCCAACCTAGATGATGATATTCATGAATACTCTTTAAATAGTGGAGACCAAGGCAATGGTTTCTAGAATTGAATCTGCATAGGTTGAGAGAGAAGAAGATAAAAACAAAGAAAGAAATTAGATTAAGTGTGCTTAGTGGATGGACTGAAGTATAGAGTAGATTGAGGATGAGCAAAGAAGACTAGATAGATCCAAAAGGAGTGCTTGGATGCATTGCTTCTATGAGTAAGCTTGAGTGAGTGTGATGAGTTGAAAGAAATGTGTTATACATTGTGTCTCCAATTAGATTGGTCTACAATCAAAATTATAAATTTATTGATTTAATAAGGTGTTGTGTGGGTACTCAACATCTAGAACAAGTGGGTGCTTGTCCATACTTAGGGGTGGGTGATCCTTCTAAAGTGGGTGCTTCACTAAAAGGTCTCATGTTTGTAATCATCTTATAGGACAAGTAATCCATGTGATTGTAGGCTTAAAAGTGGGTTTTATTTCCCAAGAGTGTTTCCCACATAGATCTTATGTTATATGTGTGATCATGCATCATCTTCATTATTCATTATTATGAACATATTGTATGCTTTATAAATGTATGTGGTCATTGATTAAGAGTTTTAAAGGATTAAATTTGAATTTTGAAATAGCTTGCATCACATATCCACCCCCCTTAGTGATTGTACCTCTAAGAATTGGTATCAGATTAGGACCTTCATTACAAGTTTAACCACTTGAAGGTGATCCAAGGTATATTATAGTAAGTCAATAGATGCATGGTTTATCTACAAAGTAAGCACCATTATTCAATGGGTCAAATTATTCTTTCTAGAGTATAAAGATGAGGACATACATCATGTCTCTAGGGTTTGATATTTGGTAATCTATCATGGATGGCTATACTACACCAACTACTCCAACTAGTGTTGCTGACAAAAAGTTGAGTGGGAACAATTCTAAATCTATGAATGCCATCATTTGTAGTCTATCTAAGGATGAATTCACCAATGTGATCCATTATAATTCTACCAAGGAAATTTGGGTCAAATTATAGACTATCTATGAAGGAGACTCAAAGGTAAAAATGGCTAAGTTGTAGACCTACCAAAGGCAATTTAAACGTCTCAAAATGAAGTAAGAAGATACTATGGCATCTTATCTTCTAAGGGTTGATGAGGTAGTAAAAATGATTAGAGGTTTTGGAGAGGTGATTGATGAAGCTAATATAGTATAAAAAGTATTAAGGACTCTTCCACTCAAGTTTGATTCAAAGGTTTCTACTATAGAATAAAGTCATTATCTCACTCTATGGAAGATGGATGAATTTCATGGAATTCTTACTACCTATGAGATGAGATTTGATGAGGATAGACCTCTTAAGAAGGAATCAACCTTCAAGGTGATCAAGGAGACAAAGGCTAAGAATAATAATTTAAGTCCTGAATATTTTGATCTTAATGAAGATCAACTTGATGCCATGATTGCAAGAAAATTAAATGTAGGATCAGGTAAGTATGAAGGAAAACTTCCTTTCAAATAATTTTCATGTGGTAAAATTAGTCATTTTATAGCTAGATGTCCAGGTAGAAATAAGTCTAAACATAAAAAAGTTGATAATGAATCTCATGAGGATGAACACAAGAAATTTGAGGGTCCTAACAAGTGTAGAAAGTTCTTCAATAATAAAAATGGAAAGAAAGAATCATACAAAGGTAGTAATATCATTAACCATGAAGAATATAGTAACTCGTCTACATAAAAAGAAGTAAACACATTTGACAATTATGATTCTTTTTATAATGATGACATAGAGACATTATTCATGGATTTTAGTGATAATGAAGGTGAATGTTCTCTAAGTATAGATTTATTTGGCAAAGAGATCTAAGAGGAAGAAGATGATAAAGTCACTCTTGAAGATAAATATCTAGACATTGTGGAAGAAATGAAGATACTACAAGGAAAGAACAAGAAACAATATTCCTTGATCAAATCCTATGAGGAATGAATTGGATTTTTTGAAGGAAGGCTAAGTAATGAAGTCAAGGAGCATGATGAGATCACACAATAGCTTGAAAATAAATTTTGTACTCTTAATGAAGAATTAAAGAGTAAGCATGAAGAGTGTATCATATATCAATCAGAGATAGAGTCTTTGTAGATAAAACTAAATCAAGCTATGAGGAAAGATACAACTAATAATTCATATAATAAGGATGAATTGATGAATGTTCTTGAAGATATGAATATTGAGAAGAAAAATAATAAAGATATGATGTCACAAATCAAGGACTATAAAGGGAAATTCAGTGTGTTTGAGGCAAGAATGGATGAAGACACCAAGGAGCATGAATATATAGTCAAGCATCTCAGTTATCAAAAGGAAATCATGTCTACAAGCCTAAAAGCTAAAGAAGATGTATATTCAAAGTATGTTATTGAAAGTGAGTCATTTGAAGTTGAGTTAGATACGGCATCTTGTAAATTAAAGTCATTTGTGAAGTATGAAAAGAGATCAAATGATCTTGACAATATTTTGAGTGGTTAAAAGCATGATAGTCATAGATCTAATCTTGGATACAAAGAAAAACAAAATATGTAACTCAAGACAAGATAAATTCTAGTGTGAATAAGGACATTCAAACTTTGAATATCAATCATCAGTCAGGGAATGAAGGTATTGGCAGAATGAAGACAAATTAGATCAGACAACCAAATGCCATGAGGTATGCAAATTTTAATGGTTCTTGTTACTCTTGCAATTAGTTTGGTCATAGGTTAAAATATTATAAAAGATCTTCAAGCAATGAATTTACATGGAATTATGAGTAAGATAATGGAAAGCATGAAGAACATCATCCCTCAAGTTAGTCAACATGTTCACAACGAAATAATGACATCTTTTGCTACAAGTGTCAAGGGTTTGGTCATATTGTAAAGTTTTGTAATATCTTCATCTAGAAGATCAAATGATTAGGTACATAATCATGAAAATTAAAGATAATAAGGTATGTACAATATGATAAACTTAATTTGTTTCAAATTTCATGAGAGAGGTCACATAACAAGGTTCTACAAGAATGATCAGTATTCTACTTCAAAAAGTATCAATCATGTCATAAAGAGGAGTCATAGTGAATGGAGACCTAAGTAGATAAATGAAAAATAGTCTCAAAATGGATTATTTTCCATGATATAATAGGGATCAAGTTCAAGTATCAAGTAAAAATCTTTATCTACCCAAATAGACAAGGAAATCAAGCAAGATCCTGAGATAAAAGAAAAGAATGAGGTTGAGAACTCATCCAAAGTCAATCTAAAGATGAGTAATGATTATAAGTCAAGTAAGAGCATGGAGTTATGGGAGTATCCTAAGTTTTAGTATCTTTAGTCCCTCTATGACAAGTGGGTGTCTCTACTTATGATTCTTATGAGACATTTATCATGTGTGAAATCAAGTGTGTGTGCTCTAGGTAATGATCAAAATGACAATCAGTACAAAGGTATGTTCTCTTCAGTTTGATAATATGCAAAGTATGCATTAAATAAGGGGGAGAATGTGTGAGATGTTTTTATAAGTATGGTTTCATAATATATTACATGATATGAATCATGATGTTAGGGGGATATTTTTAAGCTCTGTGAGCAATTTGTCAGGTCCAAGGATCAGAGAAGTCCAAGTTCAGACTAGTGCATGTCAAAGGGGGAGCAATTGTTTCATATGCTTAAAAGTATGTAAGTATCCTGAGCATCTTAAATAGTATTTAAATTCACGCATGATGTTTAGGAATGATTTTTGGCATGTTAAGGAAGAGACCCTTTGTCATTAATGTCAAAAGGGAAGAAAGATAAGAATGAAGTTATTGTTTAAATAAAATCATTTTGAGGGTGTTTTCCCATCAATGATAAAGGGAGATATTTTTGAGAATGTTAAATGATGTTAGATTTTCATTGATGTCAAAAAAATCATGATTTATAGTGAATCAATGACAAAGTGATCAGATTGATAGCTTGGAACATATGTGCATATCAATAAGGACAAAGAAGAGGTTGTGAGGCATTCATAGATGTCTTGATAAAGTCCTGGTGTGTCATTTGATCTCTTAGAATGAGAAACATGAATATTATAACTTAAAATAATCCAAGCCATCATTTTACAACATGAAGACATGAATGAACCAGCAAGTTTGTGAATTTATTGCAAGTACTCAAAAAGTCAATAGTGGTCAAAGGTTTCCATGGAGATGTTGTGTATAGTGCCAAGAAGGTACCCTAAATATTTTAAGTCTGGAAGTGTTTTCGAGTTCAAGTTATAAACCTTTAAATTTGATCTTGTAGACTATGTTAAACCAAAAACCATTAAGTTTAACTACATTAAATTTTGAGGTCAAATTGTCTAGACAGATCCAATGGTGAGTGTTAATCAAATTAAGATCTAACAACAAGCATTTCATCAAACTAGATAATGATCTAATAGTGTGCATGATCTTGTTAGAATTGATCTAAGGGTGTGTATTTAGTAAATATGTCAAATATTTCTTATAATATGTATGAGGCTTCCAAGTGGTGGAATGTCATTAGAGTCAACAAGTCAATATGTGCAAAAGGCACGCAGGGATACCAAGTGGCATGATCACAGAAATGAGGATCTAATATCGATGGCAAGTATTGCAAGATAAAGATCAAGATAATCCAAGGAGATCAATGGAACACATTTATTCAAAAAATTTAGGATGCATGAGATGAGGTCAACATGTTTGATGTTTAACATTTACTCAATGACCATTGGAATTTGAATTTTTAAATTAACGAAGGAAAACTAGTGCTTAGTATTTGAGCTATATCTTTTGATCCAAGATGAATTTCTTGGTGGTATAAAAAGAAAAGTTGTAGAGGAATTCAAGGTGAATCTAGGTAATCTAGTTAAAAGGTTTGAATGTTTGTACATTCAAATATATATATCTTTAAATTTGACTATTTATCCATTCATGGTGCTATAGTGTACAAAATGTTGTTTGAGCAAATTGTGTATTAATAGAATAATGTTTTAGCGGTAATAATCACCTAAAGATGTCATAAGCATCATGCAGAGGCAACTCATATAATTAAAAGTGATCTTGTGTTCTTTTTTTGATTGATGGGGTGATAAACGGGTGAATAGGTCTCCATGAGACCTCTAAGGGCTACTAAGGCCTAATTTAAAGTCTTAGTTGATTAAGTGTGACCCATAGTTACTATGGACAACCTATGAGGATGGTATTGAGATATGTAAGATGTCTTAAGGGTTAAGACAAGTATTATGGCTGACCTAGATGGTGATATTCATGAAGACTCTATAAATAGTGGAGACCAAAGCAATGGTTTCTATACTTGAATGTGCATATGTTGAGAGAGTAGAAGATAGAGGTGAAAGAAATAGATCAGAGTAAGTGTGCTCAATGGATGGACTATAGTACAGAGCAGATTGAGGATGAGTAAAAAAGACTAGAGAGATTCAAAAGGAATGTTTTGATGCATTACTTATATGATTAAGTTTGAGTGAGTGTGATGAGTTGAAAGAAAGGTGTTATACATTATGTTGCCAATCATATTGTTTTGAAATTATAATTTTGGATTTGTTGATTTAATAAGGTGTTGTGTGGTTAATCAACATCTAAAACAAGTGGGTGCTTGTTCATACTTAGGGGTGGGTGCTCCTTGTGAAGTGGGTGCTTCACTAAATGGTCTCATGTTTGTAATCATATTTTAGGACAAGTAGTCCATGTGTTTGCAAGCTTGAGAGTGGATTGTATTCCCTAAGAGGGTTTCCCACATAAATCTTGTGTTATGTGTGTGATCTTGCATCATCTTGCTTATTCATTATTATGAACATATTATATGCTTTATGAGTGCTTGTAAGCATTGATTAAGAGTTTCAAAAGATTATATTTTAAGTTTAAAATATCTTGCATCATTAATTCACCCTCCCTCTTAGTGATTGTACCTCCAACATCGATTAGTTCTAAAAATTCAAAATTTTCACTCCTAGACCTTATCTCATAAAAATTTATGATTAGGTCTAAAAAAATTTTAGAAAAATCAATCCTAGACCTGATCTCATAAAAAGTTTTGATTAGGTATAAAAAATTAAAAAAATCAATCCTAGACCTAATCTCATAAAAAAATCAATTAGGTCTAGAAAATCAAAATTTTCAATCCTAGACCTAATCTCATAAAAAAATCAATTAGGTCTAGAAAATCAAAATTTTCAATCCTAGACCTAATCTTATAAAAAAAATTGGTTAAGTCTAGAAAATAAATTTTTTAAAACATAGACCGGATCTCATAAAAAGTTCTGGTTAGGTCTAAAAAATGAAAATTTGAAAACATACACATAATCTCATAAAAAATTTTGGTTAGGTCTACAAAATGAAAATTTGAAAACATAGATCTAATCTCAAAAAAAGTTCTAGTTATGTCTAGAAAATGAAAATTTGAAAACATAGACCTAATCTCATAAAACGTCTAGGCTAGGTATAAAAAATGAATATCTAAAAAGATAGACCTAACCAATATTCATTTTTGTGGGACACAAGTGTCAAGGCAGATGTAAAATAGGCACAGGTCTATAACTTACATAAATAGAAGATAAATAGGTTTACAACATCTTGAGCATGGTATAAGGTCTAAGTCATCAAAATAGCATTAGTCAAACTAAGAGATAAGCAATTTGGTATAGAGAGATAGTGTATGCAATCCTTTCAATAACATGAAGGTATAGAAATTAAAGGTACATCCATGATATGTATTTTCTAAGTGTACAAGACTGAGATTATATATAATTCATAATAGTGTCTACATTCCCTCCCTTTAATCTAGTAATAAAATTACTACTTTAAAGGAAAAAAAGGCATACGTGGATGTGTATAACATACCTTGCCTTTGCGTGAGTCTGAATTGAGTGATTTCATGGTGACTAAATTTTAACCAAGACCATGTTACAATATAAAATTAATTCATATAATCTAAGATTGAAAGCATTTAAATGATTAAAATTTAAAGATATCAAGGTTTATAAGTACACTTGTGTATCGATGCAACCACCTTTCCTTTTGGCAATTTGATATGAAAAGATGTATCAATATGAACCATTAGAGATGATATTAGGATAGATATAAATATATAAAGTGAACATATATATAAATATTAGAAGACACATTCCCCCCAGCTTAGAGAAAAGGTGAGTTCCCACATGGTAGTTAAGATTAGCTCAACCATGCAACCTAATCATACTTATAACCTAGTGAGTGTGGGTGAACTAGGTTAATTCACATTATAAATCTGGTGAGATTGGAGATGTAATCAAGTCTAACCTATAAAATTATAAATATTGAGTGATTTAATCACTTTAACCATATAAAAAAAGAGCCAACTGCTAGAGTATATTAGTTTAATATAGTCTATAATAGTCCAACCTAGGGAGCTAAAGTTCATAGAAGTGTTTTAAATTTGAAATCTTATTTTATTTTTGCAATTTAGGTGCCCTTTGCATAGAATATGCACCTTATGTATGTATCATGGTAAAACCTAGGTATATCAATGATACCAATGTATATAATTCTAGCACAACTATGTATTTGAATCATATAACTATGAATTTTGGCCAATTTGAAAACTGTGTAAGTGTGGATTGTCATGTTTCAATAACATGCCCTCACTATAATATGAAACTCAAAATTGGTGTAAATGTGGAGAAAATGTTTTCAAATCATGCCCCCATTATATATCTAAAACTAAAAAGTGGTGTAAGTGTGGAGAACATGTTTCTAAAACATGCCCCTGATGTAATATGAAACTATGAAGAATGTGGAAGCCATGCCTCTATGGCATGCCCCCACTAATATACCCCACTTTTTAGGTGAGGGAAGTAGAAACTAGAATTTACCTTACCTCAAAAGGATAATATAACCATGTAAACTATGAATATATCATGTAGCATATGGGAAAAACATGTCTAGGTAGATATATCATTGAAGCATGTAAAATGTGATCACATTGGGTCCTAAAATGCATGATATAGATCATGGAAACATTAATATAGTAACAATACAAGATCATGAATCAATACAACATGCACACATGATAAATCACAATCAAATAAAAATGCAATGGTCCAAGGAGACCTCAAACAAGAGGCATGTTTAAATGCCACACAATTGAAGAGATATGACCTAATCAAATATCCACAAAGTAATCAATGACATATTCAAATGTGACTACAATTAATAATGACATATTAAAATTTCAAATTAGTAACCAAAGGCATAAGGACCATAAATAATGGATCATATAAAATGATCCATGAGCAATACAAGATAATCAAGAAAGTGTGTAAAGTAAAATCATGGAACACAATTAACCAGCATAAACATATCATACTAGTCCCTGGATATATTTGTTAGTAAAAAATGTTAAGTAAATGGCATATCAAGTACACCAAAATATATAAGAATGGATAAAGGCATGTTTAAGTACATAAGCTCAAATATTATAATGCAAAGTGATCATAGAATAATATAACCTAGATGTATCATGATCAAAGAATTGAATGCCTCTAATGTCCACATGACATGAGAAGAGCGAAGGCCAAACATATAAAAGTGAATATATCATGTATTTCTGTACACCTATATCACACTCAAAGGACATGTGAAATATATGTGTATATATAAATAAATAATATGTTATCTACCAACATGGAATTAACAACATATATGCTAAGGACCTAGTAGAATATGTAAATGATGAAAATATATTTGGATTTTTGAAGTTTTTTTAAAAAAATGGTATTTTTGGAATATTTGAAAATGAATCATAAAGAAGACATGTATAATAAAAAGTGTTACCAAGATATAATGTACTCATCAAGAATGTGTCTTTGTGAAGGCTATGTATCATGCATTTTATATTTATATGTTGTGTAATCAGTATCATATCAATATTATAAATTATTATGATCATAATAATTAATGTAATTATTATTATAGGAAAAATGTAACTTCTTAGGTTGTTCTTGAACTTGTGATATATTGTTTTCAGCATCTATGTATGAAAAACCAATTGCACCATATATTGGAGTTTCCTTATTGAAAGTTTTTTTACTTGAACACTAGGAAAATATGTAATTTATGTCTTGAATTCTTTATTTGAGGATCTGAAAGTATATAATTTGTAGTATTTCACTTAACTATTTGTTCCTCTATGTATGAATTATATATGGTTTTTAGATCCTTAGAAACCATATTTGTGTAGATAATATTTATGGATTATATAGCACCTCAGTATTATATACTTGGAAAATTTAGACCTTTGTTGTTCCTCTCATTTTTGGACCTTTCGCACTTCCACAAGTATTACATCTGCTCTATCTTATGCCCCTTAACCTATCTCTTAGTTTGAACAATATTATGTCGATGATCCAAGCCTGTTATCTTACCCAGAATGATTAAAACCTATTTATCTTCCACTTCTACAACTTCTAAGCACGTACCTACTTTTCTACTCCCTGGACACTAATGTATAGGATAGACACTAGCATAAACGCTAGTGTCTTAACCGAACGCATGTGTTTAGTGCCCTAATGTCATACAATTTTCAAATGAAACATATCATAATGGTTAGCCTAATTTATTTGATGTGAGTTACTTATCCAAAGGGACTAATATAAATACAATATCAACACTCATTCATTCCTCACCTAGAAACACAAGAAAAATACCTAGTATTCATACCAAAGAGCATTCAATTGACTAAAGCTTCCTTATTTTATCCATTTTCTATACCAATCATAGGGATAACACATCTATGAGTCTAAATTAATAAAATAGCAGCCCAAGAGCCTGATTTTATAAGTTACAAGTTAGGTCATTATTGTACATGCTTTTCACATAATGTATGATTCACACACAAGCCAATATGTAGGGTAGAACTACTTTAGTTTAAGGCTTTCTTCATATTATTGGATGTGTATTCAATGATCACTAATAAAGGGTTTCTTTGGGGTTAAATTTATGTGACCACTAATCCATTTTCCACCAAGGTCACCATGAAGATGAATAACTAGGGTTTTGATATTTTATGAGAGATAGTCCATGCCCTAGATTTGAATGCACCAGAGTGAGGATGAAGATAAACCCAAAATCATCCAAGTGGTTACATATTTTTTAACATGTATTCCCTACATAACACTTGAATCGGACCTAGATAGTAGTGTTGATTCAACCATCCCAAGTTGACATTAGTGTCTAGAGATCTAGAGGCACTTAATCTAGAATCAAGGGACTATTCCATAATTTCCCTCCAAACTATTTTCTCCCTATTCCAAATCTAACATTGTGTTAGCATTAAAACTAGATAAGTATATTACTTCTTTTTCATTTTCATAAATAGCTTAGTTGTACTTTTTATAGTTTGCCTATTCTCAACATAATAAATTCAATATATGTTTATATCTAAGTTTAACACCTAATTAGCATGATGTAGACCTGATTATCACCCTTGTGTATTTTCATTTCTAAATAACTATTTAATAAGACTCTAGGTAACCCTAACCTAAAGTAAACCTTCATTATAAGATTAAACATTTGGTGAACCCAATATTTGAACAACAAACCCTAGGTCAATTAGGGATTTTTGATCTCTCTATTTTCTTGATTATTGTACTTTATTACAAATTCTAAATTATTTATTTTCAAAGTAATGGCTAATGTTAGTGAAAAAAATCGATTCCAAATGGAATATAAGGAAGCATTGATTACTCATCTCAATAATAAAAAGAGCTTAATGGATGCATTTTTGTATATTAGAAGAGATGAAATAAGTAAACAAGATAAACCTAAGGCTTACTCACATAATGATGGTGAATCCGTAGAAGGTACAATAACTAATTCCATACTTATTAATCCACCTACATCTAGTGAAGGAATATATTATGTCTTCTAACCTTTGTTTCCTAAAACAACTATTATAATATCTACCATGGAATCACTAATTATTTTAACACAAATACTAGTTTCAATGTCTATTACTACTCAAACCATGTTTATATCCCCCTAGTGGCTATTCAACTTTATAATCTAAATCCCAATAGGTATACAATTTAAACACTTCTTTAAGTTATAAATACCTTAGAGGACAAGGTTACAATCTCCTCATGTCATTGATTCGTAAGATGTGTTATATAACGCTCTTGCACTTGAGATATCTTTGCATCCTTTGCCAACTAATTTTATTGTACCCAAGTTATAATTTTATGATGTCAAAGGTGATCATGAATATTATCTTAGATCCTTTTTTGTGGCATGACTTGAATATGCCTCAAATGATAATTTTTTACCAAATTATTTCCAAGAATCCTCAAGGACTATGCTTTGAGGTGGTTATATGATTTACCTCTCCAATCCATGAAAGCATTCAAATCTCTTGCAAACTAGTTTTTATCACACTTTTTCATTAATATTTTAAAAAAGGTTATATATACTAAAATTTCCAAAATAAAATAAGGAAATAATGAACCTATCAATGAATATGTCTTGAGATACAAGACAATTCTATATAAAATAACCAATTATATGGTAGATAAGTAGTTGTAATACATATTCAATCAAAGTGTACTTGCTCCTTTAAATGAGTCCATTGATTTTAAGAAGTTCAATTTTTTTATGACTTATGAAATGTTGTACATGACCATTAAATTAAGCTTATTTCCTTAAATAAGATCAAGTATGTATCAAACACACCAGTTGCATCTACATCTAGTACCAAATTTGCAATTAGACCAAGTTATAAGATAAAACCTCCTAAGCCTAAAAGGGAAACAGCCACCACTATTATCAAAATTCATAACAACCTAATCATCTTGTTTTATCTAATGTACCAAAGAGATATTTTTTGAATTTACTTGAGTCCTAGCTTCCTTACTCCTACATTTAATAGAGTGTCAACTTATATATATCCCTCACCCTATCAAAGTTGATACAAGTCAACCTCTACCTAAATGATATGATGTGAATGCTTATTATGATTATCATCAAGAACCAAGGAATTATACAAATATATGATTTACCTTAAAACACAATATCCAAAATCTTATTGATGACCAAAAGCTTGCATTTGAGGATCCTCTAAAGGAATCAAATCATAACCTAGTGATCATCAAAAGTAAAAAATATTTAACAATTATTTTCAAGACCATTCTAAAAAAGAACCCAAAGTGAAAATGGCATATAATTCACATCCTCATCCATCACATTATGGGCACCCACTAAATGGGACTATTGGTACTTACACAGGACATATACCTCTTATGGTTCAAAGATCCTCTATTACTTTCGATGATAGTGAGATTAAGGATGTTGAATATGATCTTCATTATTTATTTATTTGATTATACCTTGATAAACACCCTATACATAGTGTTATAATTGATAATTATGCAAGTGAGAACATTTGCACCATGACATTACTTATGCACTTTGGTTAAATTCATCATGATTTGCATCCTTCTACTAGATCACTTAGAGTATTCAATGGGTTCTACCAAAAGGTTCTTAGTGAGATTAATCTACCTTTATAGGTCTATCCCATACATGGGGTTATTAAATTTTCACTTATACCTTCTACAAGCATATTTGATATGTTACTGGGAAGACCTTGGATCCATTCAATTCGATTAGTACCTTATTCAGTGCATGGGTGTGTAAAATACATGCATGCTAATTAGGTAATTATAGTTTCTATAATTGTATATGATCATCCTCTTGAATAATAAAAATTTATACCCAAATATTTAATTACCAAGCCTACTAAGGATAACTCACCACAAAAAGGTAAGTAACATGCAATCCCCTTTACTAGGCATTTAGTACTCTAGAGACTATTACATCAAAGACATACAGTGGATTTAATAGAATCCCCATCTACTATGCACCATGTTTATATATCAATGGCACCTACACATGTTCTTATTATGGTTACTACAAATAATTCATAGAAAAATCAATGATGGGTTCCATAAACCCCTAATCCTATTAATCATAATATTACTTCATGATCATAGAAACCTACTTTATATATGCAGAGCATCACTGATACTATAGTGATAAATACTAAACCTATACGTGTTTCTTAGTATCATCACAAGATTATTACACCATGTTCATAGTGGGGAGATATATATGACCATACACTGGATTCCATCATATGATGATATTTTATTTCAAATATTCCCCAAAATACCAAAAATATCAAAAACATTCAAAAATACAAAAGTATTTTTGGCACCTACTTGTTATATTAGCTTCTTGATATCTATGTGTTAGTTCCATGTTGATAGATATAATACTTATTACTTTTACACACACATGTTTGTGTCACACTTATACTTGAGTATGATGTATGTATAAAAAACTACATTATCTATTCCTATTTCAGATGTTGGGCCTTCCCTCTACTCATGTCATGAAGACATTGGGGGCATTCAGTTCTTTAATACTGATACACATAAATTATATGGTTCAATGATCACATTTCATTATCATGTTTCAAACTACATATGTAGTTACACATGCCTTTATCCATTATTATATATTACATAGGGTACTTGATATGATATACACTTGACATTTTTTTTCCTAACAATTTTGTAGACATTCCAATTTTATCACTTCTATGTCAAATTACATAATGGAATAACTTCCTATAATTTCACACATCCTAGTCAAATTTTGTGTTTAGTTATCAATTTATTTTATCAATTACCTCTTTTTTATTCAATTGTCATTTCTCTGGTCAATTATTGTTTTCTTTTCAATTTATTTCTTTATCTCGATTTTATTATAATGATCAGTTCCTCATATTGTAATAATTAAATAGGTCTTTGAGCTATTTAATTAATTAATCTTATGATTACTAGTTTTATTATTTTCCCTCCAAGTGGGCATCTTCATGCAAAATAGAATCTTGAGATCCTAAGGATATACCCTTGAGAGTACAAAAATTATTCAAATAATTAGCAATAAAATGGGGTTATTATCCACTCTTCATCTTGAAAACAAGATGAAGGGCCCACCTTTGATATCCATGTGTTTTCTTGGAGAGGATTCTCCACCCTTCATCTTGCAAATAAAATGAAGGGCCCACATTCATTTGTCTTTGTTAGTTATAATGGGCATCTTCCACCCTTCATCTTGATTGAGATGAAGGGAATGTTTTCATTCATCTTTAATATTTGTAAATCTCATCCTCCACCCTTCATCTTGATTGAGATGAAGAGCTTACATCATTGATCCATGTGTTTGATCCATGTGCACACTTGAGGACCCTTTTGTAAACATTTATCTTAAATTTAAAATGAAGGGTCCTCATCAATCTGATTTTGTTATAAATAAGATTATTCACATTACTATTCATATATTCAAACGATCTAGTAAAGCCCTAGCATTTTATCAATCTAAACTTGTTCATTAATCTACACTCTTTGATCAAAGTCTTCACAATCCACAGATTTTATGGAGATGATTAACTTCAAATTTGCATTGGCAAAGACCATATAAAAGCTACATCTGAGCCACATCCTAACAATGATCAAGTTATAAGGGAGATTTGCATGGTGTGATTCTTTATGAATTTATAGTCTCTTTAGTATTTTGTTAAGCTATGAGGTCCTAGGTGTGTCTTTAATATTTGTTATCACTTTGCTTGTCTTGAGTAAAATTTTTTGAAAATATTAAATATCTACATTCTAATAACATAAATTTGATCCATGGGATTCTATGACATGTTTATGTTGGTTGTTTATGTTTTCCTCTATGCACTTCCTTGAGTGTATTTTATTAATATTATATTCCTTGTACGAGCATTTGAATATGATCCTTTGATTGTGACTCCCATGCCCATGTATGTTTTCTTTGACATTTTTGTATGTCATTTCTTATTATATGGACATTTGAATATGTCATTATTACTTTTATAGATATTTGACTAAGTAATGTGCCTTTGATTGTGTGGAATTTGAACATGCCCCTTGTTTGAAGTCTCCTTGGATCATTATTTTTTGACTTGATTTTGAGTTCTCTTATGTGTGTGATTATTTGCTTATTGTGATTATATTGTTACTATCTAGATGTTTCCATGGTTTTTATTATGCATCTTAGGCCTTCATGTGATCACATTGGTTCTATGTGTTTCAATGTTATATTTACCTAGACATGTTCCTTCTATATTCTACAAGGTTCCATTCATAGATTATACAATTGTATTATCATCTTGAGCTTAGTTAATTACTAGTTCCTATTTTTTCCTCACCTCAAATTGGGGGCATATTAATGGGTTCATGTTTTGGAAGCATGTTCTCCACATTGGGCACAATTTTCAAATTCAGTGGGGGCATGTTTTGAAAGCATGGTCTCCACACTTATTCAGTATTTAGCATCTATATATTATAGTGAGGGCATGTTTTGTAAGCATGTTCTCTACATTGGTACTTATATTAGTTTTCATATTTCTCCATATATATTGTGGGGATTATTTGAAATCATGTTCTCCACATTTACATAATTTCATAATTGGCCAAAGCACATAATTATATAATTCAGATTCACAACTGTGACAGAATTCTATACATTGGTACCATTGTTATACATAGTTTTAGCATGAGATATATCTAAGGTGGATATGTTATGTAATTTATGCCTAATATTACATAATCCAAATCAATTTCAGATTCTAAAACTCTTTTATGGACTATTACCACATCATAGATTTCTATGTGTGGATATTATAATGAGATTTTTATGAACTTTATTGAGCTAATCTACTATAATAGTTTCACTTTTTGGTATGGTTGAGGTGATTAAATCACTCAATATTTCTAATTTTTTAGGTTGGACTTTATTTTATTAGCCAACCCCACTAGGCTATAAGTGTCATTGGGTTGCATGATTGAGCTAATCTTAAATGCTAGGTGGAAACTCATCTTTGCTCCAAGGTTGGGGGCATGTGCCTTCCAATATATCTATCTAACTATCTTTATATATCTATATATATATATATGAAATTTCAAGACTTATCTATATTTTTTCATATATCAATTTTAGAGCCTTACAATGATACATCTTTTTCAAATCAATGTACCAATAGGTAAGGTGGTTATATCGACACATAGGTGTACTCTTAAACCTAGCTCTTTCAATTTTAATCTATTTCAAGTACTTCTAATTCTAGATTATATGAATTGATTATATTTTGTGACATGATCTTGGTTTTAGTTTAGTCACCACTAAACCATTCGAGTTGGGCACACATAAAGACAATGTTTGTTATACACATCTAGGTACGCATTCCTTTCCTTTAAACTAGTAATTTCAATACTACATTAATGTGGGGTGGGGGGAAAACGAGGGTTAATTGTAGATGATATATAATACCTTAGTGTTATATACTTGGAAAACTTAGACCTTGGTTCTTCCTCTGAGTTCTGGACCTTTCTCACTTTTGCAAGTCTCACATCCACTCTATATAATGCACCTTAGCCTATTTCTTAGTCTGACCATTCTTGTGTTGATGAACTAGGACTTATATTTTACACAAAATACTTAAAACATACTTTTCTTTCACCTTTACAAGTTTTGAACTTATACCTACTTTCCTAATCCCTAGGCACTAATGTCTAGGACAGACACTAGTGTTGATGCTAATGTGTTGACCTGACACAAGTGCCTAGTTCCCTAAATTCATCCAATTTATAATTAAAACATATATTAATGGTCAATATAAGTGATTTAATGCGAGTTACTTATCCAAATGGATTTTTATAAATACAATATCAGCCCTCATTCATTCTACATCTAGCAACATGGGAAAAATATCTAGTGTTCATACTAAAGAGCATTCAAAGAACATTTAATTGAGAAAAACTTCCCTATTTTATCCTATTTTTATACTAGTTATAGGGATAACACATCTATAGATCTAGTGTTTTAATTTTTTTGCACATATTGCATATTTACACACAAGCCAACATTTAGGTGAGAACTAAAAATGTCTAATGCCCTCTTCAAAGTATTGGTTATGTAGGCATCTCTCACTAACAGAGAGGTCTTTGGGGTCAGCTCAACACCATATGCCAACTAACCCATTTTTTTCCAAGGTCACTATGAAGATGAAGAACTAGGGTTTTGACATTTCATGAGGAGAGACAGTTTATGACCCAGATCTGAATGTACCAAAACAAAGGCAAAGACAAATCCAAAAGAATCCAAGTGGTTGCATCCCTTTTCATCAAATATTATGTACATGTCATTTGCATCAAACCCATAAATAACGTAGATGCAACTATCCCAGGTTGATGTTAGTGTCCAGAGCTCTAGAGACAGTTAATCCAGAATCAGGCAACTATTCTAGAATATTCTTCCAACCTACTTTCAACCTATTCTAGATACAACACTGTGTTAGCATAAGAACCAACTAACTTTATTACTTTTTATCATTTTCATATATATCTTAGTTGTACTTTCTATATTTAGCCTATTCTTAGCATAAGAATTCTCAACATAAGAAATTTAGTGTATGTTTATATCTGATTTTAGCACCTAATTGACATTTTTTAGATCTAATTATCACCCTTATGCATTATAATTTGTATATACCCTTTGATAAGCCTCTAGATAACCCAAACCTAGAGTAAAGTATTAGTTAATTTTTTAGGCATGTCTTGCTTTGAAAATTCCTTTGTTTTCAACCCTCTTTTTAGAATGATTGTTTTCTTATCTTGAGTTTGAGTTTTCAACGTTTATTCTTGATATTTTTGTAACATTGCCTTTGGAATCTTTTATTACTCTATTTTTTGCACTTGGAGGTGTTTTTGCTTTGAATTATCTTTTGGTACATGTTGACCAAATTTTGACTCCAAATCAAAATGGGTCAACCCCTCTACATTAAAAATTTTCATGGGATTATCAAAAATTGTATGTGGACTTGTCATGGTATTAAATTTTCCTAAATGTTCTCCATGTGGTCATATTTGTCCTTGTTTAACTTGGTCTAAGGTCTGGTCTCATATGTGCTTGTCTAGCCTTAGGGGTTATATAAGGTCTTGGTGTTGTCAAGTATGGTAAAAGATTTTAAATTATTCAAAGTCATTATAAAAGGTTATTAATGTGTATTTAAGGTTATAATATCATGTATTAACCTTTCATCATGTTCTTATATGCTAAATTGTCATTTTAGTCACCTTTTGGCTAGTTTTGAGGATTTATATGTACCACATTCAAATGAAAACATTTAAATAAGTTATCAAAAATCCATGATGTTATATAATTTTCAGATATGGTTAGATATTGAAAAAATTATAGGTTCAATGCCTAAAATGAGAAAAATACTCCCTCTTTTGGGCACTTATATGGCCTTCGAAGATGATATTTCAATTGAAAATGATTGTATATTTTCCATTGGAATTACATAGGTTAATTTAAATATTTAGATAAATTATTAGGTCATAAAAATTCATTTAACACTCTCTCTCCTCCATCATTACCTTCACAAGCTCAAAAAAGGCAAAAATCAAATGCATGGTATGGCTAGGAGAGAGAGATTTGGGAGATAAAAATTTGGCCATTGTTAGGATTCCTAATGAGATTAAATTTGGTTTCATTGGTTTGAATATTAATTTCCCATCATTTATGAGCAATTACTAAGAGTGACAATAGGTCACTATGCTTTGTCCATCCAAGCAGGGTCTGATTTTACTATTGTTTCTCTACTTCAAAATTCAATGGAGAAGAATTGTTTTGATGTATGTTTTAATAGGTAAAAAGAATCATTTAAATGTGGGTTTCATCAAGAAACTCAACCTTTTTAGGTGTCTTTAATAAGATGAAAATTTATCATGTGTATGAAGCTTCAGTCACTCCTATTGCAAGTGTTTTGATTTATTTGAGTTGTTGTCACTTTCAGAGGTTCCTAGGTGCTTCACAATTCATGTAAAATCTTATAAATCTCCCAATATTCATGTTTTATCTCTTGAGAATTATTTCTTTTCATATATCCTATTAAGAGGCATCATGGCTTGCTCTTTGAAAAGCATGGTTTGTGCATAAATGGTCTTCTATAGGTTTGAACATCAATGTTGGCCCAAGTGGAAATAAGAGACCAATGTAGCATGATATAATATTATGGATAAGGTTATAATTTCAAGGTGTTGAGATATGAGGTCAAATTATAATCTCAAATAAGGTCGAAATGTGTTTTAACCACCCACAAGTCTGTAGACCTATAGGTGGACATTCATGGGACCTAAGTTCTATGTAAAGTATGTCTAAATAGTGGATAAGTGTGATACAAACTCCTAATCAACTATGTGACCCTTTATAAACTTTATTATATCATCAAAAGACATTAATGGATTCATATAATTTCACTATCAACACACATACCTTACACATGAACTAATTATATGTACAGGCCTGTATGGACCATGATTCAAATTTTGGAATGATATAATGTTTGATCAAAATTATTAAGCTTATTGAGAGAGGTATGATGAAATGGTGAAATATGTGATACAACATAAAAGTTTTAAAGGGTAAATAATTTGTCCTTCAGCCTATGCAAGTAAAATAGAGACCTATAGGTGGTAGACTTGTAGGTCCTTATCTTAGACTAAAAGCATTTGTCTATACCAAGAAGAGCAGGTTAAAAACATGAATCTATCAAGTGATAAGTTACTAACATTGTAAATCATGTAAACCATTTAAAATTCAATAAATGGTCAAAAATTTTGAGTTCACAAGTCTAATATGCCTACACATGTCTGCATATGAAAGCAAAAGAGCAGGGGTTTGAAAATTACATAAAATGATGATGAACTCTAAGAGATAGTGGAAATAAACTCCTATCAAGTTAGAATATTCTCCAAGTGCCATGATATAGTTTATAAGGTTAGCTTCCAAACCTCATGCTCAAACCCTTCTCCTAATGGACACCTACAGCCACACCTTGAGAAGGTGTGAAGGTAATTTAGAACAAGTGTATGCTTGTAGAGATACAAAATTTGGATAACTTTAAAAGGTTATGAACCCTCCATAGGGTGGTTTTCATATCCAATGACTTGAAACAAGGTTATAAACTCTTAAGACACAGTCAAGGCTCAAGAATTGACACCTATAGTCAGGCTTAAAGAGGAGTAAGAAGGAGACTATAAACTTGTGGAATCATAGTGTCTTGAAGATGCCAAATAAGGGTGATAGACTCTCAATAATATTATAGATTCATTAAGAGGATCATTGGTATGAATGTGGGATCCTAAACAAAGAATCCAGTCAAAATATCCTATAGCCACCTATAGTTTGCTAAGAGAAGAAGAGTGGTTATAAGCTTAAGAAGAAAAGGCCAATTATAGTCAGTGATATGGGAGTAAGGGTGAAGTGATATATAGGTCCAAGAATAATTAAAAGCCAAAGAGACCTAAATAAGTTTCACTAGAGCTGATTATCTATAAAGCTCTCTAAAACTTTATCTACATAGCCAATGTAAGTCACAGGCCTGCATACTTGACTGAATGAGGATTGGTTGTTTAGAGTGGAGAAAAGAGGTAAGAGTGGAGGTGAAGCATTCAAGATGGTTTATGGTGATGAAATGGCTCCATAAAACCTTCAATCTTAGTAACAAAGGTGAATCTAAGGATGATAAGCCATGTTTAGGCCAAATAAGCCTAATACCAGACACAGACCATAAATTACAATCATGAACAAAGTCAATTTTTGAGGTTAAAGGGATGGTTTGAAGGTTTTTATAGGTTCAATATGAAATTAAATACTTTCAAAAGTCATCACAAATAGGGGAGAGCAAAGAAAAGTGGCACTTAAGCCTTGGAAACCAATTCGATCTCTCTTAATGCATGATTATCATCCAAGATGAATATTCTCTTGCTTGGTAAAGCCATGACCCTATGTATGGATCTATGTGGATTTAAGAGATGGTAACCAAGTCTCCACACTTCATTCTTGAGGCATTAGTTATTGGACTGAGCCCATCACCTACATGAACAAATATTAAGAGCTTACACCCCTTTCTAATGGCCTTCTTGTGATGTAAATTGTCCTTACACAGCTCTGAAACCATCAACAAACTGATATAGACCTATCTAGATCATCCATTCCTTGTAGCCCTGTTATCCCTGTTTATTGGCCATAAATCCTTATATATTATCTCAATCATGAAATTAAAATCATTTCTGGATACCCATTAAGCCCTTCTATAACATACTGGAAAATATCTTGAGGTTGCTTTGTACAGAATTGTACTTTTTCCTTTAGGCCCTGTTCTAATTACCCCTCCTTGTGTGCAAAATACCTTGTCCAATGAAAAGTACAGAATTTATAAGCAAACAAAACATCATTCCAAATACCCATTACCTTCTTACAGTTGAATCAATATTTTGTTGGGGCACTTCTTTGGATAAATTCACTTTTCCTATATTGGCCTATGCTCTTCCTTCACATGCACCTAGGATCCACTTGGCAATTGTTCTTTTCCATACTTCTCCACACTGTATCACCTTCAAACCACTTATAAAAGTTTTATAACACCTTCATGGTTCACATTGAAAAGTTTCAAGAGTTTTCAAGCATTAAAACTCATTTTGAGGGCTAGAAGCTAATTCAGGATTTTCCCTTGGACAGTCACAGGCCGAGAGCTAATTAATTTTGCTGGGAGTGTTCTACCATGTTTCAAGGGTTAAAATAAATTGACTAGGGTCTGTCTTAATTCCCTACACCTTCTCCAAAAATAATAAATTCATTTTGATTAATATTTTAGGTGTTATGTCCTTTTTAGTGACTGGGAACACATTTTTCTAAACTGTTCCAGAACTACAAGTCTGTATTTTGACCATAACTTTTTATAGGTTACTCCATTCGATCTGAAACCACTTTAATTTGATTCTTAACTCTAATTTTCATCTACACACAAAATTTCACAGCCTTTAATTGGGTGAATCTTGAGATATACTCATTTTTCCAATCGTGGCCTAACTTTCTGTCCACACAGGCCAAGAGCTTATTGTGGGAGATTTTTGGATATCAAAAGGGGTTTTTAAAGCCTGGTTTCTCTTCCCTTAAGTTTATATTTGTCTAATATACCTGTCTTCATGTCATAATTAACCTTATGCAAACATTTATACGTGGGTTTTCCCTTAGACAGTGGGTTGTAGTATACAGGCCTGAATACCCTGTTTAGGCCTGTTTAGGCTTCTTGAGCTTTCAAAGCTTTCTAAGACCTCATGGTCACAATGATACTAAATTAAAATTGTTCTCACATAAAAAATAACCAATTTTTTTCTCCTTTTTTCTATAGAAAACTATCATACACATTCACATACACATATACATATAGGCCTATCACCAGAATTTTCATAACATAATCACATGAAGCAAAACATTCATTCTTTCATAGATCAATAAGAAACTTACAATTCAATATCAATGTTCCATGGCTTCCAAAGCCTTATTTGCACATTCTCTTGACTTCAATCAAATTTTCTCCTTCTCTTTTCTTTAACATCTCTTGAATGAGGTCCTCCCTCACTGTTTCTCTTCTCTTCTCTTCATTCTATCTTCTTTCCCTTGAATGAGAGGGCTTTTCCTCTTTGTCCTTCTTCACTTCTACGCCCCTCTCATCCTCTCTTCTCTTCTCTTCATTTTTTCCTTAATGAATTCTTCTTTGTTCTTTTGAATAGCTTCCTTTCTAACTTCTACGCCCAAATTGGGCTTAAGGCAACAAAAGACTGTTTTTAAGTTTTAACAATTTACTAAGGTTGAAAATAGTTTCAACCATTTCCCCTTTATTTCCTCAACAATATAACAATCACTTTTCACCTTTTTACTTTTCAATTTTTACCATTACATTTACTCTTAAGGTGAAATTTTGAAATCTCACACAATTTGGAGGGAAAACCAAAATTTGAATTTTCATGCTAGAATATCATTTGCATTTGCAACTAGTCCTCCATGGTGCTATTGTAGATGCTCCTACATCATACTCTCCATCTAGAAAAGATTTGAACCTTGGTTCAAATGTCATGCTTCCTCCATAAAATAATCTTCACTATTTGCCTGGATCCCAAGGTCTTGTTACCAATACCAATGCTTGTCTTTGTCTTTGATTGTCTTTGTCCTTCATCTTGTTGTTCTTCCTCTTCTGGTATGTTCTTCTCCTTATTTCTTTCTCAGCTACCATCTCCCACTTCCATGCTTCTTCATCTTCATACATAGCTTCTAGATCTTCTTGTTGTTCTTCTTGGTTCATGAGCTTCTTCAATGACTCATGTATGTCATTCACTTCAGCAACCTTCATTCCTGCATACAAAACATCAAAAGCCACCTTAGAATCAAAATCCTTAGGCCATGAAGCCTCTTGGCTGTCTTCACATGCTTGCTCTTTGACCAAAACTACCTTGGCCTCTTCACTCTTCTGCTCTTTTCTTGCTTCACTCTTCCCAATGCTGCCTTCACCATGGCTTGTACCTTCCTTCATCTCTCTTGAATTACCAAACAGCTCTTCCAACATCTTCAACTCTTCCTTTAGTAAGATCTCATCTATCTCACTATTCTCTTCATCAAACTTGGGCTGATCACTCACAAAGCTTAGTTGCCCTTTACCTCTTATCTCTTCTTTTCTTAGCTTGTCTTCACATAAATCAACTTCTTTAATATACTCATCAAAAACAATTGAAACACTATTACCTTGTGTCTCCTTGCTTTCTTCAATCTCTGTTTGAAGCCATCTTGTTTGTTCTTGCCTCAATTCATTTTCCATCCTCTTGGAACTCTCTCCTTGCTGTACATTAGTTTTCATAGACATTTTCCATTCCTCATTTCTCATGAAAGGATCATTAAATAATTCAAACACATCATCATAAACCAATTGTTTACCTTTTACCTCTTTGGTATACCTCTCAAGTGTCCTGTCTTCATGGAATGCTTCTTCCATACTCACCATCTCTCCTTCATTCTCTTGGCCGCTGGAATCACCTTCAATCCTCTTCCATTGACTTCTTGGTGTTGCTGTCTCAATACTCACATCTTTTCTCTTTGCCTTCTTAGGCACCCATACTTGTTTCTCCTTCTTACCATTTCTCTTCTCAAGCCATGTAGGCATCTTGCATCCTTGCTCTTGTACCAGCACCTCCTCTTGCTTGGGAGTTTGCTTCATCCACCATTTAGGCATCACATATCCATGGTTAATTGGAAACTTCACCTTTCTCTTTGCTTCTCTAACATGCATATCAAAAATTTCATGCTTATAAGACAAATCAGTTTTTGAACTCACCTTTACCTCCTTAATGGGCTGCTCCATTAATTCTTTGACTTGCATAACTTCTTGATTATTTGTGATTTCTTCTTTCTTTATGCTTGGCTGCTCTCTTTATTCTTCTTGGCCTTCAATGGCATCATGGAATTCAGCTTCATCTTCCATCTCTTCTCTTGCTTGTATGGAATCATCAACACCTTTCTTATGCATTAACCAATGCATCTCTTCTTCTTTATCAACATCAGCAAACTCTCTTCTCTCTCTTACACATTCACTTGTGTACTTGGTGTCTTCTCTTGCACCAATCTCTTCACTCTCCAAGGCCCTTCTCTTGACCTTCACAAGGCTGCTCATACCTGCAATTACCCACTCAAAAACAGCATTAGAAATAAAAACAAGAGACCATAATGTCTCCATGAGTGTCATCTTCATCAACACTCTCATCTTTTCAAGTGCTCTTCCTGGCACTTCATCTGTTCTTTCTTCTCTCTTGTTCTCCTCAATGAGAACCTTCTTCACAACTTCTTCCTCTTGCTGCTCACTTGGCAACCTTCTTACCTTCTTCAAGCCTCTATGGGCTTCTCTCTTCATGGCAATCTCATTTTGCGTTCTTCTCCTTTTCACTAAGAGATCTATTGGCCACTTCAACCTCTTCTTTATTGGCCATACCCATGCTTGCTTATCCATCTGCATCCAAGACTCATATTCATCTTTAATCTTAGCTAACTCTTTCTTCAAATTAGCAATCTCTTAATCAAGTACAAAACTGTTCATACCTTTGATGTTTGCTTTCTTCTTGGTGCCCTCATATACCTTGTTGCTCTGTAGTGCCTTCAACAACACTTCCATCTCTGAGATCTTCACCCAAGTCTTTTCCACCTTGGTCTCTTGATCCCTTGTCTCACCCAAGCCTTTTCTCCTTGACTGGTCTTTTGACAATCTCCTTGATCTCACCTAGGCCTTTTGCATCCTAGTCTTTTGATCATTTTCACAATCCTGCAGCAACTCTTATACAACACTTCATCAAATACAAATCATAAATCCAAGCTTACCTTGCTTTGGATCTTCTTCTTGAGCATTCACTATGCTCTCTTACTTTTGAGCTCTCCAAGCTTCAAACTCCATCCTTTACCTCACCTAAGTCTATTTCACCTTAGTCTTTTGGCAAACTATCCAAGCTTCTTCTTGGATTTTCACTAAGCCTTCCTTGGCTTCTTCTCTTCTTAAGCCTCAATGGCTTGGCTATCTTGAACCTGAAACTTCTTCACTTGATTGCTTCTCAACACAATAACTCAAATCAAATAGCACAATTATTCATACCTTTTCTCCCCAGGGTCTCCTAATGCTTTGTCCTGCTAATCCTTTTGCCAAATCCTGTAACAACTCATTAGAAATCATAACCAACAACAAGTTACCAATTCCCAAGAGCTTCAATCTCTGATACCAAATGATGTAAACTGTCCTTACACAGCTCTGAAACCATCAACAAACTGATATAGACCTATCTAGATCATTCATTCCTTGTAGCCCTGTTATCCCTGTTTATTGGCCATAACTCCTTATAGATTATCAATCATAAAATTAAAATAATTTATGGATACCCATTAATCCCTTCTATAACATACTAGAAAATCTCTTGAGGTTGCTTTGTACGGAATTGTACTTTCTTCTTTAGGCCCTGTTCTAATTACCCCTCCTTGTGTGCAAAATACCTTGTCCAGAGAAAATTACAGACTTTCTAAGCAAAAAAAACATCATTCCAGATACCCATTACCTTCTTACAGGTGAATCAATTGTTTTTTAGGGCACTTCTTTGGAGAAATTCACTTTCCCTATATTGGCCTATGCTCTTCCTTCACATGCACCTAGGATCCACTTGACAATTGTTCTTTTCCGTACTTATCCATAATTTATCACCTTAAAACCACTTATAAAAGTTTTATAACACCTTAATGGTTCATATTGCAAAGTTTCAAGAGTTTTCAAGCATTAAAACTCATTTTGAGGGCTAGAAGCTAATTCAGTATTTTCCCTTGGACAGTCACAGGCTGAGAGCTAATTAATTTTTCTGAGAGTGTTATACAATATTTAAAGTGTTAAAATAAATTTAATAGGGTATTTCTTAATTCCCTACACCTTCTCCAAAAATAATAAATTCATTTGGATTAATATTTTAGGAGTTATGTCCTTTTTAGTGACTGGGAACACATTTTTCTGAACTGTTCCAGAACTATAGGTCTGTATTTTGACCATAACTTTTTATATGTTTCTCCATTAGATCTAAAACCACTTGAATTTTATTCTTAACTCTAATTTTCATCTACACACAAAATTTCACAACTTTTAATTGGGTAAATCTTGAGATATACTCATTTTTCCAACCGTGGCCTAACTTTCTGTCCACACAGGCCGAGAGCTTATTGTGGAAGATTTTTGGATATCAAAAGGGGTTTTTAAAGCCTGGTTTCTCTTCCCTTAAGTTTATATTTGTCTAATATACCTGTCTTCATGTCATAATGAACCTTATGCAAACATTTATACGTGGGTTTTCCCTTAGACAGTGGGTTGTAGTATACAAGCCTGAATACCCTGTTTAGGCTTCTTGAGCTTTCAAAGCTTTCTAAGACCTCTTGGTCACAATGATACTAAATTAAACTTGTTCTAACATACAAAATAACCAGTTTTTTTCTCCTTTGTTCTATATAAAACCATCATACACATTCACATACACATATACATATAGGCCTATCACCAGAATTTTCATAACATAATCACATGAAGCAAAACATTCCTTCTTTCATAGATCAATAAGAAACTTACAATTCAATATCAATGTTCCATGGCTTCCAAAGCCTTATCTTCACATTCTCTTGACTTCAATCAAATTTTCTCCTTCTCTTTTCTTCAACATCTCTTGAATGAGGTCCTCCCTCACTGTTTCTCTTCTCTTCACTTCATTTTATCTTCTTTCCCTTGAATGAGAGGGCTTTTCCTCTCTATCTTTCTTCACTTCTATGCCCCTCTCATCCTCTCTTATCTTATCTTCCTTTTTTCCTTAATGAATTCTTCTTTTTTCTTTTGAATATCTTTCCTTCTAACTTCTACGTCCAAATTGGGCTTAAGGCAACAAAAGACTGTTTTTAAGTTTTAACAATTTACTAAGGTTGAAAATAGTTTCAACCATTTCCCCTTTATTTCCTCAACAATCTAAAAATCACTTTTCACATTTTTACTTTTCACTTTTTACCATTATATTTACTCTTAAGGTGAAATTTTGAAATCTCACACAATTTGGAGGGAAAACCAAAATTTGAATTTTCATGCTAGAATATCATTTGCATTTGCAACTAGTCCTCCATGGTGCTATTGTAGATGCTCCTGCATCATCTTGCAACCTGAGAGACACTATCTTTCACTTAGAAATTTCATGTGAATTTTCATGTTACCTATTGGTGTTTGGATATGGTATATGGGTCCCCTAACTACAATATTGTGCCACTAGGAGAGAGAAAGAGGATATGTTCTTTATGAACAATCCTTAAGAATAAAATGTGCCTGAAACCTTCCTAAAATCCTAACAATGCCTAGTTGAGAGAGATGAGATCCTAAATCACATTATATTACCTAAGTGTCTCTTGAAACCTAATACAAATTATTAATCAATCCAACTAGATCATCTAGGTGTACTTTGTTCATACTTGTAGCTATATGTGTTGTAATAAATACATTATTTTGCATAGTTTTTAGTGTTTTATAAGGGTTTTGAGAAATAAATAAATTTAAAACCATCGAAATAGGTCACTTGAGATGTATTTCATTTATTAAAGATAAAAATATTTCATAGGACATCCTGGAAGTGATCAAACAAACTCCATTTTTCAAGGCAGTCTCAAACAGGTCTAAAATGAGACTAGGTTTCAAGGTCATTTCATGGTTTTCACACTTTCACAGGGTATTAGAGCCTCAAATTTGACATGGATGTTTGTGATAGGATAGGTAAATTAAATAACATTATTTTTGGTGATTTCACATGTGTAGGAGAGATCTAGAGTAGAAAAATAGGTTTATAGGCAAGGAGGCCTAATTGAGGAGAGAGAAAGATAGAAAAAAGGAAATTACACTCACTCTTAGGACTTAAAAATTGGCATGAAGTTATAAATCCATACTATGTCCTTAAATATTCCATTATTTTTTATTACCATCCATACACTACCCTACATAAGGAGGTTTATAGGTTTTAAGGGCTATAAGGAAAAGATGCCTAGTGAGAGCTTGAAGAGCAAAATAGAGTTTTGAGAGTTGTTTCAGGAACCAAAATGGATTTATTCAGGTATGATAAGGAGATATATTTTCTTTAAGAAGATGAACTCAATTTTTGATCCACTTGGACAAAGATAAGCATAGAAAATAAAGAGTTTTAAGAAACCTAGGCATAAGAATGATGAGTGCCACTAAAATGTTAGATCAAAGGAGTTTCTAAGTGTAGATAAGGTGTCAAATAAGGAAGTATAAAGGCATTCATGGTGAGTTAATTATTAATAATCTCATTTATCGCTCTTATTATGAAAGGAAGGGCAGTTTTCAAGAAGATGATCAGGGTGTCAAGATGAATTCTAACTCCTATGCCACTTGAAGGATGAAGAATATTTAGAGGAGAGACACATGGATTTAGAAGTCTATTTAAAATGTTTATAACTCCTCTTTATTTTTAACTCTCACATGGACACTTGAAAATCTCCTTCTCCTACGCCCCCCTCTCTTTCTTAATTATATATATAAATAACCATTTTTGGCCTTGTAATATCATCCACATCTAGTATGGCAAAGCCCTAAAAGTTTGAATACTAATTTTGCATTTGAATAAAAGATTTCAAGATGGTTTTAAGTCCTCAAATTCTTGTTAAAGTATCTAAATTAATTCATATTTGAATGGCAAGTAATAGTAATCTCTCCTTGTGTTCATGTCACTCTTTCATGCTTTGTCCAAGTAATCTGCATTCTAACAGGTCACATCATGTGTAGTTATTTTTTTTGTGTGTATTTAAGTGTAAAGAAGAGTACTAGTGTCTATAATCATACCTTCTATTCATCTACCTTGAGAAATACATGGTATCTTACATTCATATTGAAACACTTTTGTTAGAATAACTTTGGGTGTTGAGATTAGTTTTGTAAATTGATCTTTCATAGTGCAAGTTCAGGTAGTCTTGTAGAGTTAATCTTGGTGCATCACCCATGTTAGGTTAGTGTCAATCTCTTTCTATCCCTTTTCTTTTAAAGTAAGTAGATTAGTGGCTAGTTGTAGGTGTAGTGCAAGGGAGCTATCCCTTCAATCTAGAGACTCGTCTCTCTCATAGGTCACCCACAATTTGAGAGATGTTTTCATGTTACATCAAATTGAAGGAGGTTGGAGTAGACCTCCTTAAAGTGTAAATTTGATTGATAATAGTATCCATATTTTTTTTATTTTGACATCTATGTTTTAGAAAAGGTACTCATAATATGAGTGGTTTACTTGAGTGATAATCAATAATAAGATCATCACTATCTTTATGACTTTATATTTTAATTTTTAATGAAAAATAAAAATCTGTATGATGTTCATGAATTATATGATATGCACAATAGTACTTAGCTCTCTTTATATGATGTAGACGAGGTAATTCAATAACCTTTTTTCAAAACATGTCTCTTAGGATTTCACTTGAAATCTTAGTAGCCTTTTGGTCACTTTTTGAGTTTTTTATTATAGATGTATTGTATTTTAACTTTTCATTTGGATGTGAAACCTTTTTTGGCACAACATTAGTAAATGAGGATACAAACACATGATTAACACTACCATGTGTTATATTTTGTAGGTATATAATCTTATTTTCTAATGATGTGATCTTTGAACTTAAATTATTTTACCACTCTTTTATTAACTTGTTCATAAGGATGATTTGATCTTTTAAGGCTTCACAAGGATAGACCCTAGGTACCTTAGATTGAACATGTGTACATACACCATCTACCTTAGCCCTTGAAGGAGTGATAGTATAGATCTGATTAGAAGAATGATAACCATCAGTATCCTTAGAGTTATGAGGAGGAAGGAGATCTTTTTTATCCATATTAAACATGATTTTAGAAAAATAAATTTTGATTTTTGAAATAAATTGTAACAATTTAGATATCAGAAAAACTCTAGAGCACACTAAGAGTTGCATGGAAAGACACAGAGGTTGGGTTCACCAAATGTTTAACCCTAAAATCTATATAAGATAATTTAAGGTTAAAGGGGTAGAGATAGCCTTGGGTAAAAAGATGGTAGACTATCTCTAAAGCATGTCAATTAATTTACAAGCTCAGATAAATAATATTCTAAATTTATTTACTAAGATATGCTAAAAGTATAAATTAAAGATATGTTAAATATTGTAATGATAATGAAAATAAGATATTTAAATGGTTATGATGCTAACACAGATCTAGATCTAGAACAGGTTGAAAATAGACTAGATCGGTGCCCTGGATCAATCATCTATTTTTAGAAGTGATACTTTTATGGCCTTAGACACTTGCATCAACCTCAAACAATTGTGTTGATGCTTCTATTTAACTTGGATGTAGATGTCCAGTACAGAATACATGTTGGATATAAATGTGACCATCAAGATTATTCTAGGTTCTGTATCACCTTCGCTCTGGTGTGCTTGAAAACTAGATCATGAACTGCCACTCCTTATCAAATTATAGCAAACTCCTAGTCTTTATCTTTATAGTAGTTTTGATAAAAATGGGTTAGTGGGCACATGATGTCAATCCAACCCCAAAGGCCCCTCTATCAGTGAGTGCTACCTACATAACCCCTACTCTGAAGAGGGCCTCAGACTCATGTAGTTCTCCCCTACGTGTGGACTTGTGTGTGCATAAGGATGTAATGTGTGATACATGAGTACATAAAGTGACTTAGTTTGTAACTTGGTAAATATGGCTTATGGAATGCTCCTTTAGTACTTCAAACCTGTAAATATATTGTCGTTATGATTGATATTGAAATAGGAGAAAATATGGAAGCTTTGTTCACTTGAATGCTTTTGGTAATTTTCCTTGTGAGTTGTTTAGTTTGTGCTAAGTGAGGAATGAATGATGGTTGATATTGTGTGTGTGTGTGTGTGTGTGTGTGTGTGTGTGTCCATTTGGAGAATATCTCGTATTAAAGCACTTAGGCCCACCATAAAAATACGTTACATTTTTAAATTACATGACTTTTATAACACTAGACACTTACGTCGACGTAGGCATCTGGCTGGATGCAGGTGTTTGGGCAACTAGAAAATAGACACATGCCCAGAACTCATAGAAACATAAGATAAGTAAGTTTATAACAATATGAGTATGATAGAAGATCGAAGTCATTAGAATAACATTGGTCGAACTAAGAAATAATCAATTTCATACAAAGAGATAGTGTATGCAAATGTTACGTCCATGGAAAGGTCTATAAGTTGAAGGTACATGTATGATATGTATTTGCTATGTGCTATATAATTCATAAAATAATATTTACAGAAGTCAATTGAAAAATCAGAATATCTTAGTCATACAATAGAATTTAGAGCTCTTATTTTTTGTTTTTGAAAAGATTTTTTTGAGCCCAACACATTGATGTAGTTAGATAGATGCCATGCTCAGTGTAAAATTGAAGGAAAAGGTAATTTAAACCTGATAGCAGCTGTTTGAAGGTAAGAGTGGAAAACGTTTGTAATTTTTTTGAGCGTGGGGTTTCCTAGTCCCTTAAAAGCTGAAGCCGACAAGAATTCGAAGCTGCATAACTTTCTGTGCTTTACAGGAAAAGTAAACTTGAGGGCAAAGGAGTGAAGCATACGCTCAAAGTATTTTCGTTGCCTTGCTTTCTTTGTTTCAGGCTACTCAAAGAATAATATATCGAGTTAATAACAGGAGGGCTGTGCCTTTGCTCATCAAAGAATATGGATCTTTACTAACCTTTTAATCCATCCATAAAGATGAGATAACTTGGTTGGAGAGGTTGGTACGATTCTGAAATTAGTTCTTCTTCCTCACACATTAGCTTTTCTTTCGATCCAAGTTTAATGTGTTTAAGAATATAAATACAGAGTTTACTCGCCGGGGTTTATTCATTCAATTTAATTTGATCGGAAGATTAAGCAGGACGATGAGGATGAGGATGAAGGTTTGGAATTCTGTTTTGATTTTGGTTTTATATAGTGTGATATGCGGAAGTGGAGGCGTACGCACCTCTGGAGTTTTCGACGATGATTATTACGTGACATGGGCACCCGATCATGTCCGCAGGCTCAACGGCGGACGTGCTGTCCAGATTTCCCTCGACAGGCGTTCGGGTAATTATTTCTCATTTCTCATTTCTCATTTCTCATATATCTCATGGAAACTCCCTCTAATTGCAATTGCAATTGCTTTCAGGTGCTGGTTTTGCATCGAAGAGAGCATATCTGTTTGGCAAGTTTGAAATGAAGATGAAGCTCCCACCAGGAAACTCCGCGGGGACAGTCGTAGCCTACTATGTAATTATAATTCTTTACTCTTTACTCCCACACTTCTCTTTTCTAAAATCCAAATTCCAAATTTAATGTTTTGCTTTTAATGTTGTGCAGTTGTATTCTAATCAACCCAACCGAGATGAGATAGATATTGAATTCCTGGGGAACGTGGAGGGCAAGAAATACATCATGCAAACGAATATATTTTCCAATGGCTACGGCAATAGGGAGCAGAGGATCGCCCTCTGGTTCGACCCTACTGCAGACTTTCACACCTACACCGTCTTGTGGAGCCGATTCTACATTCTGTAAGTAATTCAGATGAATATGAATATGAATGATGAATATGAATATGAATGATGAATGATGAATGATGAATGATGAATGCTGAATGCTGAATGCGTGCAGATTTGTTGTTGATGGCACCCCAATCAGAGCACACAAAAACAACGCTGCGTTAGGGATTCCGTATCCGCGAAGGCAGCCCATGTCATTGTATGCGAGCATATGGAACGGAGAGGATTGGGCAACCAATGGCGGGAAAACGAAGATCAGTTGGAGGAGGAATGAAGCGTTTGTGGCGACCTTCACAGAGTTGCAGATTGACGGGTGCGTGTGGAATGGTAATCCAAGGTTCTGCAAGGCTGCCACCGCTCTCAACTGGTGGAACCAGAGAAAGTACGCGCTTCTCTCTCGGAGGGACAGATTGAAGCTCGCTTGGATCAGGAACCATTTTCTCATCTACGACTACTGCCACGACAAATCCCGGGGGATTCCCACCGAATGCGCCCACCAACTTTAAAGCACACATCAATCTTGAAATTGAGCAAAGTTGTTTTCAAATTAAACCCCAACTCTTCTCCTAACAAGCCATTTGATGGCCCTATTACCCTATTTGCGTTTTTTTATCCTCTTAGATACAATCAATTTTTTTTGTTAGACCGTATCGGATGCAAGGTAAAATTCTAATATATTATAATAAATATAGAATATTTTTAATATTTTTTTTACTATCCATTATATTAATATTTGAAGGGTAATGTTTAATAAATAATTGTTATCAAATAATTTACATTAATTAATTCGATTATCAAATTTAATATTTCACATATTCATAAAATTTATTTTCATAAATATTTAATTATGTTATGATAATAAGAGCACAAAGAAAGTAAAATTAATTAGTTCGATTATCAAATTTAATATTTCACATATTCATAAAATTTATTTTCATAAATATTTAATTATGTTATGATAATAAGAGCACAAAGAAAGTAAAAGGAAAGTATTGGGAGCTATAAAGTAAATAACATACACTATTATCCATAATTTAAGAGTTCGGATCAAGGATTTTCTGTTTCATTAGTAGTCTTAACCTTGACCCATTTCTTCATGATGCCACGTTTTGGAACTTTAGTCTATAACCTTAATTACAATTGTAATTTCAAATTGTGATGATTCTCTTTTTTTCCGCTTTTTAAATGTCTTAAAAGGATGTGATTTGTAACTCAAATATCCCCTGATTTCAAATTGTGATGATTCTCTTTTATTCCGCTTTTTAAGTGTCTTAAAAGGATGTGATTTGTAACTCAAATATCCCCTTTCTCATTGAATGCATGAAACTAAAGAGAATCACACCCATCATATGTATGATACTCGTGGATTATTATACATATATCACTATAATATTTTGACCATTTAAAGTCAAATTTTAAAGTCATTTTTATTTCACTGGAATATATATATTCAAATTTTGAACATTAACTTTGGATTTGGAGTAAGATTAGGAAGTGATGTAAGGATGAAATTCAAAGGAAATGTTAAGGGGTAACATTAAGCATGGACATTAGGGTGACACTAAGGGGAAGTGTTAGTGAGTGACATTAGTGTAAAACTAAGAGGAGGCATTATGGGATGATGTTAAATGAGGAGTTAAACTCATCCTTAAAGTGATTTTATGCACTCAACTTAAGGTCATTTTTAATAAGTTATATATTAAGTCATATGAAATATTGGATTGTGTATATATTGAAATCTAATTTATATAGCATCTAAGTTTTATATACTTGAAAAATATCTATCAGGGCTCTACGCTTCAGTTCTAGACTTTTTTGTTGCCAACCCAATCATTTTTGATAACCTAGATCTCTTATACTATACAGAGATCTTACAACTTAATATATATCTTTCACTGTCAATTTTCGATCCTCGACAACTTCTTAGCCTATCAGACACTTGTGTCCTACACAGGGACACTTATTTTGATGCAAGTGTCCAGATTCTAATTATCTAATGCTCAAAAGTCATCTAATTTTAAAGTATTTCAAATCCCATGGGTCAACCCATTTTTATTATTGAACCCTATCATGAGATATTTTTAAAAGGTGTGGTATAAATACAAATTTAAGTTTACTCATTATTCATCTAGAAGATAACAAGTAATCACGTATTCAAGTTCACTCAATCAATTTCACTTGACTGAGTTCTACTACCCCATTCTTCCTTATTTTTATATAAGTCATATGAGTAATCATGTCATAGGTCTCAAACACTTAAAGAATATCCCATGTGTAGTATTTATCAAGTTACAAGCTAGATTATGAGAGGATCTTGCCTGAACAAGTTAGTAGATAATTGTAAATACTTGAAATAAACTATAAAAATTAATAATATATTGATTCAAATAAGTAGAAGTGAATTACAATAGCTAAATTATAAAATTGTTGGCCTCTTTAAGGAGGTAACCTCCTTTAAACAAGCTCAATTTAATACAATTCATGGATGCCTTCATTGGTCTCAACTCTTACTTATAAACTAAGTCTAATCTAAGCAACTACTACTTCCCATAAATGTGAGATAAAATAAAATGCTCACATGATGACTTACAAAGCATATGTATCCAAAGCAACTAATATACTAAAAAAATAAAGAAAAGGGGTAGCATGGGTTTCTAACGTACCCTCCCTCTTAGAAAAATCTTTGTCTTCAAAGCTTTAGATGTGGGAATTAGTGTTGAATCTGAAATAGTGGCTCCCATGTTGCATCTTCTAGTTATATTTTATGCCACTAAATTAACACCTCTATGATGGAGTGGGAACAAAGTTGGCATGTGCATCTACCTAGGATTGCCTCCAAATAAAGAAAGATGGATCTTTCATTATCAAGTTCTGATAAAATAGTCTACATTCTGATGTTTACACCAAAAACTATTTTCAGACAAGAGACATGAAATACTAGGTGAACTCAAGAAGAAGGTGAGAGCTCTAACTTATAAGCAACTGACCCAATATTCTAGAGAACCTTATATAGCCTATAAAAATTGGGAGCTAGTTTATGATGCCCTTTGAGTTTTAGGGAGGATTGCTTGTATAGTTGTAGTCAAATAAAAACCATATCACCTACTTGAAAAGTGTGCTAGGAATGGTGCTGATCAGCTTATTTTTTCATTATATATTATGTCATATGAATATTGTCCCTCAGAGTGTTGAGGATCTGATCCCAAGTTCAAAGAAGTGTGTCGATCGTTTAAACTGGTGAACTACTAGGGGTGTAATATAGAAGAACTAATGGTGCTTGACCATAGACTACTTCATATAGAGTCATTTTAGTTGAAGTGTGGTAGGAGGTATTGTACCACCATTCAATGAGTGAAAACCACTTTGCCCATTGATGTTGTTGTTCTGAGTTGAAGTAACAAAAGAAAGTTTCCAAGCATTTGTTGATAATTTCAGTCTAGCCATCTATCTGTGGATGATACCTAGAACTCATCTTCAGTTGGGTGCTAGTATGTCGAAATAGTTCTATTTGAAAATGGTTGGTGAAGGTTGCATCATGATCTAAGACAATAGAAAAAGGAATGCCATGAAGACAAAAAATCTAGTCCAAAAATTTTTATACAACTATGGAGGTGGTATAGGGATGGCTGAGGGAACAAAAATGACTATATTTGGAAAGGCAATCAACAACAACCAATATCATTATTTTCCCTCTAGATTTAGGGAGCCCCTCAATGAAATCCATAGTAATATCTATCCAAATCTTAGTAGGGATGGGTAAGTGTTCGAGTAACCTAGGAATGAGTGTTGTTTCACCCTTGTTGCACTGGCAGGTATCACATTCAGCCACCATATATTAAGTTATCTTTTTCATTCCCTTCCAAAAGAAGTTATGTCATGCCCTTTCATAAGTTTTAAGAAACACTGAGTGCCCTACGGATAGAGAAGCATGGAGTTCATAGAATACATCCTGCTAAAGATATATGCTCTGAGGAAGCACTAGATGACCTTTATATCATAAATAAACACCATCTCAAGAATAATGTGATACAACAGAGGGGTTAGTGGCCAATTATTTAATGATTTGAGATAATGAAGAGTCATTGACATACCTATATTAAACAGCATCCAACTAATTTGGAATAGACATGAAAATAATTTAAAGGGAAGCTTGGTCTATAAATGTGTGAGACAGAGCATCAACCACAATATTGTCCTTATCTTTCTTGTAAGTGATCTCATAGTCATAACCCATGAGTTTGTTAACCCATTTATATTATGATGGGGTAGAAACCCATTATTCTAGGAAATATTTTAGACTCTGGTGATTAGTTTTACTACAAAAATGATTTGCTAGTAGGTATGGCCACCATTTTTGTATTGCATGCAAAATGGCCATCATTTCTTTCTCATAAGTAGAGAGTATTGAATTATTAATAAAAAGGGATTTACTGGTGAATGCAATAGAGCATTCCTCTTGGAGGAGAATAGCACCATGTCTATTTCTATAAGCATCACTCTTGATCGTGAAGGTCTTGGCAAAATTTGGCATAACTAGAACATGTGTAGTACATATAGTTTATTTCAATTCTTCAAATGCACACTCAACATCTTGTGTCCATGTAAAATCATATTTTTTCAACATAGTTGTTAGCGGAGCTACAATCTTCCTGGAGTCCTTGATAAACTTGCGATAGTATCTAGTCAGCTCTAAAAAACCATGGAGGCTCTTGAGTGTTTGAGGATGAGGCTAATTTATCATGGCAGCTATTTTTTTGGGGTCCACCCAAACCCCTTGGGTTGAAAAAATATGCCAAAGATACTCCACTTCATCTTGGTGAGAAGTACATTTCAACTATTTTACACAGAGATGATGATCAAATAGAAGTTGTAGTGCAAGCATTAGATGTTAGAGATGTTTAAACCGTGTTTTACTATAGATGAAGATATCATTGAAGAAGACTAGAATGAATTTTTATAGGTAAGGCTAGAATATTTTATTCATCAATGCCTATAATGTTGAAGGAGCATTAATGACGCCAAAGGGTTTTACCAAAAGGTCATAGTGGCCATTATGCAAGGAAAAGTTGTCTTAGGGATATCATATTCATGAAGCCAGATTTGGTGATATCTAGAGTGGAGATCCAACTTGGATAAAAAATGAGTGCCATGAAGATCATCAAAAATCTCATCAATAATAAAGATCTTTAATTTATCCTTGATTGTGATGTGATTAAGTGCATGGAAGTCAATGCAGAGGTGTCATGGCCTATCTTTTTTTAGACAAGGAGAACTGGTGAAGAATATGGGTTGGTACTAGGGTGAATAATGCCTTGCTTCAGTAAGTCTCGAATGAGCATCTTGATCTTGATCTTGTACTAAAATGGGTAGCAGTAGGGTTTGATGTCAGGAGGAACGCTTCTAAGGAGTTACATATAATGGTCCTCTAGCCATGAACGTGTCAATCCCACTAGTTCAACAAAGACATCTTCATACCTATGCAAAATGGTTTGTAGATCAGAAGGAGTAGTGGATACCATTGATGGTTACATTTGAATAGAATAGAGATGGCCAATGACATTATCTGAATTATTCTTAAGAAAATTTTCCATGTGATGTGAACTTATGATGTTGAGAGACCCTAGTTGTAAGCCTTTTAATATATGTTTTTGCCCATTGTCTGAAAACTACATCCAAAGTTTAGTAAAATCTCATAAGATGGGTCCAAGTGTGTGTAACCATTGGGCTCCCAAAACAACATCACATCCACGTAAGGGTAAGGCAAACATGTAAGAGTGCAAATTATAATCTTTAATAGTGATCCGTAAACTACACTAATAAACTCAAAGTGAAGTTTCAAGTACGAATACTGAAATTCTCAAAACTTAACAAATTCTTGAAAAACTCAAAAGAACTTGCAAAATTTTTGGCAAAAATGTTCTCGGTTGTTGAGTTGGATTGGAATTGTCAAAAGACTTGTTACTTCCATTTACCAATTAAACTAGTTTTTAATAGTGTAGTGTTATAATTGTCAAAACTTGAATTACTTGCATGAGTTCATTTACTAATTAAAATCAAATCAGCAAACTAAACAAAATCATGCATCAAAATGACAATTATCAAAACACAAAACGTGATAATGGAGTTCAGCTCAACAATTGATGCCTACATCTCCAGGTTCTCCATAGGAGTGGACCATTTCCATTAAGGGCACTTCAAACACCTGGAAACAATAAACAACTTTCCTGCAAGCTGATATCTCAATGTAAGAATTCACCTTCACCATGACTGAAATCAAGCCCAGCACCTTTGAATTCTGTGAGTCTTCATAATACCTGTAAAGTTGCTTCAAAAGTCCTAAAAATCTCCTCTATGGGCTGAAATATACTCCTCCAATATGCAAATTGGATATAATAGAGTATTAATACTGTGTATTATGGGCAAAAAATGGATAAAAATCCATTACATAAGCTTTCCCAAAGCTTTTACAAAGTCTCAGCCTCTTAAAAATAAAAACACAGTCCATAATTGATTAACTTCAAATGGAAATTCATGCCTTTAATAGCACTTCAACCCCTGCAGCACAAGCGGTCAAGGCTTATCCCTTTTGGGCGGCAGGTCAGGGGTTCAAACCGTCAGCCCTCCTTTTTAGGCACTTGGGAATGAGTTTGAAATTGGCCTCCTCCTTTTTTGGCGCTCAGACTTTATGTTTTTTCCCACATGGGTTGCGTGGAAGGTGGTTGCATGCTTAAAATAGCTTAAGCACCTCCTTGAACATGTCAACACCCCCTTTTGTGGGAGACTTGGTGCTAAGTGTAGGCATGCACGTTGGTAAATGCACCAAACATGTGCCTTCAAACTCAGTCTTTCCTTTGAACTTGCCACATGCTTGGACTCGCCACCTTGCTCAACGAACTTATCTCACGCTTGACTCCATGTGGCATGTTGATGACGTGGCATGTCATTGAACCATTTTTTTCAAACCTTAGCATTTTCCAAGTGTCGACCTTTGATAGGTCCAAATGTCAAAACACGTGCAAAATGTCACAAGTGATATTTTTTGACAAATCTTCAAATGGCCATAACAGGAGCTCCTAAACTCAGATTTACATTCCAAAAAATGCGTCAGAAAGCTCTCAAAGAGCTCTACAATGTGCCACCACTGAAACTCTAAATTAGAACCATTTTAAAATCCAAATTTTGAGCTTTGACTTGGCATGTAAATTCTCACATTTCTAGGATGTGGCAGATGGATCACGAGCTATGTAGCTCGATAAAGTGTCTGGTTTCTCCCATGTGGCTGGGGCATGATATTACCAAACAATAATCCCTCTTCATGTGGGATTTTTACGGACTTGTGATTTCAAATCTACATACTCATGATTTCAAATCTACAGACTCGTGATTTTAAATCTATGGACTCCCAATTTCTGATCACACCTCCCCAATGGAAGGCTTTTGGTCTCCAAAAGCCCAATATCCCCTGAAACTACAAACTGGTCTACTGCATCCATGAAAATAGAACCCAATCATAGCAAGAGGTATAAACAATTTCATTAAAATGATTCACAATAAAACTACAAAAATGCCTAATCCAAAGGCATGAGTAAGTGAATCTGCAATTGCAAATAACTTGATCACAACATACCAAAATTGTCTGCCCATGTCACATCCTGTAAAGCGGTGAACTATCAATAAACTGAAACAACTCCCAATGTAACTGCAAGACAAGTTTATAATGTTGACAACCTACAATAAATGTTGTGGACATGTTGCAATACAATGCCCTAGTATGGGACCTATATGCTAAGCAAATGCAAACAACCAAAAGTGTATGCTACCTAACATCTAAACATGCCCATAGGGTCTTAACAATGCATCTATACATCCATGTGAAAAAATAGATACATTCAAAATAGCAGTCAAATAAGTGTTGTAAGGAATTAACTCAACCTACAACATGCAATCTGCTATTATTTCCAACTGATCGAATGAGTTCAAGTCCTCTAGACAACTCACACAGCATATTCTAGAGATCTAAAACTTAGAGTTATCAAAAAGTGAGAATTGAAAAACTTCATATGATATACTTGTCTTGAAGTGTTCCCACCAACTCTAATCTACATCTATCAAATCTTGTTCATTCCCTTAGGTGAATTCTTAACCATGCTTTGCAAAAAGAATGTAGTGATAATCCACTTAACCATTTATTTCTTCCTAATGAAATTCATTGTCTTAGTGGATTCCTTAGCATCATTAGGGATTCATTTAACTTCATTGACCTTAGTAATAGGTTGATAAATCATCTTAGTTTTACCATTTCTAGAATGAGAAGATGATTGAAGTTTAAAACAATGATCAATCCGATGTCCACTCATATGGCAATGAGTGCAAACAACCTTCTTAGGTGAGGTCTCCCTTTTACCTCTTCTCGCTTTGCCATGATGAGAATGGTTCTTAGCACCTGCAACCTGTTTAAGCAAAGCATGTCTCTTCCAAAAAAATGCAACACTATGGTTATGCATCCCACAAAAAGTGCATGGAAATTATTACATCATCTTTTGAATGTTAAATCCAAATTTCTCAAACATAAAAAGTGGATCAGAAGATTTAGTGCTAACTCTAGTGTAGGAACTAGGAGGTGAAATCTCAATACCTCTTCTACCTTCTTTCTTACACTACAGATGCTCTACTAGTGGCCTCGGTCCTTTGCTATTAGAAGCTTGTCTTCCTTTAGCCATGGAGGAAGTTTCTCCAATTTCCACCTGCTCACTAGTGTAACCCAAACCTACATGAAGAGATCTATGCTCTACCTGTATTGGGTTAGTAATTCCTTGGCCATCTCGACCAAGACCTCTTCCATTAAATCCCATTTTCATCAACAATTTGGATCCTATACCCTTAGTGTGTTGCTCAAAACTACCAAAAGCATCATTACTTGAATCTGAATATGAATGGAAAGAAGAAGTAGATGAATTACATGGTGAATAACTTATAATGCATTCAGTCATATTATCTGCATCTGGAGTTGAAGGCTTTACCTTTTCACACTCACCACATTGCAATCTAATCAAGAGCTCATCCTTGGATTCGAGCTCCAATTTTAAACTTGCAATTTGCTCTTCAAGGGAATAGAGCTTGCATCTCAGGAATGCATTCTCATCCTGAATCTGGCTATTGATGCTTTCAAGCTCTTCCATCTTGGCTTTATGTGACAACTTGACCATGGTTTCCTACAAACACATTGATTCCACAACTGCACACTATAATCTAATCAAGTGATATGGATATCCAATAAATTGAAAGCAACTCTCAAAAACTCAATCAGAAGCTAACCCAGCTTTCTAACTGCTCTGACACCAACTTGATCCATAAACTACACTGATAAACTCAAAGTGAAGTTTCAAGTACAAATACTGAAATTATCAAAACTTAACAAATTCTTGAAAAACTCAAAAGAACTTTCAAAATTTTTGGCAAAAACGTTCTCAGTTGTTGAGTTGGATTGGAATTGTCAAAAGACTTGTTACTTCCATTTACCAATTAAACTAGTTTTTAATAACGTAGTGTTATAATTGTCAAATTTTGAATTACTTGCATGAGTTCATTTACTAATTAAAATCAAATCAGCAAACTAAAACAAAATCATGCATCAAAATGACAATTATGAAAACATGAAATGTGATAACAGAGTTCGGCTCAACAATTGATGCCTACATCTCTAGGTTCTCCATAGGAGTGGACCGTTTCCATTAAGGGCACTTCAAACACCTGGAAACAATAAACAACTTTCCTGCAAGCTGATATCTCAATCCAAGAATTCACCTTCACCATGACTAAAATCAAGCTCAACACCTTTGAATTCTGTGAGTCTTCATAATACCTGCAAAGTTGCTTTAAAAGTCCTAAAAATCTCCTCTATGGACTGAAATATACTCCTCCAATATGCAAATTGGATATAATAGAGTATTAACACTGTGTATTATGGCCAGAAAATGGATAAAAATCCATTACATAAGCTTTTACAAAGTCTCAGCCTCTTAAAAATAAAAACACAGTCTAGAATTGATTTAACTTCAAATGGAAATTCATGTCTTTAATAGCACTTCAACCCCCACAGCACAAGCAGTCAAGGCTTATCCCTTTTGGGCGGCAGGTTAGGGGTTCAACCATCGGCCCTCCTTTTTAGGCACTTGGGAATGAGTTTGAAATCAGCCTCCTCCTTTTTTGGTGTTCAAAATTTATGTTTTGTCCCACATGGGCTGCATGGAAGGTGGTCGCATGCTTAAAATAGCTTAAGCGCCTCCTTGAAAATGTTAACGCCCCCTTTTGTGGGAGACTTGGTGCTAAGTGTAGGCATGCACATTGGTAAATGTGCTAAACATGCCCCTTCAAACTCGGCCTTTCCTTCAAACTTGCCACATGTTTGGACTCGCCACCTTGCTCAACGAACTTATCTCACGCTTGACTCCACGTGGCATGTTGATGATGTGGCATGTCATCAAACCATTTTTTTAAAAACCTTAGCATTTGCCAAGTGTCAATCTCTGATAGGTCCAAATGTCAAAACCACCTCAAAACACGTGCAAAATGTTGTAAGTGATATTTTTTGACCAATCTTCAAATGGCCATAACAGGAGCTCCCGAACTCAGATTTATGTTTCAAAAAATGCATCAGAAAGCTCTCAAAGAGATCTATAGTGTGCCACCACTGAAACTCTAAATTAGAACCATTTTCAAAACCAAATTTTGAGCTTTGACTTGGCATGTCTATTCTCATGTTTTTAGGATGTGGCAGATGGATCATGAGCTATGTGGCTCGGTAAAGTGTATAGTTTCTCCCATGTGGCTGGGGCATGATATTACCAAACAATAATCCCTATTCATGTAGGATTTTTACAGACTTGTGATTTCAAATCTACGGACTCGTGATTTCAAATCTACGGACTCGTGATTTCAAATCTACGGACTCCCAATTTTTGATCAAATAGAGATACACATATTATGATACTTCCCTTTTCAAGGTAATGTGTCCCCATTGCCAATCATGAATTCAAAGTTAGAGTAAGGATGGACAAAACAATAACCATGTTTGGTGATCCAAGTGTCAATGAAGTTATGAATACTACTTGAATCAATGAGTATGGTGAGAGGGATCTTATTAAATTAACCCTTGACCCACATGGTTTTTGGGGTGGTGACTTCTACTAAGGTATGGAGAGAGATATCTAGTTGGTCTTCCTGAGAAGTAGGTTCCATAATTGATGGATCTTCTTCTAGATCATTTGCTATATCCTGAGTATATTTCAAATCTTTAATTTCAGATGGAAAGTCCACATCCAGTAGGTAGAGATTTTACTCAACACATCAATGTCTCCAAGTGAATTTGTCATCATAATGATAACATAGTCATTTTTCTCTATGTGATCACATCTCTGCTTCAGTCAAATTCTTGATAGGAGTGGTTCTAAGGGATGGCATTATTTGAGATCATTATGGAGTTATATTTCTGAATGGAGAAAAATTTTATTTGAATCATTACTGAGTTGTGATATTTTCCTCTACCAACTTATCCAACTCTAGGGCTTCAATCATCATGTTAAGTTGGAACATTTTGACCTTAGATCAAATTGCATCCTTCAGTCTACAAAAAAAATAAATCTTGAAGAATTCATCAGATAATCCCTCTATGTGATTGGCTAGTTTTTCAAATTTTGTTTGATACTCTCTCATGGTTCTTGTTTGGTGAAGTTTAGTGAGTGTTCCAGTGAATTCATCAAAAGCACTCAAGCTAAACTGTTAAAAAATGAGGGTGCAAAAATCAATCCATATGGGCTCATCATGAGCCTTGGTATACTAATGATACCATTGAAGAGGTTCATGTTCCAAGTGAAAAGATGTAAGTGGGACCTTGTTGGCATCAAAAGTATTATGCAAAATAAAATATTATTCTACATAATATATCCATCCAGTCGGATCTGCACTATTGAATCAAGGAAAATTAAGCTTTGACCCACAAAAATTATTGGAAGAAAAAAACCTAATGTCTGAAGAGGACTCTAGATGTCGTCTTTTGTTTAAGGCGGTATGTTAAATATTGAGGCCAAGAATTTTTTCATCAATATTTTTGATTTGGGTATTGAGGGCAGTAATTTTATCCTCCATATTTTTTGCTCTTATTTAGGTAACTACCATGACCAAAATAGGAAAGATTTTTTTTGTTTTTATTTTCTATTTTCTATCAAATGTTTGGCCGGAAGTCCTTTGAGAGTCTTCTGATACTCTACTGATAGTTTTTTAAAATTGATAGGATGAAGATTTTATGGTTTCTAATTTTTTTCAAATGTCTAAATGCAAGTCCTCTGAGAGTCTTTTGATACTCTGTTGATTGATTTTTTGATAGTCTGCTAGAAATATTCTAAAACTAATATAAATGGGCCCCAAGTTTTAATGACTGCCTAAGGTTTTAAAAATATCTCTCTAGCCACCAATGTCGTCTGAGTATTATTCTTCAAAAAAAATTTGATCATGAATTTACCCCTATGCAACAGCTCTTGGTTTTCCTCACGGGTGGGAACTACTCAGTCGAAAAGGGGTCATTGCCCATTTTACTGACAGGTCCTCTCAATAGGCCAATTACTTTGGGGTTCAAGTGGTACTCCTCACAATCAGTTTTAGGGATTTCACCAAGAAATCTCCATAATTATATGGATAGGTTTTTACCTTGATCCAAAATAGATTATTGTAATACAGAAAAATACTTAAATAAAGTATGCAGTAGAACACAATTAAGACTTTTTGAGAAAAATACTTAAATGAACTATGCAACAGAACATAGTTTAGAATTTCTAAAAAAAATTGGCCTTGGAAAGCATTTTAATACTATATGAGAGGATCCTTCTTGAATAAGTTAGTAGATAATTGTAAATACATAAAATAAACTATAAAAATCAACAATATATTGATTCAAATAAGCAGAACTAAATTACAATAACTGAATTATAGAATCATTGACCTCTTCAAGAGGGCAACCTCCTTTGAGAAATCTCAATTCAATACAATTTATGGATGCCTTCGTTGGACTCAACACTTACTTATTTACTAAGTCTAATCTAAGCAACTACTACTTCCCATGAATGTGGGATAAAACAAAATGCTTACGGGATGACTTACAAAGCATATGCATCCAAAGAAATTAATATACTAATAAAGTAAAGAGAAAGGGTAGCACGGATTCCTAATAGATTATTATATGCCTTTGCATATAGTATATTTCACCCTTGTTCACACACAAGCCAACACCTAGGGGAGAGCTACATAAGTCTGAAGACCTCATTGGAGTATAGGCTATGTGGGCAGTGCTCATTGATAAAGGGGTACTTGAGGTCAGCTCGACACCGTGATCCCACTAACACATTTTTGGAAACATAAAAATATATAAGGTTGAGAGTTAGGTTTTAATCCACACATAGTCATTGATAACCTATGTGTGTGAATAAAAAACATCAACAAAAAGTTGAAAGAAAACCCAAAAGGCTCTAGGTGGTCACTTCAAAATATAATGAATATTCGGTATAGTATAATTATGTCAATATTAAGATAGATGCATCGATGCAAGTGTCCACATGGTGATGAAAGTGTCTAGGCCTCTAGAAATAATATTTATAGAATATGGCAGTTATACCTAGATCTTGCCCCTACCTGTTTCTACCTCTATACTTCTTAGATATAATTTTGCATTTATAAATAAACTAAGTATTATTTCTTCTTCATATTTATGTAATTAAAATATTCTTTTAGTGTACTTTATATATATAACATATCTCCATGCTTTATTTAATTCAAAATATTCATTTATCTGAGTTTTTAATTAATTACCTTGCTTTAGAATAGTATTATTCATCATTGTGTTTAAGCTCTTCTACCCCCTTAACCCTACACATATCTAAAAAAGGATTAATAATTTGGTGAACCTGACCACTAATTATGCTTATGAAAATCATATCTTTCTCTAAGATGTTCAGATTTCTAGGATTTTCTATTTTAATAATTTGTAGATCTAAATTTTTCAATTCCTTTTGGCAACTTTATTTACATTTATCCAATATGAAAAATGTTAATAAATATCATTTCAAAATGGAATATAAATAATCATTATTCAACCATATAAATATATATAAATAATTGATTAATGCATTCTTACATGTTGCCCAAGAAGAAACCAATAACCATGTTAAGGCTAGCTCCAATAATGGTGAACCCTTAGATGGAATAACACTTGCCACATCCTCCATAGGAATAAGTAATACCTAAACCCAACTACCAGTTTCGATGCTTACATCAAAAAAATGGTGTTTTCATCCCCTTTGGTGGCCTCTCAAATCTCAAACCTTAATCCCAATAGGTATTTAGTGCAAACTCTTCTCCAAGTTATAAAAAGTTTGGAAACTAAGGTTACCAACAATGATCAAAATTATTTGGAATAAACTCATGCTATTGATTCACAATATGTATTAAATAATCCTCTAACTTCTGAGATATCTTTTCACCCTTTGCCAACTAGTTTTGTTACACCCAAGTTCAGATTTTATGATGACAAGGGTGATACTTAACAACATCTCCAATTTTTCTATGCATCATGCCTTGATTATGCTTTAAATGATAAACTTTTGACAACCTATAAGCCTATTATCAAATAAATAACCAATAAAACCTATTAATGAATATGTTTTGAGTTACAAAATAATGTTGGCCAAAATGACAAATCCAATGGTAAATAATGAGCTTCAAGACATATTTAAGCAAAGTTTGTTTTCCCCATTACACGAGTCCATTATTTTTAAGAAGCTAAAATATTTTGATGGCTTATGCCATATTTTCTGAGATTGAGAAATGAAATTTATTTCCTTGAACAATATTAAGTCTGCAATAAACACACTGACTAGATGTTCTACCAAGTTTCATATCAAACCAAGCTATAAAGTAAAGCCTACAAAACTTAAAACTAAAAAAACATAATGTTTAATGTAGTGTCATAACACCCTAATCATGCCATCTTATCCAATGCACTTAAGGGAAAATTTAAATGATTATAGGAGTCTCTAGCTTTGATACTTAAGAAGCTTATGGGGTGTCATCTCATATCTCTCCTTCCTCACATAGAGGTAGATATGATTTTACCTCTACCAAAATGATATGATGATAATGCATATCTAGACTATCATCTAGGCTATGGGCATTCTAAAAATAAATATTATACCTTGAAACCTTTTTGATAACCAATATATTATCTCTGATGATCTTCCAAATGATTCAGGTTCACAACCTCGTGACCATCTAACCTAGAGGATCTTTAACAATATTATGCAAGATCAATCTAAGAAGGATCCATAAGTGCAAATGGCATATAATGCACATCCTCCTCCATCACAATGTGGTCACCCATTAGATGATTTTATTGACAAGTATACATGCACAATAGCTTATATGGTTTAAAGACCCTCTATTTCATTTTATAACAATGAAATTGTAGATGGTGAATCAAATGTTCATTAATTATTCATTTGAGCATACCTTGATCATCAACATATACATAGTGTTATGATTAATATTGGTGTTATTGAGACTATATGTAACATCACATTACTTAAAATTTTTGGATATACATGGGATTATTTATACCCTTTGATTAAAATAGTTAGAGGATTTGATGAGGCATCACAACATGTTATCGGTGAGATTGATTTACCTTTACAAGTTGGTCCAACACATATGGTTACTATATTTTTAGTTATACCATATGTGAGAGTATTTGATATGTTTTTGGGACAAACATGGATACATAAACTTTGTATAAATACATTCTATAGTGCATGGGTCCAATGGAAAATAAAGAGCTTCAAGACATATTTAAGCAAAGTTTATTTTCCCCATTGTATGAGTCAATTATTTTTAATAAGTTCAAATATTTTGATGGTTTATGCCATATTGTCTAAGATTGTGAAATGAAATTTATTTCCTTGAACAAGCTGAAGTATGTAGCAAACACACTGACTACATGTTCTACCAAGTTTCATATCAAACCAAGCTACAAGGTAAATCTTACAGAACCTAAAACTAAAAAAACCATAATGATTAATGTAGTTTCACAACAACCTAATCATATCATCTTATCCAATACACCTAAAGGATAATTTACATGATTATTTGAGTCTTTAGTTTTGGTTCTTAAGAAGGTTATGGGGTGTCATATCATATTTATCCCTCCTATAAAGGTTAATATGATTCGACCTCTACCAAAATGATATGATGTTAATGCATATTAAGACTATCACCAAGGATCTGGGAATTATATAAAAAAATGTTATACCTTGAAACCTTCTTGATAACCAACATATTGTCTTTGATGATCCTACAAAGGTTTCAGGTTCACAACCTAGTGACCATCCAAATTATAAGATATTTAACAATCCTTTACAAGATCACTCTAAGAAGGATCCAAAAGTTCAAATGGCATATAATGTAGATCTTCCTCCATCACAATGTGTCCACCCATTAGATGATATTATTGACACTTATGCATGCACAATAGCTCATATGGTTCAAATACCCTCTATTTTATTTTATAACAATGAAATTATAGATGATGAATCAAATGTTCATTCATTATTCATGTGAACATACCTTGATCATCAACATACATAGTGTTATGATTCATAATGGCGTTATTAAGATTGTATGTAACATCATGTTACTTATATATTTTGGATATACACATGATTATTTATACCCTTTGAATAAAATGGTAGGAGGATTTGATGGACATCACAACATGTTATTGGTGAGACTGAGTTACCTTTATAAGCTGGTCCAACACATGTAGTTACTATATTTTTAGTTATCCAATACGTGAGAGTCTTTGATATTTGTTTTTGGACAAAAATGGATACATAAACTTTATGCAATACATTCTACAATGCATGGATCCATTGGTAGACAAATATATTCAAGACATATTTAATCAAATTTTATTTTACCCATTACACAAGTCCATTATTTTTAAAAATTTTAAATCTTTTGATGGCTCATGCCATATTGTCTGAGATTGAGAAATGAAATTGAAACTGCCTTCATGATTAGGCATATTTTGACTGCATAAAATTTCACTAGGGAGAGTTGACACATATGAACTAAATTAGGGGGGTTAGAAACATTCCATGATAGTCATTAGATGCATCCCTAATTGTTATCCATCTTCTGTACATTTGTACTCACCATTTGTAGTCATTCATAAGCCCTTTTGGCCTTATTCTTCACATTTATCACCCAAGTGGCCTTTAGTTGCTCAATTAAATCCATATAAGAGGTGCTAAGACACCTATATAGAGTATTTATTCCTTCCATTCCATTATTTAGACCTTAAAAAGGTCTAAAAAACAACTTCCCATCCTCTCACTAAGTAGTCACTCTTTATCTTCAATCTCTATCAAAGATTGCCTAAAATAAATGATTTAGTATACATGTTTAGATGTTGTTATAAAGTAATAAATGGATATGGAGAGTTATAATATGTCTCAATTGACCCCATCCAATGGCTCTTATCTATCTATCTTCTTTTATACCTCCAAAATAACCATAAACTTGCAAAAAACCCTATTTTGTACCTTGTCCATACAAGTAGGGTACAAAATAATTAGGTGGGAAGGATCATGGGAGAGTATTATTAAATTTTAAAATATTTTATAGACCATATTACCCGTTATGAGTGCATATCCATTGGTATTTCCTTCATTGGGTCTTAAACAAGGGTTTAGGAGGGTTTTAACAGGTTTTGGCTCTTAGGGATGATTCATAAAACTTGGATGTTAAATCTCTAAAAAATTGAAACTAAAATCAATTTTAGGACCTCATTAAACTCTCCAAAATTTATTTAGGCACAATGAAATATATTAATATAGGTATGACCTCTTAAAAATGGCCCATCGAGTTTTATAATGTATTCTGCATACACTTGTCATGGTTTCAAACCAATTTGATCCTTGTGTGTTACTAATATGAAAATAAATGATTCAAAATCATCTTATATATCCCCTTTAATTTCATAAAATTTATGGGAAGGTTCATTTGGTATTATAAATTAAGGTTAACACCATTAGGGTATAGGCCTAATCTAGGCCCAATAGGCCTGACTGTGCTCTAGTTGCCCATAACCACCTCTGAGTGGTTTATCAGGATTTTAGGGCCTAATATATGAATTTTCATGCTTAAAAAAACATTAAAAATCTTTTTTTCAGTGTTCTAACACTCCTCATGTCACCCTCTTATCATATTCTCACCAAACATGCAGTTTCATGATGACTAGGAGTGCCCTCTATCTGAGATAGAACAAAGGGCATCTTCCATATTTGATCAATAAAAGTGAAGATATTGAAGGTAATATTGGTTCATGATATCCCTCTACACCAATTTTGAAATTTGGATCACACTCGTAGGTCACTCAACTCTCCCAATCTCTCAAAACTGGCTTTAAGACTAGACTGTGAACATGATTGTAGGTTGAAGTTTAAAATTTAGTCTTTGTCCTATTTCCTTGCTCTAAGCATTACATGAGGTGGATGTCACCATTTTTAGGGTTATCTTAGTCATATTAAATCCATCCTATAACCTCTGCCATCTTTCCAAACTACTATCTTTACTAGCATAGGCTAGTCTGCAAATTGTGTTGATTAGGTCACCTATAGGTGATAATCAAGGATAGTTCAAGGACCTTTGTAGATGTTCCTCTATGTCTGAGTATTTCATTATATCCTCTTGATATTTTAGATATAATTTTATCACTTCCAACTTAAGTAGACATCTAAACTTTTATACCATACCTCTTGTTTTTCATCATTAACCCTGTAGGTCTACAGTCAAGATGTAAGTGCTCCATTTGGGAAACCATGGGGTCTTCTTGCATGTGATGGTGTGTCTATTAACCTTAAAATTCACTTTATTTGATCATATTTTAGGTTATTTAGACTAGTCCATACCTATATGAGTTCATTCCATGTCTTTGAGAACACATTCTCACTCACCACTGCAAATTTGTTGTTTTTAGTCATTCTAAAGTAGTTTTCACTGAATGTTTCAAGTTATGACCTACCCGAGTTGGAAACCTTTCAAATATTACTCTCCCTTAGGACAAACTACCAATTATTTTATCAATACCTTGTTTATATGATTTGGATACAATATGGAAATCAGTTATACTGCCCACACCTCAAGATACTCTACTATGGAAGGACCAAAAGTATGGGCAAAATGTGATTTTGAAAAAATAAGGTAATATGTCTCTAAAGTAATTTTCCCAACTTGCAAACCTTGAACTCAGACTTGACTACATGAAGTCACCTCATAGTTGTCACAATAACCTTCTTCATGTTCTTAGACCTTAATGAAGGTCTTGAATGAGTTCAACACCTACTATTCAACACTACAAACCTATGTGGAAACCACATGTAGGTGTCATTATGGATTATCTGTAGGTGAAGGCATGGTATATGTCTATGTGTAATGAATTAAGATCCAAAGCCAACTATTTGAGAGGCTCAATCTCACTACCTTCTCTTTGAAAACCTCTTAATATCCTTTGAAAGCTCTTGTTGCATCCATATGACCGATCAGGGGGTTATCTTCACTTGAATGTATGTGACAGTCATAGGGAAACTGACTATGATGTTTCCAACTATGTTATAATCCATCAATGTTAATCTTGGGATTCAACCTAAAAAAGAGAAATTGATAACCATTCTTAAGAGAGGTTGGAGGGAACAACTCTCCTTTGTCCTAAAGATAAAAATAAAGAAACAAGCATTGCAACTGTTAAAACCTTGTCTGTAGATTGGCAATGGAGTCCTCCTAGTAAAGTAATATAGTTCATGCCAATTATTTGACCTCCACACATGAGACCAAATTGAAAAACATGTGAGAAGGATGGTCACACTCCTCAAAAACACATACAACAACTGGTTTATATGGACTGATCAAGAAACTTGAAGGCCATGGGAATGTGTAGGCATAAAAGAGGAGCATACCTTATTAGCAACAGTTCATAGAGCATAAGCAACCAATCCTCTAAATATTTCCATGGATTTGAAGTATACAAGGAGTAGTATCATCCTTGAAAAGAATTTGCTCCAAATCACCTTCTATTATCTATATCATGCAAAGATCGGTTGACTATTTTTACTTGTAAAGGAGGGCAATGGAGAGATAAAATAGTTTGTGAATAATTTAAGGTATGTCAAGGCTTCTCAATCATGGAATTTAATTGAGGGGAGATCAAGAGACACTCCTAGAGTAACCCCATGTGCCACAACTACTATAAAGGCCATACAATAATTGAAAACTACCTCTTCTCAACTGCTTTTTTGTTTTCAATGTAACAATTGCATTTGTCAGTCTAAGATTGCCATATTTGATAAGAATATGACATGTAAGATGTTAAATCATTTCCTAACACCATTTTTTCCATATAGAAACTATACATGTCTATTTAATGATCCTAGAAATGACTCCTAAATGACATAAGACCAACTAAGGACTAAAAATGAAAATGATCAAGGCTAAAGACATATTAAAAGACCTTGTTAAGACCATTAGACACATTTTACACCTTAGGGGATCCCTATATAAGTTTTCAACTATAGGGGGTTGACCTAATTTGACTTGTGGTCAAATTGGTCAACACTAACTTAATGAATAGGCCAATTAATAGAAAACTCAAATAAATAATATTATAAATTTATACAAATGAGATTGTTAAAAATAGTAAAGTACAAATATTGATAGATATTGAAATGAATTGGAAAAATTATACTTATCTAATTCACTGTGCTCATTTAGGTCTAATCTGGAACATGTAAGAAGTGGACTGGAAGGTGATCTTAGAACAATCAATAGATTCTAGGAATATTGTTTCTATGGCTTTAGACACTTGCATCAAATTTGGATAGTTGCATTGACACAGGTGTTTGAATTTGATACAAGTGTCATATATAGAATACTGACTAGATTTAAGTGTGACTAAATGGAGTCTTATAGGTTTTTTGTCATTTTTTTTCTAATATATGTAGATCGTGCACATGGCTATCACTCTTTGTCAAATGATCAGACCCTAGATTCTTTACCCTTAGAGTGATTGTGAGAAAAATGGGTTGGTGGACTCATAATGTTGAGCTACCCTAATGACCTCTCTATTAATGGGCACTTATTACATAGCCAATACTTTGAAGAGGACCTCAAACTTATGTAGTTCTCCCCTATGTATTAGCTTGTGTGTTCACAAGGATGCAATGTGTGATAACTAAATATGTGTTATGACCTATCTTATAACATAGAAAATATGTCTCTTGAATTTGTCTTTGAATATTGCAGGCCTTTGGGAATACTGCTCCTATGACTGATATAGAAATAGGTATGAATAGGGAAGTTTCCTCACTTGAATACTTGATTGAGTGATTTTTGGTATATTGCTTTGTGACTTCCTAATGGTTTCTAGGTGAGGAATGGATGAGGGTTTATATTTTATATATACCAATCTCTTTGAAAATATATCACACTAAAGCACTTAGGCCGATGTTTAGGATACCTTTCATATGAAAATTGGGTGACTTTTGGGCATCAGACACTTTATAGGAAAAGTGGACACTTACATCGATGCAAGTGTCTATCTGAGACACAAGTGTCTAGAAAGTTATAAAATAGGTGCAGGTTCAAAACTGATAGTGAAGGATAATGATCAAGTTTATAATTTTTTTCATAGGATAAAATACTTGGTCATCATAATACCAATGGTTAAATTAAGAGATAAGCAATTTAAGCACAAAGAGATAGTGAACGTGAGCCTTTCAGTAATATGTAGGTCTATAACTGAAAGGTACAATTATTATAGATATTCTACAAGTGTACAGACTAAGGTACTACATAAATTAGGTTTAAGTATCTAAAATTTCCCCATTTAAGCTAGTAATGAAATTTCTAGTTTAAAGGAAAGAAATGCATACCTAGGTGTGTATAACATACCTTGTCTTTGCATGAGCCTAAATTGAGTGTTTTATTGGTGATTGAATTGAAATAAAGAGAACATTATAATATATAACTAGTGAATGAAATCTAAAATTAAAATAATTTGAAATGCTTGAAAATAGAAAGAGCAAGGTTATGAGTATAAATAATAATTGCCTTTTATAAATTTGATTTAGAAGGATGCATCATTTTGAAGCATTAAATCTGAAATTAGGACAAATGTGAACCTATGAATGTATATATATAGTGATTGGAGGAGACATGCCCCCAACCTTGGTATAAAGGTGAATTGTAACATGCCCACTAAACTTGTTTCATCTCAATCGTGCAACCTAAATATGTGCATGATCTGGTGAATGCAAGTAATTTAATCAACTCACAATATATATCTGGTAAAGGTGGATGATTTAATCAAATCTAAACTATAATTTTGGTAAATTTAGATGATTTAATCAAATATAACTTATAAGCTTGATAAGATTGAGAGACTTTATCAACTCAACCCTCTAAAGGTGAACCAATTATTGTAGTAGATTGGCTTAATAATAATATATACAAGTCCATCTTGAGTACAATAACAGTATCTTAAATCTATAAAATGATTTCATTTTATAAATTAGGTTTCCTTTACATGGCATATGCACCTCATATATGTCTAAATCTAAATTTTGGGTATAATAACAATATCAATATATACAATGTTACCACAAATATGTATTTGACTCATATAGCTATGAAAAATGGTAATCTAAAATTGGTACAAGTGTGGAGGAAATGTTTCTATGACATGCCTCCCACTGAATATGAGGAATCTGAGAGCTAATTTCAAATGTGTAGAACATGTTTACATAACATACCCCCACTATAATCTAGTGATGATGAGTATTGAATAAGTGTGGAGGTCATGATTTTTTTGACATGCTCCCACTAAAATTTGGAACTGTGAAAGTGTGAAATCCATGCCTCTATGGCATGCTCCCACTGATATGCCCTTATTTTTAGATGAAGGGAAGTAGAATCCGGTAGTCACTTTACCTCAGAAGGGTAAGATAATTGTATAAGTTGTGTATGGATCATGTAACATATAAGGTTAACACATCTAGGTAGATATGGCATTGAAGCACACAATATGTGATCACATCAATTCCTAAAAAGTATGATATAGATTATTAAAACATCTAGAGAGTAATAGTACAAGATCAGTAAACAAATTTTCATAGAATTTTGATCAATATTTGTAATCTTAGCTTATAATTTTTTTATAGTTTTAACAAGATCTTGCACATTTTGATCACTAAGGTTTAAAGTTTGAGAGTTCACCAAAGGAGGTGTACCCATAGTTTGAGTTGATATAGGCATCGAAACTAGTAATTGGGTTGAAGTGGCAATTTTTTCCATGGAAGATGTAGCGATATTAAGATTTATTTTGAAGAACAATGGTGTAAAAATATAACATGTGCCCCCATTAAAAGCATGAATCAATGATATACTCAAGGAGAGAGTGATTGATATGGAGTTGTAGTACCACCTAAGGATTCACCATCACTAGGAGAGGATACCTTAGCCTTGGCATGTTGATTGATTTCATCTTTTGTAACATATAAAAATGCATCCATTAAATCCTTGTTGTTATTGAGATGATTGACTAATGCTTCGGTATCTTCCATTTGAAAATAAGTTTTTTTATTAACATTTTCCATTGCTTATAAATGCATAATTTAGAATTTGAAAAAATAATTTACAACAATTAGAAAATCAATACAAAAAAAACATAGGTCAACCAAGGGTTTGGAGATTAAATGTTGAGTTTACCAAATATTTAACCCTAAATTTAGATAAGCGAGATATCTAGGGTTAAGGAATATTGGATTAAATTTTTACACAATGATGATGAACTAACCTAATGAGTAGGTCAATTAATAGAAAACTTAGACAAATAATATTTTGAATTTATACAATGATGATTGCTAAAAATAGTAAAGTACAATTATTAATAAATATTATGATAAATTACAAACAAATGATACTTAACTAATCTATTATGCTCATGTAAATATGATTTGGAACAAGGTGGAAGTGGACTTGAAGGTGACCTAAAATAGTCATCATATTCTGGGAATATTTTTTTTGTGGCCTTGGATGCTTGCATCAGATTTAGATAGTTACATCGATCCAGATGTTTAATATTGATGTAGATGTCTTGTACGAAAAACTGATTGGATCTAGATGTGACCAACTAGAACTTTATAGGTTTTTTATCACCTTTATTTTGATGTATAGAAATCACATGCATAGGCTGTCGTTCTTTGTCAAATGATCAAACCTAGCTTCTTTACCTTTGGAGTGATTGTGAAAATGGGTTAATGGGTTCACGGTGTCAAGTTGTCCCAAGGACGCTTTTGTCAATAGGCATTGCTTGCATAGCCAATACTTTGAAGAGGGTCTTAGACTTATGTAGTTCTCCTCTACATGTTGAGTTGTGTGTGCATAAGGACGCAGTGTGTGATAAGTAAAGACAAGAAGTGACCTAGCTTGTAACTTGGCAAATATGGCTCATGAACTACTCTTCGAATAGTTTAGCCCTGTGGGAATATTGCTCCTTTAATTGATATAAAATATGGATAAATATGACATATTTTCTCACTTGAATGCTTGATTGAGTGCTTTTTGGTATATTGCCTTGTGAATTCTTAGTGTTGCTAGGTGAAAAATAAATTAGGATTGATCTTATATATATATCTAAACCTGGTTTTACAGGGACCTGAAACCACCAAAATAAACCAATAAAAGCATCCAAGTTTTATAAGGACCTGAAACCTAAACAAACCAGGCTCTTCAACCTGAAACTTAAACAAACCAGGCTCTACGACCTCAATATTTTATATTATTATATTTAACTATATATATATATATAAATATATATATATATATATATATATTCGCCGCCATGGCAATCAAGATTTTGTCAAAGACGTCTGGAAACACTATCACGATCCCAGCCGACAGAAAGCGCTGGCGAAGAACTCTGGTCACCAACCCGAAAATGCAGCATTTCAACCTTTGGGGTTTCAACGGAAGCAGAGCCCTTCCTGATCTGCAAACATCCCGTCCATATACTCCCCACGGCCATTACGCGCTGGTCATATCCCATCATCCAAATCCTCTCCGCGCACTGGTTTTTGACTTTTACAAAGGAAACATTGTTTCCCCCATCAGTTCATTTTCTTCGCATGAATCTGGATGGCTGTCCAACGTAGGCTAGAAGTCCAGCCCAGGTTCACGGACATTAAGGTTCCACGCAATAATGGATAAGCACCAAGGATCCCATTACAGCTGGAAGGTTAGGGTTTCAACACGGCCACATCCGCGGCCGCGCTCCCTCTTCCCTCTTCCCTCTGCGGCCACTTGTAAATTCTTAGTTGAGAAATGTTAAGATTGATCTTATGCATATATATATATATATATATATATATATATATATATATATATATATATATATATATATATATATATATATATATATATATTCCTTTTGGAAATATCTTGCACTAAAATATTTAGGCCAACGTTTATGATATGTTTCATTTGTAAATTGGATGACTTTTGGGTATTGGACACTTCATAAGAAAAATGGACAGTTGTGTCGATGCAAGTGTCTGTTTGGGATGCAAGTGTCCAAGAAGTTGAAAAACAAACACAAATATAGAACTAACAATGAAAGAAATGATCAGAGTTCAAACTTGTTACATAGTATAGAAGACCTAATTATCAAAATTATAATGGTCGGACTAAGAAATAAATAATGTAGGCACAAAGAGATAGTGAATGTAAGCTTTTTCGCAGAGTGCAGGGCTATAACTAGAAGGCACATCCATTATAGATATTTACCAAGTATACAAGACCAAGGTTTTGCATAAATCATATTTTAGTATCTACAATTTCTATACTCTATTTTCTTCTATATTTTTATTGTTTTGAGAAAATTCATTAGGTTTGATCTGTTATTTTACATTTGTTTAGGCATAGTTTAATATTAATGAATAATTGTATTGTAATATGATTTAAATCCATTTATTATGTTAAGTGGCGTGATTACAATAATAAACAACGAAGATGAGAGGAACCACTCTAATAGTGTAAGATGTGAATCACAATAAGTGATTTTAAGTGTAACATGTATTTGACTTGTATATTATAATTTTTATTTTTTCTTATTAAAAAAGATAAGAAAATCATGATATCTTTGTCGTATGATAAGATTTGAAGTTTATTCATTGTAAAAAAAAGATTTTTTCGAGATCAACATAACAATCCAAATAAATAAAAATAAATTTGTAAAAAAAACAATAAAATTATGTAAAAAATCAAACATAGGGCCCTTAGACTATCAAACAAAACATATGCACCGATTTATAATACATGTAGGGAGGGAAGGTCGAAGTGTAGTTCGTAGAAAACACAAGTTGTAGTGTACAACGTGCCACATTTTGGAGTTGGGACTCATGACAAGACACACAAGGGTATGGGTATTAAGGAGGTGAGGAAGAGGAACCCTTTGGATCGTGAGTATTGAGTATTGAGTATCGGAGAGGGGAAGATTTGTCAAACATTAATTCTCTTTCCGCACATAATTAATATGATAAGCTTTTGTGTGCTTCTCTTAATTAGATATTAGGGTTGTCATTGTGCTATTTATTTATTTATGGCAGCCGGCAGGTGTAGCTACCTTTATTCTTATATATACACCCCCTATGAAACACCAAACACACATTTTGTGGGCGAGGCGAGGCGAGGCGAAGCGAAGGCATCCTCCCTCTTTCAGGTGTCGTTATAAAATTTTATGGAAGGCGTGACTCAATCATCCGCATCTCTGTATGAGCAGGGAAGAAAGCAAATGCCTGCAACGTAGTATTTTCTCATTCTTGTCTGTGTTTTGGTTTTTCTTTTTGGCTGTCTTGAGATGTTGGAGCGGTTCAACCAGACAACCTTGTTATTAACAGCTTATAATTTTGTTGTTTGTTTGAGCCGTGCCAATATCGCACTAGACTTGCTCGCTCACTGGTACTAGTAGTTGCAGGAACCTTTTTGTTTCTTTAAAGATTTAGTGTTACAGAGTGTTGGAGTTGCAGGTAAAGGCAGGAGGAGAAGCAGAAGCAGAAGCAGAAGCAGAAGCATAATGAGCTCGCAAATCTTGAATTCAAAACAAAACAAAACAAATGGAATGTCTGCTGTCGGAATTCAAATTTTAATATAAAATTTAGTGAGTCTGAATCGACACAGATTTGATTTGATTTGCACATAAATGAGGAGTGTGTCCTTGTGTGCATCTTAATAAATAGAGCGGGTGGAACATTTAACAAACGGTGGCAGGCCTTAATTACGTTCACGCGGTGTGGTTAAAGAAAGGAAGGCCACCCACCAACCTCACATCTCTTGTATTTATTATTTTTCCAAAGCTGTACTTACTATCCATACTAATTGTATCCTTGCCTTGCTTTTCCCTTTCATTCTATTATCATAACTCATCTTAATTCTGTTTTTTAATAAAGTTTAATATTTAAATTTATCTTTCATAATTTTTAAATATGTAAAAATGTTATATAGTGTTGGTTTTCTCCATATTTATATTTTGTTTTATTATCATGAATTTATTTAAGTTTTTTAATTATATTTTTATAATTAAAATTATATTTTTTAATGCAATGTTTACAATTAAATAATTTTAAACTAGAATAGATATCTTTTTAATTTTTATTATATACAATACATAAATAGATTCTAGTTAAATTGCAATACAGATATCATACATATTTAATTAGGTTTAAAATAGATACTAAATAATATTTAAAAACACATTAAACATAATTAAATTTATATTATATATTTAATTAAGTTTAAGATAAATACTAATTAACATAAAATAACATATTAAGATGGATATGATTCACAAATATTTATACATATTTAATCAAGTTTAAACTAGATGCTAAATAATATATTAGATTTAATTAAATAAAAATACAAATAAGGTTTATAAAAGTATCTTGAATATTAAGAAATTTGACAATCACTATTCAAATTTAATAATAATGTGTATATAATTATCAATTGTAAAATCATGTTATTATAAGTATAGATACTTAATTTTGATTCAAATATAATTAATAGTTAAAATTTTAAAATATATGTACTTCTCAATTATTAGTCATATTGGATTCTTATTGCTATATTTTTTTATGTTTTGGGTCATGTTCCTCGCTATTTACTAACACTTCCATATTTTTCTATCATTTTTGTTTTAAAATTATTTTGGTGGTTATGGGCTTTTCCCAAAAACACAAAAAGTATACCACTATAATTTTATTTTGTTAGGAATGTATTATTAGATTTACAATTGCCATGTTGTGTGGGAATGTTTTTATCTTGCTCACATTTTTTATCTATGTCATTTTTTATCTATGTCAATTCACATGTTAATAAGGTTTTAATTTTAACTTAGAAAATTTTATAAATACAAAGGAGCATTAATGTATTAATTCTGATTAACTTAGTGAGCTTTTTGGAACTTTGAAATAGAGGAACAAGGTTCAAAAATTCTATTTATAAAATCTTACAATTTACATACACATAAAGGTATTCTTTTTGTTATCATAATTTTGGTTATTCAAAAAGGTTTATGTAGGTAGTGGTAGTCAATCCCCATCATACTTGTTATGTATGAGATATGGGAATCATAAGATCTCCACTTGGGGAAGATTTCCATTTGGGGTTGGGATTGACCCAAACCTACATATCTATATCGACCAATTTTGAAACACTATCTATCCTTTATATGTTCCAACCAATAGAGCATGGTCTATAGGTAGTGGGAGTGGGAGCGTGCTAGTGATGGCATGGCCTTGTCCATCTCTCGGGAGATCGAGAGGGTCTTGATGGCCTACTTCTCCACTATAAATCCTCATCTGTGTTGAGCCTAGATATATAAGGTTGAACCCTAGCCCATGATTAGATAAAGGCCCAAACCCTAATTGGTGCATTAGAATGCTTGTAACCCTTATTTCTTTATCCAAGGGATTTAGAGGGGATGGTGGATATATAAATAGATGGGCCCTCTATCTATAGACTCAAATAATTCCTTGATACTCTAAATATATCAATAGGGGTAAGGTGTCGACATACCATATATCTAATATATGCACTTGATAGATCAATAAACATTGCGTATATAATATAAGACACGATCATGCTATATCTAAAATCTATGTATAGGGGGGCGTGCACGAGATGTGGTGGCACACAAGAACTAATCTATATGGTATGGGCCAATGGGAGAATCTATCTTATCTATATGGTATGTCAAAGGATACATTGCAATAGGGATAAGGTGTCGACATACCATATATCAAATATATGCACTTGATAGATCAATAAATATTACGTATATAATATACGACACGATCATGCTATATCTAAAATCTATGTATAGGGGGGTTTGCACGAGACGCGGTGGCACACAAGGACTAATCTATATGGTATGGGCCAATGGGAGAATCTATCTTATCTATATGGTATGTCAAGGGATATATTCCCTGTACCTATATAGGGCGATTATGATATGGCAAAATGGAATGGAGTGTAATGAACCACTCCACCCAAGCTCCCCTATGTACATGGGGTTGAGGACATGCCTTTCTTGATCAACGAGAGAGGAACTTGTCCCCCAAATAGATCTATAGGGCAACGGCCTTGATCGCATATAAAAATTGAATGTTAGAACTACATATAGAATCACACATCCCACTCAGTTGTGTGAAGAATTACCTCTAAAGAAAAATGGTTTGGTGTCAAGTTAGATGTTTTAGATTTCAGAGTTTTAGGTGTAATGCATGAGCATATAATACAAATAATAAACACAAAGCTCTGGACAAAGCAGAGTTGTATTTTTGTTAGCGATTGTGAAGATGTGAAGGTAAACCGTGTTCTTGTCCCAGGGATCACTCATGTGGTTTACTAGCAGGGTGTGATATGTTATGAACAATCCAAAGTGTACAAGACAAATCTTCTCTGCATCCATTAGTTCCTACCAGTGCAAACACAACTCTTGACTTCTCTTTTACAAAATAACGCAATTTGGATGACTTCAATTTTGAGTGTTATTACAATTCAAATGATGAGTCACAAGGGGAATTGCAAGCTCCTTCCTTGCTTGTAGAACACATTTCTCCACTGTAAGTGTCACAAGTAATCAAGAATGCATTTGCAAAATTTTCCTTAACAAAAATGGGTCCTCCAAGTTTGCAATGACATTGGTGCATGTGTAGGGAATCTTAGAGATTTTGATCTTTAATCAACATGGATATTCTATCGTATGATTTACTAAACATTTAAACTACTTTCCATGTGTTGTTCCCAAGTTCTATGCTATTGAAACAACACCTAAAATGTTATAGCTTGATTTTCCCATGTTGTTATTATTGTCACATATAATATAGAACCCCCTTATGCAACCCTTCACATGTATACCTATATGTTACATATATTACATACAATGCTTCACATTTAGTCCATATTACTTAATCCATTATTTAAATTCAAATGCTTGTACAATTGTGCACAAGGAATATAGAACTCTTTAACTTTATGAATAATTTGTATGCTTGCATTCATGCATGCAACTAATAATTATTCTCTCCTATAAGTGTTCTAGATGGTAGATAAGTTACAAGACATGAATTACCCTAGGGGAACCTAAATTGGTAAAAATCCAAAATATTGACGTGACGTTCCCTCATGGACTCATTTAGCAATTGTAACATTCCTTAGGCTTGAACAAGAAGCCCAAATGTCATAAAAGTGAAGCCCAACAACTCTTTGTCCCTTTATCCCAATGTGTGTTAGAAGTGGTTAATGACCACTTGATGCAAAGGGAAACCACTAAGGCGGTTATGTAACAACCACTTAAGGTTTCAAAAAATGTGAAAAATGCCAAGATGGATACACAATTATCCCCTATTTTAGCCAATAGCTTCTAAAATTTCAAGGCCATAAGTTTTGCATACAAACTCAAAATGTCATAAAATGGTATTTTGAACTTTCATAACATTTTGAAAGAATCCCAATTATGTACTTGTTGATGCTTAGAATTGCGCTGCTTCCAACACCAACAATGGGAAGTTTCAAGAATGTGGGACCTGCGACGTGAAACGACCTCCAGATTTTAAAGAAGCTGGCTCTTCTTTATCTCAAAAATATTGTAGGAAAAAAGATAGAAATTAAACAGAAACACTAATGCAACGAAAAAAAATCTAACTATGGCGATGCCCCCCTGAATTTAATTCGTTCCTTAATACTAAGCACAGTGAAGCTATATTTAGGACTCAATTACATTAAAGAGCAAACAATGCATGATCAATGTAAAAGATGAAAACAATAGAATCAAAGGCTCACAACTTAGACTATTTTTGCAGTAACACAGAAAATATCAACAAAGGCACAAAACTTAGTCTTATTAATTTTCGAGTCACAAAAAAGGCATAGAGACATGCACAATTATACAAACTTTCTAACTCAAAAAAACAGAACAAAGGCAAATGATATTCTTGGCCACAACAAGAAAGTCTAAAACTTCTTGATAACAATCTCTCGCAGAAAATTCTCTCTATCTTCTGATGATCTCTGCACCCATATTTATAGCATCGATTAGCTCTAGATTTCCCACATGTTCCCAAACCAACGGTCTAACTGAACTGGAAGTGTTTAACAAAATATATCTTTCAGATTTCTAACGTTGGCCTCTCTGCAAGTTCAAATTCCAATGGCCTAATTGAACTGGAAGTGTTTAACAAAAGATATTTTTTTGGATCTAAAACGTTTGGTCTCCCTACAAGTTCATTCGCTGAATTAGACACACGTGACACTTTTCACTGTGAAACAGGGGAGGATTCTCGGCGTGCTCCGCTTACTCTACTTGAGAACCATCTCATTATTCAGGAGGCACCAGAAAATGACACTTCAGCTTTCGCAGCACTTATAGAAGACACATGGCACTTTCTGTTGCATTATACTTTTTACTGTGTCTTTGTATCGGATGTGCTCTGTCTTTGACATCTATCACAGTCCACTGTTTCAAAACTTTATCAACTTAGAGAAAATGGGACCCACAACACTTCTTGCCCGAGCAGCGTCAAAAGGGGAACGGGGAAAGGTTTCGCTTTTCGCGTATCTTTAACAAATGATATGTGTTGGCTTCTGCTTGTCTATAGAAGCTTTTAAATACTTTTTGAGAGTTATGCGGAAGGTGACACGTGGCAGTGTCCGCTGAGCTTTCGCTACACTATAAAAACATTCGGGACTCTTTTTAGATTCACACGGATGATGACACTTGACGGCTTCCATTGACTTTAGAAACAAAACTCAGGGCCCACCATAGTCTTTACTTAACAATGAAACAAAATGAAGAAACTGCAGATGTTGACACTTGGCAACTTTCGCTGAGCTTTAGCTAGGGACATGTGGCAGCTTTCACTGCTTTTAGAAAAACATATTGAAACCTTTCGTAGTTGCCACTTGGCGCCCTCCGCGCACACTGAGAAAAGCTTATTGAAATAAGCTCTCGAAACTCATAAAAAACTTGAAACGCGGATGCATACACTTGTCGCATTCCGCTGGATTATAACGAGACACGTGGCACGTTCTGCTCAACTTATAGAAATTATAAAATGTGTCCCGGCTGATGACATTTGGCAGCGTCCGCTCAACTTTGATACTTAGACAAAATTTAGGCAAAAATGAAACTTGCACCCGCGCTCTGTGTCAAAACTTTACCTCCTCGAAACTGAAACGCGCAGAGACAAAACTTGGAGCGCACAACTGAAACTCAAAAAATAAAATGTAGAGTATTTTACTCTACAGTTCTTGGCGACCCCGAGGACTTTTGAGCCCACTCAAAAAGAATCCAAAGAATGTATAAAAAATGGCAAAAATCACAACTTCAGTAAGGCCGTCTGATAAATAGACCACTCAACATCAGATAATCCCTGCTTATTTTGCAATTCATGGAAGGCTAAATCAAGGTTGATGATGTCCTTGTGCAAAAAAATCTGCAAACTATGAATTGCAGCCTTCAATTGAAATTCAAGCTGGGACATGGGAATCAAGACAGCTTCCACTTCTGGCACTGATGAATCATCAGTTAAACCTTGGAAAACTGATAGATCATTTTACCTAGCCAACAACAAAGGTTTAATCTCATCAATCATCAATACAGTTTTGTTGTTAGGAAAAGGGGAGGGAAGACCCAATTGCATCAGATCTTCAATATGTTGCTTCATGTCTTTGATTCCCTCTTTCACCACATCTAGAATCTCTTTGCAATTAATCATTGTAGAGTTGCAACTGAGAACTTCGTTCACCTTTTTCGCAGCAATCATTCTGTCACTAATCCCTGCTGTGAATAACATTCCATCAGTTGCATCATATAACTTTTGCAGCAGCATTTGAGAATCAAACACTCTCAAAGAGACAGTGGACAGAGTGTCTTCAACTGAAGTCTCCACTTTTTCGCACAATTTCTATGCATTTAGCAGAAAGGTTAGAGGCTCTGAGCTGAGTAATCTCCTCAGAGATTCTTTTTCATATTGATACATAAAGCTCCTTGACCAGATTCAAAATTCTTGCATTCTTTGGCCTATTAGCCAACTCAAGTGTCAATTGTTCTGTTATTCATTGCTCAGCGTAAAGTTGGGCTTGTATGGTAGCGGTATTGCTCTGCTCATTCAACAAATTTTGCTAGAACTGAGCGCCCTGCTGTAGGTTTTCTTCACATTGTACCTATAATGTTGCCTTTTCCCGCTTTAACGCTGTCGATGCAACTTTCTCCTGTTTCAGCTCTTCTTTCAAAGAATCATTTTGGGCCTGAATACCCTGGTGAGTCTGAAAAGAAATAGTATCTTGCAACTGTTTGTTGAGACTCTCTATTTCATTATTCTTAGTTTTGATTTCTGTAGTCAAACCGCTACAGTTTGCTTTCTCTTGAGCTAAATCAACGTCCACCTTCTGTAGCTTCTTTGATACTTTCAAATAATCATTAGCTACTGCAGAAGTGGATTCATTTAGCAGCGCAACCCTATCTTGTGGTCTAAAAAATGACATATCTATAGCCACTGCATTCATTGTATAATCTTCGGGCTACATCTGCTCATTTAGTTTGACTACATTAGGTGACAAATGGGTCACCATTAGTTGCTGTTGTATTGGGTCAAATTGTGACCTCATATGTGGTGTAGCCAGGGCTTTATTATCTTTCATTTTCTTTTTCTCCATCCGAGCTTCTCGAGCCTTCTTATCAGTATCTTATTGAGTTTGGAAGGTAAAAGGGAGGCAATGTGCCCACTCGAAAAAGGATAACCATGTGGCAAGCCATATGGAATAGCCAAATGTTGACTAGGGAGAATTTGAGGAGGTACTCTCTTTGGGATAGAGGGAGAAAAATGAGGCACTGATATGACCTGAGTATGAATAGGTGGGGCAAAATGAGAAATGGGCACAACAGAGGTGGCAGGGGATATTATTTGGCCAGTTAGGATTGTCACCCCTATAGAAGAAAAGAGAGACTGAGAAGAGGAAGGAGAAACAACACGTACCTGAAGAGCAATCGATGTACTTAGTGGTTGGTGCTGTGAGGGTTCTACCTCTTCCTATGAATCACGCTGAAGCTTCAGCGTCTTATGTTTCCTTTACGTTTCTTCTTCTGACTATGTTTCCTTCTCTTCAACATTTACCACTGCTGCTAGTGGTGAATGTACAAAACTAAGAACCCCAAACGCTGACACTGATGGAGAAGCTTTGGGTGGTGAAGATAACACACTCTTTTATTTTTCAATGGCACTGAGAGATTAGGGCTAGACAGTTACAACGACTGTAGATGAGGTTTGTCCTAGGGCCTGCATTGTATGAGTAGATTCTGCTCTGGCTTCTGACTCTCCACCCTGTGTCTGTAGTTTGCTTGTATCAAGGCTAGAGACAAGAGACAGATGACATTCATCCCATATTTCCTCCCATTTTTCATCTGAATCTACATTTTTAAAAGAGTGAGTTGTCTCGCAAATCTCCTACATATACTTCCAATAGGCTTCTATTTTCTCAGATTTCTAGTCTTTGTTCTTCAATGCTCTTCTTAAACGAGAAGTCATTCTGATTTTAGGATCAAAATCTTTTTGCTTAACATAAAAAGTTTTCCATGGCCTGGCTTCCTGAAGGGGCAAATCCGTCAATTCCACATACCAATCAGGAATATCTTCCTGAGGGTTTCTTCTATTTTCTCAAAAAAGATGACCCTCATGCACAATTCTAGTAGTGACCTTGTTATTCTTGACCCATGAAGTTATGAAACCATTTGGGTCATATCCCCATTTATCTTCAATCAGAAAGAAACCTAGGAAGGCTAGCTTTCTTAGCAACACGTGCTCAGCATCTCTGACTTCTAGGGCCATGTTGTTCGTTAGCCACGAAATATCATACATTTTATTCTTTTTCTTTCCAGTGCCATATTCATTATCCACAACAGACACTTGCCAGGTGACCTCTAAGAATGCTAACCTAAGGGTCAAAATCTTAAGTAGCAACACTGATTCTCTATTAAAACCATGGACTCTAATAATAGTAGGATGGGATCCAAAAAAGTAATCACAAGGAATAGTGCAATTTGTCATAAGGCCTGAGACACTTGGAGTCAATCGATTTTTGACCAGCTCTGGGCTTAGATGATAAAAAGCAGGGGCAATAAAAAATTCTCAAATTTCATATGGGTTACTTGTTTTGGACAAGATATGTGTCCATGCAGACACAGGAATGGTCCTATTATGACCGAAGCTTAGGTCATACATATCTAGATGCATGTATTGGAAAAAAATGTCAGTGTTTTGATACAACATGAGGTGAAACAGATAAGAAGAATACTTGAAAAACCCTTTAGATTTGAAATGGGTGAGCTGGTCAACCATTGAATATGCAATATGCTCAGAGAAATCTAGCTGATACTCCTGAGACTTGTCAATAGTTTTTAATCTGAATAGAATGGCCATTTGTTCTTTATAGACAATTATATCCTCTTTCATTCCAAAAATGAATGCCATCATAGATAGTGCCTCTTGATTGCCCTGTGTAAATTGTGCCCTTCCTGCCGGCAACACTGGCACAGTGGTATCATCTTCCCCTAATTGTAACTCTGATCTCAGAAACCTCAATTGATTATTGATGTTTGCCCAAGTTTTTTACATTTTGGTAATGGTAGAAAACGTCGTTGTTTTGTCATGATACAAGGCCAACATGTCCCTAATGGCCTTTGGTATAATTTGTACCATGAATGGACCCTATTTTATGGTATTTGAGGGTGCATGAAACAATTCGGCGCATATTTCAATCAAATCAGGGCACATATGCACACCTGGGACAATGAATTGTGCCAGTTAAAAACTCCATATCCTCATTGCGAATGTTTCGTATTGTCTAGCCTTGGCCCTCTAAATACATCTTTGATGTGCCCCTTCTCTTAGAGATTTGCCATATTTTTGAAGGATTGGGTACATGATTTCATCTGCAAAATCTTTCACCTTTGCTGGGTCATTTGCATAACCAACTTCAGGGACTCTAGTCTGCGGATAGGTCTTTAAGGGTTGTGCAGGGACCGAAGCATATGATTTGCTTGTGAGAAGCTTATCAATGGATTCATAAATCTTAGACCCTTGTTGTGAAGACTGTGCCTCCTCCATATCCATATCTATACTTAGAAACAGTGAACTTATGTAACAAGTATGGAGCTTTGCAACAAGGAAGGCGCTTTCACTAAGCAGGGTTTGCTATGAATTGAAATTTATAGATAACAAGGATTTTCAAGCAGACGCATGAATGTTTGAGACACTGTTAAGCTTTAACTCTTGTTATGGGGTATTTAATGACCCATCAAGTCTCAAAAATGGCATTAAAGCTAGATAACCGTTAGTAAATCTTATTGAATCTTCGTGGGACAACGAGTCAGACACATCATGAGAGTGGTTGCGTAAAGTTACCTTGGGAAATTTTGGAGATTCGAGAGAGATTTGCATGAGTTTTCAAAAATTTGAAAAGACTCTAAGCCACGCCATGTATTCAAAGAATACTTATTAAAAGAAAGATCAGGAAAGAAAAATGGAAAAATAGAGCAACAAAGAAAAGAAAACTAACTTACTATAATACAACTAACCAGGTATATTTGCCTCCCTTTTGGATCAAAGGGAATTTTTTTGAAACCTCCTTCATGGCAAGGAGACTTATGGTGCCAGACAAGTGGTTGAATGGGATGGATCTCTGGTGACTTGATCTTCTTGCTTGCCACCTTGATTGGCCTGCATCCGAGTGGATTAGATTCAAATATGCTTCCAACATATACGTACTCTTCTTGTTCTTGGAAGCTTGTTGAATGTTGGTTCTTCATGCCGTCGTGTCTCATCAAGAAATTGATGGCTGTTGGCTCATCACCATAAGCCCTTTGATATACATCATCGATTGGATTATCTCCTTCTGCCTCATGCTCGAGTTCCATTGCATGATCATCTTCCTTGATGACTTCAAAAATATCATCTTCAGATTCACCAACCTCTTGAAAGGATAAGCTTGAAAGCTTGCAATAATTTTGCATATTTATTTGAGTCTTAATGCTGTCTTGTCCATCCGCAACCAGCTCATAGTCTCCTTGAAGAATAGTGTAACCTGCCCCAATGACTTCAAACAAGTCGTTCAAAACATGATCAAGGAAGTGTCCATGCTCCTCCATGACGTCTTGCAAAGTGAGAAAAAGGTCAGAAATTATCTCTTCCTCATCAGAGATAGAGACAAAAGCTTGTGACTTTTCCTCTTGTTAATCAAAGAGTGTACCTATGGTGATCTCATGATCTTCACTCATGAAATCTCCTTGACCAGCCATGAAATGAACACACTCCTTACTTGCTTCCTCCAAAAAAAGTTCCTCTTTGAGAAGGGATGAAGTAGAAGGTTGATGATTATACATATGCGGGAGAGGCGGCAATCCTTGAGCTAGAATCGAATGATTATCCTCTTTACATTTGGCCATCACTTCATCTATATCAGATGTGGCTTGATAGCTCTCTTGGAGGGGTGTAGATGGGGTGTGTTCAAATGTAGGATCTTCTGCTTGATCGTCACCATGAGTAAGGGCAGCCTCGACTTCTTCAAGGCTTTGAGTAAAACTTTTCTCCTCTTCCTTTCTGCCCCATGATTCCATTGCTTGTTTCCAACTCATGACCTTGGGATTAGAACTTTTCCCTTGTGAAGAGGCAGTAATTTTATTTTCTTCAAGGTCCCGAGCTGGTTCATGATTTTTCCTCTTCCAACTCAGAATTTGGACATCATGTTGAGAGACCTGAGGATTGGTAGAAGAGGTATCTTTTGGTGTAGGCTCCTCTCTAAGGTCTGAAAGCTCTATCTCTCTTTCACTAAGCAATCTCACCTTTGCCTCTAATTCCTCAATTTGCTTAGCTAGATTTTCTTGAAAGAGTCTTTCTTAAAGCTCATAGAAATCATCATAGAAGTGGGGAGTGCCTGAAGGTTGCCATGAAAAATAAGAAGCTTCTTGAGGAAGGGTGGGAGGGACTTGAAAGGGACTAGCCTCATTTTGTACCTCATACTCTTGGACAATGTCTTTCTCCTCCTTGTTGTTCCATGATTCCATTGTTTGTTTCCAGCTCATGACCTTGGGATTGGAAATCTCTTTTTGGGGGAACAAGGCTGCAAGGTGAGGGGGGAGTGAGGGTTTGGATTCCACTTCCCTTGCTGCCAGCATAGACTGCTGCATTTGAAGATTTGTCAATTCAATTTGTTTATCAAGATTGGCCTTAAATGCCAGATTCATTGTTTCAGAACTTTCCTCAACATGATTGGGGAAAGGACCTTAACAGGGTCGACTTGGCTCATGAGCAGGGGCTGCGTATGTCTGATATAAAACTTGGGGCAGCTGATATGCAGGTTGATAGACTTGGTAAGGCTACCTCTCATGAATACTCAGCTTCTCTTCCAAAGATGCAATCAAGCCACTCACATCCGACATCTCATTTGTAAGTCTTTGCCAATTGGCTCTTTCAATGGGAGTCCATTCACTCTTAACTAGATCTAGTGCATTTCTCACTTGATGGACGACATGATTAGGGATTTCTTGGCCGCATCACCTTTTAGTGTCAAGCTCTACTACATACTTTTCATATCCCAGCAGTGCTTGTTTGAAGATGGAAATGGGTCGATTGGCAAAGAGATTAGGTTGAGTATGAGACATGACATATTGGGAAGACTAGGCATAAGACTGATATAGCTCATGATAGGGTTGAGACTGGTCATATTAGCCCTATGAAGGGCAAAACTCATAACCGTATGCATCCTTGTTGCTTGAGGTGATTCCATGAACAACCCAAGCTTGATCAAAAATATATGGAAGAGCATAAGACCCACGGTTCTGAGTAATGGAATTATACATACCAAACGATGATTTCTTGATGGCACCAGGACTGCTTAACTGACTGATCTAACTCGGAGTCACCATTGGTGTTGATAAAATAAAGGCTAGTTGGCCGAAAAACACACCAAACAATTCTTCAACTCTTTAAAAATTTGTCCCATCGGGCGTGCCAAAAACTGTTGATGCTTAGAATTGCACTGCTTCCAACACCAACAATGGGAAGTTTCAGGAATGTGGGACTTGCGACCTGAAACGACCTCCAAATTTTAAAGAAGCTGGCTTTTCTTTATCTCAAAAGTATTGTAGGAAAAAGGATAAAAATTAAACAGAAACAATAATGCAATGAAAGAAAATCTAACTATGGCAATGCACTTGAATTTAATTCGATCCTTACTACTAAGCATAGTGAAGCTATATTTAGGATTCAATTACATTAAAGAGCAAACAATGCATGATCAATGTAAAAGATGAAAACAATAGATTCAAAGGCTCACAACTTAAGACTATTTTTGCGGTAACACATAAAATATCAACAAAGGCATAGAACTCAGTCTTCTTATTAATTTTCCAGTCACATAAAAGGCACAAAGACATGCACAGTTATACAAACTTTCTAACTCAAAAAAATAGAACAAAGGCAAATGATATTCCTAGCCACATCAAGAAAGTCTAGAACTTCTTGATAACAATCTCTCGCAAAAAATTCTCTCTATCTTTTGATGATCTCTACACCCATATTTATAGCATGGATTAGCTCTAGATTGCCTGCATGTTCCCAACCCAACGATCTAACTGAACTGGAAGTGTTTAACAAAAGATATCTTTCAGATTTCTAACGTTGGCCTCTCTGCAAGTTCAAATCCCAGTGGCCTAACTAAACTAGAACTGAACTGGAAGTGTTTAACAAAAGATTTTTTTTGGATCTGAAATGTTTGGTCTCCTTACAAGTTTATTGGCTGAATTAGACACACGTGACACTTTTCACTGTGAAACAGGCAAGGATTCTCGGTGTGCTCTACTTACTCTACTTGAGAACCATCTCATTATTCAGGAGGCACCAGAAAATGACACTTGGCAGCTTCCATGACACTTACAAAAGACACAAGACACTTTCCGCTGCATTATACTCTTTACTATGTCTTTGTATCGGGAGTGCTCCGTCTTTGACATTTATCACAGTTCGCTGTTCTAAAACTTTATCAACTTAGAGAAAATGGGACCATAACACTTCTTGCCTGAGCAACTTTAAAAGGGGAATGGGGACAGGTGTCACTTTTCACGTATCTTTAACAAATGATATGTGTCGGCTTCTGCTTGTCTATAGATGATTTTAGATACTTTTTGAGAGTTCTACAGAAGGTGACATGTGGCAGTCTCCATTGAGCTTTAGCTACACTATAGAAACATTCGGGACTCTTTTTAGATTCACATGGACGATGACACTTGGCAGCTTTCGCTGAATTTAGAAACAAAACATGGGGCCCACCACAGTCTTTACTTAACAATGAAACAAAATGAAGAAACTATGGATGTTGACACTTGGCAGCTTCCACTGAGCTTTAGCTAGGGACACGTGGCGGCTTCCACTGCTTTTAGAAAAACATATTGAAACCTTCGGTAGTTTCCACTTGGCACCCTCCGTGCGCATTGAGTAAAGCTTATCGAAAGAAGCTCTCGAAACTCATAAAAAATTTGAAATGCGGATGCTGACACTTGTCGTGTTCCACTGGATTATAATGGAACATGTGGCACGTTCTGCTCAACTTATAGAAATTATAAAATATGTCCTGGCTGAGGACATTTGGCAGCTTCTGCTCGACTTTGATACTTAGACAAAATTTACGCAAAAATGAAACTTGCACCCACGCTCTGTGTCAAAACTTCATTGCCTCAAAATTGAAACACGCAGGGACAAAACTTGGAGCGCACAACTGAAACTCAAAAAATAAAATTTAGAGTATTTTACTCTATAATACTTGAAAAATAATTTTGATGCCAGCAAATATGTTGTTTCTAACTCTACACTAGAAACTATTTGTCAAGGTTTGATGTGTTGCAGATACTTTTTAAGCCCTGTTAATAGTCAATTATCTTGATCAACTAAATTTGATGATCACCTTGATCTAAGTTTTGGTTCATACTTCCCAATTTGAATGATTTTGGCTCACAAAATATCTAAGATAAAAAGATAAGGATTTATTTTCTATCTTCTGAAATGGGATAATATTTTAACCTTTTAGGGTTTAGCTATGTAAATCCTATGTTTGATTAAAGGGTTGAGTAGTCTAAATCAGTGAAATAACATGTAATAAATAACCACTAATTTGTTACATATTTTGATTAACTTTGACTTTCTAAAAATAGTAATAAATATGTGCAAATAAAGACTTATCTAAAAAATCTTGATACAGAAGATCTAAGTGCTGAAAATTGAGATACAAACAGGACTCAGTGTCGTCAAATGGATCTTTGTATTAGATCCTCTCTTGAACAATAGTGTCACACTTAGACAGTAGTGCCATGTGGATCTAGTGTCCTATGTGCAGGGCTTCTCTTTAGTTCTAGGTGTCCTTGCACTTGCATTTATGGGTTCTATTTTTGCACATACAAAGTCTGAAACTCTATATTGTGCCTATAATAGTTTATTTATGATGAAAACTTTAATCCTCATTTTAAGTAAGGTATGAGATAAAAAGCGTGTTTGTTAGTAAGATACACTGGACATCTTCAACACCCCATTTTGAAGAAAGTTGCCTACATACCAATACTCTGAGGAAGAATCAACCCTGATGTAGTTCTCCCCACTTAAGTGTTGGTGCAAGTGCACGTGATGCTAGAATGATAGTGGTCTTAATGCCTTGAGTGTGCTTAAGATTAAAAATCTAGAAATCTGAGTTTAAGGTAGCTATAGATGGTAATATACAAAAGTAGGGTAGAATAAAGATTAATAACCTTGATATTGTTTAACTTGTTTTGTGTTTGAATAGGTATTTTACATTTAATTTCCATCTATTAGATAGGTTTAAAAGTCATGTATTTATAGTGTTTTGTAGCTTGTGCAGATAATAAACAATGCTTAGGTCATGCTTAGGAGGGTTTTACTTTTGAAAATATATTAATTTGAGAAAGTTAGGGCAAAGGATATTAACGCCATTTTGGGGACACTAGTGCCATGTGTCTCTAGTGCCCTTAATGTGGCACTAATGTCCATCTAGTAGGTTGTTGGGCATGAAGGGTTTGGATTTAGAAATGAAGGTTTGAGACTATATTTTCGTTGACTAGGGATTCGTGTGGTCCACATAAAATCTGAAATAATGTGATAAAAGTTCTACGATAGGTCTAGGGCTAATCTAAGAATATATTATCTAAAGTAGTACTCTTATCACTCAAATACCACTTTTAGGTGATTATATTTGCCCCCTTTATACTAAAAATATAGTAAAGTGAAATGACTAGTATAGAGAAAAAAGAATCGTACCTAGACTTATCTAAGAAGTGAAGTCCGTGACGCTGAGTCTGAGTATGTGACGTTGGGTCTGCATATGTGAATCATGATCAAAAGCATGACTTGCAAATGAAACATGCATAAATTAGTCTTTAAGAAAAATCAAAAGCAAGAGCCTATACTGAATAAAGAAGTAACTAAGTAAATCTAAGTAAAGAGATGAGAAGGAAGAAATGAACAAATGCACTTCATTGGGTACATGAATTGATGCATGAATCTAGTGACAACATGTGTGTGTGTGTGTGTGTAGTGATCAAATCGTTGAATAGATTTCACTGAGATGATAGCTTGATTAATACTCATGTGTGGGTGACTCAAGAACTCAATTTGATTGACTCCATAATTGCCCATCCCTACTTGGTGGATCATGATCCGTGAATAGCTTGGATTACACTAAAAGTGTGTCCAACCCTTTCATGTGGGTGGCTCAAGAACTCAAGTAGGCTATGACCCCACTGCCTACCCATGTGTAATAGATGCATTTAAAATTAAATTGCACAAACTACTGTAAATATCCAACTGAGTATATCTGTGTATACTAGCTCTGTAGCCACTTGGGTACATTAGGCAACTCTGGTCCACTTAGGAATACCAACCACTAAAAATAGAATAAGCCATGAAATTATTGATAACATGGAATATGATGTCAAGTGTGTACAATGTAGATAATGATATAGAGTTTGTCATTCCATACGATCAACTTATGTGTAACTGAGCATATAGAAACAATGTGTCATGCACATGCCCCCAATCTGATATCTGAGTATCTGACTCTAGATTGTAATAACCCTACTGAATTTTATCAAAATATAGCATTAATTTAAAAAAATAAAATAATTATTCATATTCAACAAATAAATTTTACCATAAAAAAACTTAACTAGTGAGTTTTAACTAACTGTATTAATTTAGTTAACCAAAAATGTCTATAGCTAATCCACTTAGCTAAGGATCACCATGAACATATACAAAAATATTGAACAATACTAAAATAATATTAAATACTTCATTTCATTATAAATGAAATAGTACAAATTCAATCACTACTGATACAATATTACAACCACTACTATAAAATTATAATGTATAAATGATACATTTTCAATAATACATAAAAAATATCTCAAATAATAAAACATGATACAAAGCTCCTCTACGCAGAGTCTCCACGACTCAAGTATCAATATGTAATTCAAGTGTAGTTTTAAGTATATTACTCTAGCTAAAAGTGAGAGCATCATCTGAGCTCTTTTTCATCTCAATTATAAACCATAGATCTCCCACATTATCGTCTAAATAAGGAGATGGCCTCCAATCACAGATGGATAGATAATGACAACAAAAGAATCCAAAGCAACAAACTAGAACCTGTGTGTTGAATATATCTAATACATAATGTGTACCATAAATAAATCCATTCTAATATGATATCACACAAATATGAAAA